>OU015503.1:119112424-119193726 GCA_907164885.2 Dolomedes plantarius | reverse complement strand
ATACTTTTTTTTCTTTCTAATGCAGCAGACGATTGGATATTATCAAAAAAAAAATGCATATCCCTTACGATTTTTTTATAAATATATATATATATACCTGTATATATATATTTTTTTTTCACATCAATTGTATACATTGATCGTCGCATTTATTATAAATATATATATTTAATTTTTCTGGCATTAATTGCATACATTGACCGTTGTATTTAATTTGAATGTACTCCGTAGCGAAGCGCGGGTTTTCAGCTAGTTCTTTAATATTCATCGCAACAGAATACAAAGTCAATTATTTAAAGATGTCGAAATATATTCGAGTGAAAAAAGTTGATGTAGATTCTTATACTATTTTGCCGGTCTCTTACGTGGAAGTACCCATATTTAGAGGGCAGAATGTTCAACCATATGTTTAGACTCTGTTATGGGGAATTTTCAGTTGCTTTTATCCCGTATTTTAATGTAGAATGTTTGCTATTTTTTATCTGTAGACATTTCCATAGAAACTGGAATAGAATATTCTTTCCTATCTTTTCAAAATTTCTGGTTAAAAAAAAGGCGTTAGAATATTTTAACAGTCTTCACTAGGCACAAAAAAGAATGTAATAAGAGAATTAAGTTTGTAATAATTACAAGATAAAAAGAAATTTGTATATACCATGTTTTTAAATTTTCTGTTGAATCATATAAACTTGACAATTCTATGTATTAATAAATACTTTAAAAAAATTTTTTTGATGAATTGTACCATCAACTTGAAAGAAAATGAAGTTAATTGGAAGATAACTTGCGTTTAACTTTTCGTTCCCGTCCCGTCCGACAGATGGCTGCAACAGTCTACAAAACAAAATTAACTGAAAATAATAAAAATATGGTAAAATTTTGCTTAAAGATGGCTAAAAGTATTTAAAAAATGCATTGTAATCGTGTTCTGAGCTATTCTAAAAATTTCAAATGTCTAGCTATTCGGGAAGTTAGTTAAAAATCGATTGCAAGATTTGTACTGGACAAACACACAAACACACACACAAAGAAACAAGAAAGAAAATTAATAAAAACATGGTAAAAACATAAAAATGATATTTAATAAAATGATACTAGAGGTTCATCTGCAATGTCTAACTTTTCTAACGATATGATTTTAATTATTTGATTTTACTGATTATTTTTCGTTTCCCTGTTACAACGCCAGTTTGGTGTATCTGCAAACAGATAAGTTATCTCTGTTATGTCATACTTTGTTATGTTATTCTATGTTATTAAATCTCTATTCACGACCGAAACTCAGTCTTAATTTCTCACTCTGCTACTTACATTTCTATGCCATGACTGTCACTTTAAGGGGATGGTGAACCTTTCACAGCGATTTTTGAAATTTTTGCCACAGAGATATGAAACTTTACTTATATATTCATTAATGTCTAACAATATTAAACACCTTATAAAATTTTATAGATATTTTTAAAAAAATATTTTATAATTAAAAAATTGAAATTAAATTTCCCTTCTTTAAAATGCTCCTTGCGACTCAATTTTAAACTTTTCCCCTTAATTTTGCATTTATATTGCTTATAAATACTTTCTGAACAGAGTTATGTACTTTTTAGTACTTTCGTTGAATAGTTAATTTTCAGGAAATATTTTTATGCTTGTACTCTGAATTTTCTTGAAATTTTTGTACTTTTGTACACTAAACTTTGATAACCTTAATGACCTCGAATTCTAAAATGGATACATAACTTTATTTTCATGTATTATAAGAGTCTTTATTATAAATTTCATAAACTTTCGTCAAAAATTATGACGCGAGGAGCATTTTAAAGACTTGCAAATCTGGAAATTACTCATTTTGAGAAAAATACATTTAAAATATGTTTTTTTACCTACCTTTAATAGTAACTTTTGTAAAGCCACCAAGTTTTCATTTTACTTTTCACTACATATTTTAAATGCATTTCATTCCAATATTTACATGTTTTTAAAATATTAATACATCCCCCCCCAAAAAATTCCAATTTTTGCTCGATTTTTGGTAATTTGAAAGTCCACCATCCCCTTAAACTCTGTATCAAAGTTCTGTCAGCTATTCTTTGAAACCACTGACTGATCATCAAAACAAGTGAGCAAATTAAAAATTCATTATATCTAAAGCTTTTATTTTACAACGTGATATAGTGAACAAAGGTAAAAAAGTCTTCATTGACATAACTTTTTCAATGCTTATATTCACGCATGAAAGATAAAGGAACTTTTTCAAATAGAAATTGCGAAATGAATATTAGCTACATTATTGCTTTTCGATTAAAAAATATCCACTACGAAAAAGTTGAACAAAGGATAGGAACTTGGACCTTTGTTATCTGTAATGATAAACTTTCAAACTACCTTGGATAACTTTGTTAAAACAACTTTCAACGTATCTTCTGTCGCCAATTCTGAAGCGATGGATTGTACTAACATAATAAGTGGCGATGAATGATTTATGTCTTCTAGGTACAACATATTAGGTTGTAATGGAAGTTTTCCGCCAAAATACTTTTTTAATAAAGTTAGAAAAAAACATCAAAACAGTACCTTTAGTGTGGGTAGTAATCACCACCTAAATCTATGATTTTATTCCAACGTCTTGGAAGTTTTTCAAAGCCTTCGGCCCAGAAACTTGATGGCCGCGATTCCAAAAACAGATCAACCTCATTTCGAACGTCCTGTGCAGAATGGAAGATAACACCATCAAGATAGATCTGCAGGTGGGAAAAAAGGTAGAAGTCCGAAGGAGCGATGTCGGGGCTATATGGTGGGTTTGACAAAAGATGCCATTCTAGTCCGTGCAGAGTCCAGCCGGTGAATGCAGACACATGTGGTCTTGCCTTATCTTGATGGAACAGTACCTTCTTGCACCGGAACTCAGTTCGACGTTTTGCCTTGATAGCAGCTCCAACACGGACTAGCATCTCGCTGTACACCTTACTGTCGAAGGTTTTACACTTTTCCAGATACCCCTTGTGGATAATACCACGGCAATCCCACCATATCCAAAGCATGATCTTTTGTTGGTCAAATTGCGCTTTGCGACGCTGCCGATAGGGCCTCATCATATCAGTAGGCCGGCTAGAGCGCTCTGCTTCTTGAATGTCATAGTCCTTATTTTTGAACTTTCGGTACCAAACCTTCACGATGTCATATGATACAACAGTAGTACCTGAAGCTGTACAAGTGATTCGGTGACATTCTCTAGCTGACTTTTTGTAACAGAACTGGAAGTAAATGATGGTTCTAATCTGGAAGCGTGATAGTTCCATTTCAGACATCTCGTACTTAATGATAACGATATTTTTTTTACAAATTTCACAACACAGTGTTCTAAAGCAACTTTCTTTCTTTCAAATGCAAAAAAATTGTTTGACGAAATATGATTAAACTCGCCAACGCGAACTGTTTGCGAAGACGATATTTGCGGTGGCAGGAAACTTTCGTTACAACCTCATATTTTGAACTAGCCGGGCTTCGCCTAGCTACGCTCAAGCCATCCGTGTAACATATTTATGTACTTCGGGCCCCACAAAAGAAAAAAAAAGCCTACAAATGTATTAAATTCAAGTGAATAAATTCCTTTCGATTTTTATTCCCGTCGCTGCCGACAGATGGTAGCACCACTGCACCAGATGATTTGGTTTCTCAGCAGTGAGTGATTTTCGAATGAAAATATCTCTAAAACTATTGAATTAACAGAATAAGTGTACGCAGAAAAAATTATCAGTTTTCGAAGCTCTTTCCAACTATGTAACATTTATGTACTTTCATGAGAAAAAAAAATTACACCGATTCCTGTATATTTGTCTGCCATTTTTTTTTTCGAGGATTGGTCCGCCCGGATGCGTTACGGTCATGTGATGATCTCGACATTCCTCTAGTCTCTTTATTAATATAGATTACGTATGAAAGTTAAAAAATATTTGTATGTGCATATACAAACCAAAAAATTTGTTTGAAAGTCGACTTACGACCAACTCAACTTACGACCAATGTCCCGGTCGCCATCTCTTCGTAAGTCGAGGAATATCTGTATCTAGCAACTCTGACTCATGCAAAACAGGAAACATCTGCAAAACCTTCTTGAGATCTGCCACGACACAGATGCAAACCATGCTGTTTCAATCGTACTGCTCGATTCTGGCTGCAGTAGAATCCCGATGAATATCTGAGGAATAACAACACTATCTCAGTCGTTAGCCACAACAACGGAACAAATCTGGCAAGAACTTGAAACTTAAGTTCGGGAATAAAATGCTTCTTCAAAGCACTTTTGGAGTTAGTAATACACTCATGGACAAAAAAAATTAGCGCACCAAGAAATAATTGCGGGATCGTAACGAAACTTGCAATGAAGGTACATGTCGGGGAGATATGCAAATGATTAGAAATGCAGCGTGATTGCGCATTACGTATAGCCGGTAGAGGGCGTTGAACATCGTACTCTGTGGAGTATAAAACAGGTAACCAAAGCTTGTTTGAGTGTGCTGAATCATTTACAGAGCAAGAGCTGAGATAGACATGCCATTACGCCGTGTTCTAAGACAATATAAGCAGTTGTCGCAGTTTGAGAGGGGGAGAATCGTCGGGATGATGAAAGCTGGGTGGTCAGCTAGGCGAGTAACTCGTCAATTAGGCCGCTCTGATTGTGTTGTGAGGAGGTGTTGGGACCAGTGGACCCGAGAGATGTCATGTACACGAAGACCAGGCTCAGGACGCCCTCGACAGACCAGTCGTCGAGAAGACCGCCACATCGTAAGAAATGCACGCGTACAGCCAACTGCTTCATCGGCCGCCATCCAGGCACAGGAAGCACATTCACTAGGGGCCTCTGTGTCTTCTCGAACCATACAAAGGCGCCTGGCTGAAGGACAGTTTATATCGCGGCGCCCATTACGTGTGCTGCCCTTGACGCCCACCCATCGACGCCTCCGTTTGGAGTTTTGCCGCACACGGGGAAACTGGACTGCAGCGGAATGGAACCAGGTCGTCTTTAGCGACGAATCCAGATTCAATCTCGGCAGTGATGACAATCGTGTTCGTGTGTGGAGAGCCCATGGTGAACGCTTCAATCCTGTCTTTACTGTACAGCGACACATCGCTCCCACAGCTGGTGTGATGGTATGGGGTGCCATTGCCTACAATACACGGTCACCCCTAGTATTGTTCCGTGGCACCATGACAGCCCAGCGGTATGTTCATGAAATCCTGCAACCACATGTGTTGCCACTCATGCAACGGCTCCCAGGAGCCATTTTTCAACAATACAATGCTCGGCCTCATACGGCAAGGGTGTCACAAGACTGTCTCCGCACTGTTACTACCCTTCCTTGGCCTACCCGATCCCCAGATTTGTCTCCAATCGAGCATATCTGGGATCATTTGGGACGACGGGTTGGGCATCCCACGGGTTTTAACGAACTAGAGGCAAGGTTACAGCAAATATGGAACGAAATGTCTCAAGACATCATACAGAACTTGTATGACTCAATGCCCGATCGTATCGTATCTTGCATTCGCGCTAGAGGGGGTCCAACGGAGTATTAACTTCTCCGTTCTTTTGCCTGTTTCTCTGAAATAAATTATCCTTTTTCTTTGATTTTCTTATCATTTACTTATATCAAAGTAGTCATTACGTATGTAAAATTTCGTTTGATTTTGACGACTCCTTCTTGGTGCGCTAATTTTTTTGTCCATGAGTGTATTTTATACTAGCTGAAAACCCGCACTTCGCTACGGAGTACATTCAAATTAAAAAATATACCGGGTGTCACAAAAATGACCAACGATTTGAAAAATCAATTAAAGAAACACGGAAGGCGATAGAAATGTAACCAGGGAATTTATTCTCACCAATTTTCAAAATTTGTTGCAAAGTTCGGCAACAGATGGCGCTCCTGAGAGGAAAAAATCTATAAAACAATGTTTTCAAAATAACGACCGTTTGCAGCAACAGCGTGGCGCAGTTTGGGGTCAAAATTCGCAGACGCCCGTGCAAACATTTCAGTTTGAGTGTTCTGACAAGCAGCAGAGATGCACTGTTCCAGTTCATCTACAGTTTGTGGACTGTGACGATGAAACTGGTCTTTCAGGTACCCCCAAAGAAAAAAATCGCATGGCGTCAAATCTGGCGAAATTGTAACAATTGGCAAAATTGTAATTTATTTTAAAGGTGGTACTATCAAAAACTTTTATGGTAATAAGAAATTACTAACGAATGAGATAAGTTCGGATTAAAATTCGCCTAGGGGGGGCTAGTGAAATGTATATTTAACCTTTAGCGTACGTGGCCCATTTTTCCAATTCCCCCTTTCGAACGTGAAATTGCATACCCCCTTTATAAGAACCACCATTAAGGTTTATATATACATATATATATACATATATATATATATACATATATATATATATATATACATATATATATATATATATATATATATATATATATATATATGTATATATATATATATATATATATATATATATATATGTATATATATATATATATATATATATACATATATATATATATATATATATATATATATATATATATATATATATATATATATATATATATATATATATATATATATATATATATGTGTGTGTGTGTGTGTGTGTGTCAAAACATAACTGAACTGTCAAAATATAGTCGAGAAGTACGGGGAAAGGGGGCTTAAAATAATAATAATCTAACATTTGATTTACAAAGCACGCGTATTTTGCTGTGGGGAAAATAATCTTTTAAAAGCGACTTGAGAGCAAAGCGAATAATTCTAGGCGAGAGGATTTATTTTTAGAAGTGTAAAGGTTTTTGGGCGCGAAGTTAAATTGCAAGATCAACGATATTAAAGGTCCAGATGACCAAGGGTGAGGTTTTCACATGCGCGTGCAGAAGGAGCTCGGAGGGAATTGGGTTTTGGCGGAAGATTGGAGGAAAATCTCGTTGAGAGCTGAAGGTCGCGGCAAGCGTTCTTAGGACTCGACAGAATGGCGAAGCGCGGAATAAATATCCTGGAGCGTGGTCAATAGACGAAAATCAATAAAGAAGGATTAAGAGATCATGGACTGTTGATTGAATCATTGCCACGCCACTCGCCCAATTACTTAAAGTACGAATTGACTGCATATTATCGAATCCACACAGGAGAAAACACGCTTCCTGTCATATATATATATATATATATATATATATATATATATATATATATATATATATATATATATATATATATATATATATATATATATATATATATATTATATATATATATATATATATATTATATATATATATATATATATACCGGTGGTAATCAAAATAATGGAAACACTAAGAAACATCGTGAAAACCTTTATTAATACGTGGCAGGATCACCTTTGTAATATAATACCACCTGATTTCCCTTGGAATTGGATTATACAAGTCATAAATAGTGGTTAAGAATATATTATACCATTCTTCAGGGAAAAATCATGAAAGTTCTTGTAGAGATGCTGTGGTGGATATCGATACCTTTATCTATCCGTTTATACAAATCACAGAGATTGGATGATTTATAGTCGGGGGGATTGTAGAGGGCAAGATAAGATATTTGACTTCTTTTTCATGCTCTTCAAACCAATACTTGATAGATTTAGCTGTATGCATAGGGGGATTATAATACCGGAGAGCGCCATCTCCTGCAAGAGACAATGTTTGCACTATAGGATGATGGACTAGTGAGCTAAAATTTCGACATAGTCCTTATCATTCAATCAGCCCTTTTAATGTTATAATAGGGCCTGAAGAAAATCACGATATGCCATCGGAAACCCTGATAGATCTACCTCCATGTTTCACAGTTGAGATGAGACAGCCAGAATCTGACGTTTGTGTAGGTGTTCTCCAGACATACGCACGTCCTGTTGCGAGGAACAATGTGAACAATGGTTCGTCGGACGAAATGTCGTTTTTCGACACATTACACGACCAGGATTTCCGATCGTGGGACCATTGTGGACTATATTTTGTATTGGCATCTATTACGAGTGGCTTGGTAAAAACTACTCTTTCGTAAATGCTTTGTCTGTGAAGTTATCTTCTACCTCTAATGGTCGATACAAGAACATGCAGATGCCGATTGAGCTCTTCGGTCATTTTGGTTGCAGTGTTTGTCTGTCTCCGTGTCACAATCCGTTTCAATACCTCGTTCGTCTCTTTCACTCAGCTCTCCCTTTCGTCCTCTATTCTGTTTGGCAAAGAATGATTCTCAGTGCACTCTGTATGCTATCATAACTTTCGATACCATAGTTCGAAAAACACCCATTAGCCTGGGGGTTACAGTTACAGGTACTCCAATTTAAACGCGCCCCAACAATTTGCCCCTTTCGAAAGGTCTGCAAGGTTTGACATTTTACGCAGTTCCCCCCAAAAGCACGATGCCCTTAGCTTCATTACTACTACCTGGCAGTGGAATAATACATAGACTATATTATATATGAAAATACCAATGTCCAGACTTGTTTTTTAAGGAATATGAAGCACATTCATAAACACCACTAATAATGACAGGTGTTTCCATTATTTTGGTAACTACTTGTGTATATATATATATATATATATATATATATATATATATATATATATATATATATATATATATATATATATATATATATATATATATATATATATATATATATATATATATATATATATATATATATATATATTCATTCTTGGGATACATGCTATCCCATCCCGTAAGGAAAAGGTTAAAAGCAACACAGCTACAAGATTTCTTCCACAAACGAAGAAATAGAGCCACGTCTAGCTACGTCTCCAAAGGAAGCCAAATTTTTTGGGTTAGTGCATGAGTACCGACATAAGATTAGACTTTAAACCATTATTTTAAACTTATTCAAACTTATAAGAAATAAACGTATCTTAAAAGAGAAAAAAATCGTTGATATAACACGGTGAAAATATAAGGAATATGATAATTTTCGAATTTATAAATATTATAAAATAAAATCAGAATCGGATATCGAACTTTTCCATCTAAATGACTTCGTTGTCCTTTCCTTACTGAAAGACTAATTTGAAAGCATTAGCCGGCATTAATAAAGTAAAAAAATAACACGCCTGACCTTTTATCATGACGTTTCGGAGCATCTTCGTTAAAGATTCAACAGAAAAAAGCCCCTCGGATTTGCAGCGAAAGGAGCAACTTTTGCCCATAAAGAAAATGAGATGTCCTTGGGGGAAAAAATGTTCCTTCCAGGAGAACACAGCACGTGATCTTTCCTCGGTGCTCTTTCTTCAAAAGGGAAATCGTCACCTGGCAACCGACGGCAGACAGGAAGTAAATCATGGCGATTGATAATAGTTAGATATACATGCGAGCAGTTATCGAAAGTTGAGAGTTCGATAGCTCCAGATGATGGGGTATTAGGGAGGTGTTGAATTATAATCATTTTTGAGAAAAAGGATATATATATACATATGTATGTGTATATATATATATATATATATATATATATAAGTATATATATATATATATATATATATATATATAAGTATATATATATACATACATACATACATATATATATATATATATATATATATATATATATATATATATATATATATATATATATATATATATATATATATATGACACGGAACGTGTTTTTCTCCCGTGTTTAAATCGATGCTATGCAGTCAATACATACATTAAATAACTGGGCGAGAGGCGAGGCCATGAAGGAAGTATTCCAATTCGTAATAACTCCATATTTATTAAACTTCATAAGTTGACCACTCACTAGGTTGATTTCCGCGCCTCGCCATTTTATAATCTACTCGGAATGACTGCCACGATCTTCCGAAGTCAACGAAATTCGTACATTCTTAACTTCACGCCCAAACGCTGTACACTTCTAAATATAAATCTTCTCGCCTAGAATTATTCGCTTTCCGCTCAAAGTCACTTTTAAAAGATGATTTTCCCCACATCAAAATACGCACGCTTTGTAAATGGAATGTTAGATTCGTATTATTTTAAGCTCCTTTCCCCGTACTTCTCAGCTATTTTTGACAGTTCAGTTATGTTTTGACATATATATATATATATATATATATATATATATATATATATATATATATATATATGTGTGTACACTTATGGACAAAAAAATTAGCGCACCAAGAAATAATTGCGGGATCGTAACGAAACTTGCAATGAAGGTACATGTCGGGGAGATATGCAAATGATTAGAAATGCAGCGTGATTGCGCATTGCGTATAGCCGGTAGAGGGCGTTGAACATCGTACTCTGTGGAGTATAAAATAGGTAACCAAAGCTTGTTTGAGTGTGTTGCGTCAGCGCAGACGCAGTTGCAAAAATCAGCTTGGTCAGCAAAGGCACACGAGTGGGACGTTTGCTGCGTAGCCCCATATCCAACAGTGTCCGCTGAACAGTATGCTGCGATACTATTCTACTTGGCCCTGCATTGTATTGGGCTGTCAGCTGAGCCACTGTCTGGCTCCGGTTTTGCTTCACCATGCGAGACAGTCTCCGACGACATTTTTCTTTGATAGCGTGTGGACGTCCAACACCATGTCATCTACTGCTGGTTTCACCGTCATTCATCCACTTTGCATAAGTACTAACATCTGTAGGTCGCGAACAACCCACGAGTCGTGCAGCTTCGGAAATACTTGTTCAGCGCCTTCGAGCCATTACAATCTGCCCTCTATCAAAGTCGCTTATATCCGCAGCCTTTCCCATCACAAACAGAAGTAGGTGAAAGAATGATTCTTCTGACTCTCCAGCAGCAGTTAAATACCACTTCCACCTGATCACGTACCTTCATCCAGGCGAATTCATTGCAAAATGTAGGGGTGGTCATAATGTTTTGGCTCTTGAGTGTGTATATATATATATATATATATATATATATGCACTAGTTATCAAAAATTAAGGAAAAATCACAAAAGGAGGGATAACAGCTTCAAAACTTGGCCAGTCCGTTTAAAATTTGAATATGTTGGTAAGTAAACAGTGCTGAACAATACTACATTATGCAAAATAGTGGCGCTGCAGTTGGAATACGTCATTTGCGATGGGCATAAAAAGTGCATGTGTCAGAGCAAGGCGGTAATTGTTGCTTCGAGGCTAAGATTAGACATCTGGCACAGCCTAATTGTAAAAATCACCTACAGACATCATTTCACCGAAGAACTGCGATTGGCGAGCTATTGGGAGACTAGAGGCAGGACAAAGTCAGACAGAAGTGGCCAAATGGCTAAATGTGAGTCCGTCTGGGGTTCATAGACTTTGGCAAGAAATTCTAACCACAGATTCGGCATCCGGTATGCTCAGCCATGGACGCCATACGCTACGACGACTGCCGATGACCCATATTTGTAATTAAGCGCAAGAAGTAATAGAACCGCAACTCTCTGATCTCAGATCCTCCCTCGCTGCAAACTCCGGAAGGTTGGTATTAAAGTCAACCGTGCGTAGAAGGCTTCACGAATGTGGTCTTCTTGCGAGGCGACCAGCCATTTCCGTCCTGCTCACGTAACGCCATAGGCGGGAATGTTTGCAGTGGGCAGTGAACATGTCCACTGGACGTGTGATCAATGGAGGGCTGTTCTCTTTACGGATTAATCCAGGTTTAGCCTCCAAAGCGATAGTAGGCGTATTTTTATTTGGAGAGAACGTGGAACTCCTTTTCATCCATCACACATCCCTGAAAAAGATGCATACGGATCAGGCAGTGTCTGTGTTTGGGGTGGTATCTCTTTGGGTGGATGCACAGACCTCCTTGTCTTTCCCCGTCGAAATGTGAATGCTCACACCTACAGAGATGACATCCTTGATGCTTATGTGCGCCCTTATACCGAGGCCCTTATGCTACAGGACGATAACGTGAGACCGCCCAGGGCTGGCATCGTGGATGCTTATCTTGAGCAGGAAACAATTCAGCGCATGGAGTGGCCAGCTCGATCACCGGACCTGAATCCTATCGAGCATGTTTGAGACGCTTTAGGACGACGAATAGCTGCTCTCAATCCTCCTCCTAGGACCCTAGCCACGCTTTCAACTGCTTTGCAAGAGCAATGGCTCTCACGTCCTACCAAACTCATAGACCGCATAACTGACAACATCGCACATCGCTGTATGTGCTGTATTGCTTCTCGGGGGGATCATACGCCGTATTAAAGGTACTTTTCCTATACCAAACTGACACGTCCGATTTGTTCATTGTATACATATGCTAGTTTCTATAACACCATAATTGTCTGGTGATTTTTTTATGCTATTTTATACCTACCTGTGTGTTGTATAATGTGTATAAGTTTCATTAAATTCTACGCGTAACTTTTTGAGTAATCGCTATTTTTGTGACTTTTCCTTAATTTTTTATAATAAGTGTATATATATATATATATATATATATATATATATATATATATATATATATATATATATATATATATATATATATATATATATATATATGACATTTAGTATGCAGATGACATTTATTGACATTTATTATGCAGATATTAATTATGGAGATGTTTATTGCTACAGAATCTTGCAATTGTGGTGTGTAAGCCCTAATTGCAGATTTTGAAAAACTTTGCTCATCATATTTATATATATAAAAAAAACCTTAATTTGCCAATAAATATTTTTATGTGCTATGAAAGCAATAATTTTTTTTGTTAATTTGATTTTAAAAAGACTCATGTTTTTTAATTTCTTAATCTCACATATTCCATACAATATTTATGTTTAACCATACGTTGCTCTTATGTTTAGCTTCATCTCTATTTTTTTACTCTTTCAACATAAGGATTATGAATGTGTGAAAAATAACATGTTTGGTTATATTAGTTGTTTGAAAACAACTTATCTTGCATTTATGGTGCGTGGAGCCCAAATTGCAGATTTCTATTAATTTTTACGTTTATCAGTGGCTTCTACCTATACTTTAATTCTTTCTTTTCTAAAGAATCTTGAATTTATGGTGCGTGGAAGTCTTATTGCATATTTATATTCATTTTTTTGTTTGTCAATGCCTTCTAGCTGAAATTTAATATTTTTGCTACAAAATCTTGCATTTATGGAGACATTTATTATGCAGATATTAATTATGGAGATGTTTATTGCTACAGAATCTTGCAATTGTGGTGTATGGAGCCCTAATTGCAGTTTGTATTAATTTTTACGTTTGTCAGGGTCTTTTACCTATACTTTAATCCAGGGGTGTCCAGCCCGCGGGCCGCATGCGGCTCAAAGCAAGTGTTAGTGCGGCCCAGACAGAGAGAGCTCAAAGCAAAAAAAAAATATTAATAGCCTGCCTTGATATGAAAAGTAATGCGGAAAAGGAAAAAATGGACCTTTATATTTTAACACATTTCGGTTACCGCTGTTGTTTGTAAACACATGATCTTCATTGCCATGCTCATTTCAATAATTTCTGATTGAGACGATGCTCATTTAATCCGTGTTTTCAAAAGTGAAATATACCATGTTCTGTAAATGCCCCGAAAATATTTCTATACTGGAGATGAAGACAGATTAAAGAATTTAAGTAAACTTTTGTGTAATTTATACATTTGTGTGTGTTTAATTATTTAAATTAATAGATTTATATTTTTTAAACGTTTTATTCTTGCATTCTTTTAGGGGTTTATAGTGTTGCGTGTGAGGAGAACACTGGTGTGTGGTTTTCAAATGATTTTAGCTTTTACTGGAAATTAGCAGAACATTAACTTCCAAAACAATAATCGTTTGGAAAGTTTTGAATTTAATTTATTAAATGCTGATCACAAGATTTCTTTTCTTTTTGTGATACTTTAAATTCATTTTGCGTCACGTGCATAACAGCGAAATTAATTGACAAAGAAAATATTAAAATATAGTAAAAGATAACATTTAACCACTAGACTAATTGAGATGGAAATTTTTGAGAATTTAGTTCAAATTAGTATGCTTTATGGATATTAAATCAAATCTATATATAAAACTGTAATTTCCTCTCAAAATATGCTTCGCCATGACGATAAATAAGTCACAAGGCCAAACTTTAAAATATGCTGGCGTAGATTTAAGAGAAAATTGCTTCTCCCACGGTCAGTTTTACGTAGCTTGCTCACGCGTAAGTTCGCGGACGAGCCTGGTAACATTAGTTCCACCCAATGAAGAAACAAAAAATAATGTTTATAAGAAAATCCTCTAAAAAGCAATTTCATTACTTTTTCATTGTAATTATCCTAAAAGTATCCCGTAGCGAACCACGGGTATTCAGCTAGTATACATATATATATATATATATATATATATATATATATATATATATATAATACAGCGGAATCTCGATCTATCGTTTTTCAAGGGACCGATTGAAATGAACAATAAATGCGGGAAAACGATAGATGCGGAAACATAACAAAGCAATATGATCGTTGGGACTGGATAAAATGAACGACACATACGGAAAAACGATGGATCCGAAAACGATCGGTTGAGATTCCACTATATATATATATATATATATATATATATACACATATACATATACATATACACATATACATATACACTTATACATAGATATATACACACACACACATATATATATATATATATATATATATATATAAGTATATATATATACAACCTCTTTAATGGCCGTTCTTACAAGGGGAGTATTAAATTTCCGGTTCTAAAGTGGGAATCGGAAAAATGGGCCACGTAAGCTAAAGATGAAGGCGATTTCCCTTCTTTGGGTTCAAGTTGATGATATGTGATGAATATTTGCAAATAGAAAATATATGTTCTCACATTTTAGAATACTACTTATAAAGGTAACAAAAATAGATAATGCGTAACACTTTTATTTATTTTTCATTCAAAGTATATAAAGGGAATTTTCCCTTTTCCTTTATCCAAATTACATCTTGCACGGTGAGGATGCCACTTTGGATAATTTTCTAACCGTTTCTCGGATTTTGGCCAGGCATGTGACACTTTTTCGGCTTGTTGGCGCATTTTTCCGCCTTAATGTAGCAGTCCCTGGCAGTACCGTGCGCGCATGAACAGCCGAACAAACCAAAAGTGCAACTGCAAGTGTCCCAGTCGTCTGCGCAACACTCACAGTCATCCTCGCAAGACTGACCACGACGAGTACATGACCTGAAAAGTATACATACATTCATAAAGACATTCACAATCTTTAGATCACTATAAAATGCTTCATAATTTCAAATCGATAAACTTCCTATAGAAGCAATCAAGGTGACTGCCTATGTTCGGAGCCAATTTTTTTTTAAAAATTGTTTTTTTAAGTATTTTTTGGTCCCTTATGGTAAAAAAAGCATTTAAAAATAAAAAATAAAAAACTTTCCTGTAAATACCATACTTTTTTTATAAATTGGTCAATTTGAAGTAATTTTTAATGAAATTTAGCTAAAACGCCTATCACTCTGAACGAAATTCTAATGCTACTATTTTAATTTCCTTCTTACACATGATACATATAACAGTTATCTTCAAAATGACCTACAATCTAAGAGAAATTTTAAAATACAAAAATAATACAGACAATTTTATGTTCCAATATGAAACTTTTCCCCAATCCGTCATTCCTTTCCTTATAAAAACAGCCCCAAACAAAAATCTATTTATTATACATCAATTATTGTACGTCTTTTCATTAACAATAGCAATATTTCCTGAAAATTTTATCGAACTATATGCATTATTATGTGAAATATCGTGATAACGGTAGAGATTTGTGCTAAAAAACATAATTCTGAGAAAAACGCCTTTAAAGTTGTTTGTCACTTCAATTTTGTATTAGACGATGTTTATTAAAATAGCTATAACTCTGCATCTAATTGATGTAGAATGAAAATCTAAGCGGCTTTGAAAAGAGAAAAGATTGAATTACAAGATTCTTGCAAAAAATAAAATTAACCAAAATAGTCAAAGAATGGACGCATTTAAAGTTGTTTATCACTTCAATTTTGTATTAGCCGATGTTTATTAAAACAGCTATAGCTCTGCTTCTAATTGACGAAGAATAAAAAACAAATGGTTTTGATAAGAGAAAAGATTGAATTACAAGATTCTTCCAAAAAATGAAATTGTCAAAATAGTCAAAAAATGGCATTTTCAACTTAGGCAGTCACCTCAAACCTCAACAAATGCTGTATTCCCAAACTCTAATAAAATATGCCTCAATAAAGTTCTGATGTTTGTGTAGTTTGATATTTAATAATTACAAGATGAAAAGAACTTTTTATACAACATGTTTTTAAATTTTCTCTTGAATCATATAAACTTGACAATTCTATGTATTAATAAATACACTTTTTAAAATTTTTTGATGAATTATTCCATCAACTTGAAAGAAAATGAAGTTTATAGGAAGTTAACTTGCATTTGACTTTTCGTTCCCGTCCCGACCGATAGATGGATGCACCAGTCTAAAAAAAACAGAATTAACTGAAAACAACTGAAAATTAATTTAATTCTGCTTAAAAATGGCTAAAAGTATTTAAAAAATTCATTGTTATCGTGTTCTGAGCTATTCTAAAAGTTTCAAATGTCTAGCTAGACGGGAAGTTAGTTAAAAATCGATTGAAAGATTTGTACTCGACAAAGTCACACACACACACACAAACAAACAAACAAGAAAGCGAGTTAATAAAAGCAGGGTAAAAATGCTATGCTTATAAATAAACCTCATGACAACAAGAATTATGTTTTATATTAAACAAATTTAAATAATATCTGTAGCAGGATAAAGAAATTATTCATAAACTAAAGAATAATACAATAATTCTTCTCCTGCTGTAAAATTGTATTATACCAGGAGATGAGACCTGGTGTTTATAATACGACCCAGAAACAAAAAGACAAAGGGCTCAGTGGAAAGGACCTCTTCTGCCATACAAAAAAAGCGCGGATGTCAAAATCAAAGACTAAGGCGATGCTGATTGCATTTTTTTATTACAAAGGACTTATTCACCACGAATTTGTTCCTGAAAATCAAACAATTAATCAGTATTTTTACAAGGAGGTGCTTTTTCGATTAAGAAACAGGATAAGGCGTGTTAGAAAGGAACTGTTTGACTCTGGGCAATGGTTTCTTTCACACGATAATGCTAGGCCCCGTACAGCAATTTCTGTACAACAATATCTTGCTAAGCATTCAATTACAGTGATAAATCACCCACCCCATTCTCCCGACTTATCGCCAGCTGATTGTTTCCGTTTTCCGAAGCTTAAGATGGCCATGAAAGGACAGGCATTTGAAAATGTCTCGGATATTAAATCAAATGTTACGCGTATTTTGCGAACGGTTAGATCCAACGTGTATAAACAGTGTTTCGATGACTTGAAGAAACGTTGGAAAAATTGTATATGCTTCTTTGGCAATTATTTTGAAGGAGATAAATTTATTTGAAGGTGAGTAATATTTTTCTTATTTATAAAAAAAATTGTCCGTTTATTTTATGGGCGCACCTTGCATATAATGCTTAATTTTTATTAATAACAAAGCTGACTGTAATATCTAACATATCATGAAAAAAGGAGAGTAAAATAGGATTAAAACTATTGGGATATTTGACCTGCTTTTTGTGAAACTGATGCCTCAAATAGATGAAAAATCAGTTCGATGGAAATGGTCGCAATTTACAAGTTTCTCATCAGGAATGTTTATTCTAATTTTAATATTCTAGTGATTCATCTGTGAAAATAGTCGTTCACAAATGCAGCTAGTGCCAAAAAGCGATGACGTGTATAGGATGTGAGGGTAAACAGAGGACTTTTTGTGTCTTGGAAGATTAGAGAATATTTACTTTCGAAAAGGCCACAGTGTTAGCTGCCATGTGCCGAGGGTTCGAGACACTACCTTTAAGTTTCCAAACATAAATAATACAAATTATTTAATCAAGGAAATATATTTCTAAAATTTTGAAGTTGTTATTTGTAACACTTATTTTTGGTGTTTATTTGCGAAATGAATTTTTATGGCTTAAGTTGTGTGTATATTTATATGCATAATTGCTGTTCTAAGAGCATACTGTGTATAGTACATATTTAAGGTATGCTGAAACGTTGTTGTATTAAGTAGAGACCGTCTTATAATGGGTAAATGAAAGTGACTTTAATTGTCTTGCTTACTGTTTAAAGTTGCATGTTTTTAGCTTGTGTATATATTGATTTAAATGTAAATACAATGTAGTATTGGTCTTAATATTTCTTTGTATATGTAATTTAGGATTATATGTGTTTATTTATGGGTTTAGATATGCAAACATCGAATACAATATGTTTGAGTGTGTTTGAATTGGTGTATGCGTGGCCGAATCGGAAGGTCGAAGGTTCGGGCCCCGCAACATGCCAAAAAATTTAAATGAATAAAGTTTAATGACAAAATTCAGGAATAAAAAGCTACAGTAAAATTGAAGCTGCATAGTGTTATTAATAATTAATATGAAACTAAATTTCAAATTTACGTTAAATCGGGTATATTATAAATTGGTAAAACATTGGTAGGGCTTATGTCAGTAACTGTACTTATAATAGTTAAATTGAATTAGTGGTCATTTAATGGAAAGGGGGTTTAAAAAAGGTTAGAGTCATTTAAAAAATTGAAAACAATGTGAAATATGTATTTATGGCTTAGTACAGTTTTAAGTTAGTCAGTTTAAGTAATTCGGGTGAATTAGTGGCGTTGTCAACCATATGTAGTTAGAAATAGGGAAATTTCATATGAACTGTAGAAATTTGTCGAGCAGGATGGGCATCATAATCAACACTGCCGTCTAAGCTATCCGCTGTGAACAGCATATCTTACTGAATTGAAATACTATTTATTCGTAACAGCTTAAAAATCGTATTAAACTGATCGCACCGGGTGTCCAAAAAATGACCGATAATTTGAAAAATCAATTAAAGAAAAACGGATGGTGGTAGAAATGTACGGTTTGCTGCATTCTACTTAGGTAAGCAGGGAATTTATTCTCACCAATTTTCAAAATTAGTTGCAAAGTTCGTCAACAGATGGCGCTGCTGACTGGAAAAAAATATAAAACTACGTTTTCAAAGCAAGAAGCTTACGCAATGTGACATGGATTGGCCTCCCTATTCGCCAGATTTGACGCCATGCGATTTTTTTCTTTGGGGGTACTTGAAAGACCAGGTGCATTGTCACAATCCACAAACTGGAGATGAACTGCAACAATACGTCTCTGCTGCTTGTCAGAACATTCAAACTGCAATGTTTGCACGGGCGTCTGCGAATTTTGACCCCAGACTGCGCCACGTTGTTGCTGCAAACGGTGGTTATTTTGAAAACATTGTTTTATAGTTTTTCCTAGTCAGCAGTGCCATCTGTTGAAGAACTTTGTAACTAATTTTGAAAATTGGTGAGAATAAATTCCCTGGTTACCTAAGTAGAATGCAGCAAACCGTGCATTTCTGTCGCCTTCCGTTTTTCTTTAATTGATTTTTCAAATCGTCGGTTATTTTTGGACACCCGGTATGAATTCTGTTTCTGACTCTGAAACAGTTGATTTTTTTTTTACTATTGTTCAAATATGATTAACATTTTGTCAGAAATACAAAGGTTTGAATACCTCTTTCGCTCCTCTACTGCATCATCAGTCTGGAGTGATTCTGCATCTTGAACAGCTATCTCATCGAGCAATTCCAATGCTAGAAAAAGTAATACATATATATATATATATATATATATATATATATATATAAAATAAATACGACGATCAATGTATACAATTGATTAAAAAATATATTTATAAAAAAATCGTGAGGGATATTTTTATAAACAAAATATTCCTCAAAGTGTACTATATTAACTGTAAAGAATATAGTACAGTTAATATAGTACAGTTTGAGGAAAATAATATTTTTTATTCTATTCTAATGTTTTTTTGGATAATGTCCAATCGTCTGCTGCATTAGCAAGAAAAAAATATTTTTTTTGTCTATTTAGTTGTTACGCACGTGACGATAAATTTATTTAAAGTACCAGAAAAAGAAATCGCGTGATCAGCATTAAATAAATTAAATTCTAAAAATGAATCTTTAAAAATTCACCAAAAATCAGAAAATGGAAGTAAAGGTTCAAAAAGGATTTCATTTTAAAGGGAATTTTAGGATTTTTCTGGTGATATAAATTTTATAACCCTCAAATTATTTTAAATGCAAACTTAAAAAAAGTTACAAAAAAAGCTTAAAAATTTAATTTTAAAAAATCTAAGAAAATTTTTTCAAAAATCTTTCTTAGTGCACCCCTACACCATAAGAAGAATCGCCATGCAAAATTTCAGCCCTTTAGGTCCTGCGGTTTGGTCTGTGCGTTGTATGTCAGTGAGTCAGTGAGTCAGTCAGTCAGTTACGGAACTGTTTTATATATATAGATAGTATGATGCATAGAAAATTATACTTCCAATATCAAAATATGTAATCAGCTCCCTCGACAATATTAGCATAAGTTGTATTATATAATCAGCCCCGTACAAATATTAGCAATAGTTTATCCAGGTATCGATGTATAAAAATATGAAGAAAGCAGATGGAAATAGATAAAAAATATTTTCTTTCCTTTATTTTTTTATTATTAGTTATTTGGTGGGGGTCTGGCTTGGAAAATTTGCAAATCGAATATCACACAAAATATCAAAACTTATTGACTCTTCGTTATAGTCCAATAAACGTAGAAGTGAAAATTTTACTTTTCTGTTTTCCCGTCGTCTTGAAAACTAATTGAAAAAGGAAAGAATACTTTTGCTAAAGTGTACAAAGAAAAATTGTTTTCCGTACTTTAACTATATTAAACTTTATTTCAGTATCTCTTCCTCACTGATGCATGTGTTAAACGTCAACATACACGTTATGAGATAAGTACAGTTATAGTATATTCTTCATATCTGGAAAAGTATTCTTAATTTCCCTCATGTAATATTGTCAAAAGGATTGAAAAACGGGATATGAAATACTTGAAATTTTTTTTCGAGCGTACCAGCCTTGAGAGTAGCTTTCTCCTCTTTAGGGGTGGCTGTAAATCTTATACGATTCATAGTAAATGGTACTAAAACCAAATATATGCCTGTTCAGAAAACACCATCTGGTGATACAACCAATCATTTGAAAATTGGCCCTCATGAATTGGAAACTGATCCTGGTTTTAATTACCTTGAATCTTTTGTTAAAGGGGTCCAGGACACAAAAACGTTCGAATTTTCGAAAAAAAATTATTGTATTAAAATTTTTTGTGTTCTTTTACGCTTAAAATGACGTTTAAATCATGTTTCTATCTTAATTAGTACAGGAGAATTTTTTATTTTTTATTTTGCGACATTCTAATAGTAGCCAAGCATTGTTTAAACCTGTAAGTGCATTTTTCTGCATGATGGGTTTTTTCCCCATTTCTCGTCTTTAAATTGTTATACGTTAAGAACCGTTAAAGATAAATGATTGAAACTTGGAACATGTCTTTTTCAACTATTTTTCTTTAGTTTTGATTCAGCAAATTTGAAAAAAATATTTACTTTTGAAAATATGATTTTTTAAAAATATGTTACATAATTTTTTTTTGTATATTTTAATATAAATATTTTTAATTTTTAAAAAATAAATATTTGAAAAAATGCTGAATCACAATTAAAACTTATATATTTCTGTTTAATTAAATGAAAAAGAATTGAAGTTTGACAAATAATCTTTCGAGTTATAACAATTTTAAATTACCCCAATTTTTTTTAAATCTTTAAATTTTTAAATTTTTTAAAAACATTTTGAGAAGTTTTATGAAGTTATTTTCTTTACAAATTATATGGTTAACCATCAGAAAAAAATTCAAAATTTTAACTCAATAAATAAAAAACTTTTTTAAATGTGTTCCGGACCCCCTTAATGCAAAAAAAGGATATCATTTTTGAAGTTCAAAATCGTATCTCACTGGCCAACAAAACCTTCTTTGGACTCTTTGTTGAAGTCTTAGTTTCTCTCCAGAAAAACAAAGCTTCTTATCTGTAAAACTATCATTAGACCGGTCCTATTGTATGGTTAGGAAACTTGGTCTCTAACAAAAAAGGGAGAATACAGAATTACAGTCTCCGACAGAAGGGTTCTCAGAAGCATCCTTAGTTGTGTAAAAAAATGGTGTATAGCGGAAGCGTTTTAAGGGGACAGTAGACTTTCAAAATTGTGAAATTTTTCCTAAAATTCGATTTTTTTATTTATTCAATTGTGAAAATACGGTCGAGTAGGAATGTGTTGCAAAAAGAATTTTTAATTTCTGTGATTACTTTCCTAGTTATAAGCATTTGTATTTAATTTAGCTATTATGTGGTTACTAATACCAATAACTTTAAATGTGTTTTTCTCAAAATAAAAATTCTCATGTCATACGAATATTCAAACTGCTCCAGGTGCATTTCTAATAATCGTATTGCTTTGAAATTTAAGTTTTATATACTTAACTGTATCTCAAATTAATCTTATTGAAAATAATTATGCTTCGTAGCTCATAATTTCTAAATTTTGCACTTGAAAAGATGATATATAGGTATTTTGCGAAATAAAAAGGGTGTTTTCACTGTTATTGTTTTTTTCTCTTTATATTTTTAATGAATGCTTAAAATAAGCCATAAGTTTCATTGTTAGTTCTATAAGGTATCCTGTAGATAAAAATTACAATATTATGTGCAAAAGAAATGCGCATAGAACATTTTTAATGAGGCCAATTTTTGATATAATTAATAATTAATAATTCATAAATTATTAATATTTCATCATTAAATTTTAACCACTTTTACATATATATGGTACTAATCACATATTCAATATTTCAAGCAAATCCATTCAAATCAAAAAAGGTAGGTTTGAAGGTCCACTATCCCCTTAATTCAGAAATCTATAGATTTTTTAAAGAGACCGATATCATTAAACTTTTTAAATTGCAAGAATTAACTGGGCCTCTCGTATTAGTAGATTGGATGAAAAATTCCAGCAAAGATGATTTTTGTTGCAAGGCCCTTTACTAGTCAGAAAAGAGGAAAGCCAAAACTAAGATGGCTCAGTTGGTTGGTTGCATGGGGGTTAATGGCACAAGGTCCAGTAACTTGTAAAAAGCATATATGTCAGCATTCTAATAACATAATTCATTAAAATGATGATAAAAATATATGCATATGAAATACAGTAATAAAAACTGACAAAATCTATATTAAAAGTAAAAGCGATATAAAGTAGGCGTAAAAGCAAAGATATATGAAGTGTAAAGGCAGAGGTATCTAAACGTGACAATTTGGAAATATCAATGAATAAATCACAGTACATTTTTTTTTATCGAACTATACCAGGATGAAGGGTTTCTCTCAAAAAGGTCCGTTTGAGCAATTGCAGTGGAGTAAAAATACTTCATGTTAAAGTTGGTGAGAACTACACAGTCTGTAAGCATATGCCAAACTGTAAAGGGTCCAGTTACAATGGCAACAAACATATAACTCTCTCGCTCCAGCAAGTGAACAGCTTTCTTCATGAATAGGTGATAAAAACGTGCATAGAAACATGAATAAAGTGCATGTGATAAAACATTCATAAATAGCACGTGATAAAAAACAGTCATAAATAGAACGCTAAGATGGTGTAGTGTAATGTTTGAAAACGAGTGCTAGATAAAGTGAAAATGTTGTACCCGTGATTCCCCCCCTCTACCAATCAGAGGGTTGGCTGCGTCAGTAAGAAAGAAGACAGAAGGGTCGCTTCTCTAGTAGGTATACGAGGTCTGTCGAGATTGTCGTGGATTACGACATATAAAAAAAATAGAAAAGGTGCAGACAAACCAATTAAGGCGAACAAACGGGACGGAAAATGAAACAGTGAAATGACGCCAAACGATACAAGAAGAATGTAGTGGGGATACGGTGTGTAAGAAGTTTTAAAAGTGCGGACAAGCCAATTATCGAACAAACGGGGGTAAAATGGAAAAATTGAAATGGCGCTTGCCTATACAAAAGACCGGATGAAGAAGAAGGAATTGAAAAGCAGCAGTTAAGAGACGAAACAGCGAGGGGGCTACGTGGAGGGGACATTGAGATGAAAAGGGAATTGTTGGCAAAGAGAAGATGACCCCACACATAGGAAATGTTCTGGGAAAACATGATCCCTAGAAAGGCAGGGGTGAGTCGAAGCCCGAATTGTTTTAATATGAAACGCCCCTTACTCTGAATGGTTTAAAGAAATAATTAGGTAGTAAAAATTAGCGAATCGAAGTGGAAGTGAGAGAAAAGGTTGAACATGAGTGACGAATGAAAATGAAAAAGGCGGGGAGTTGAGAAGATTAAAAATAGAGAGAGTGAGAATATTAAAAAGATATGATTGATTTTGGCGCTCAGACTCAGCACACGGATATCGAGTAGTAGCCTCGTAAACGAGAAGTTTAAAAAGAGTATATGCGAGATTGCGCCCAGACTTAGCGCATCGCTATAAGCCTGCAAGCCAACGATGAGAGGAGAATAGATGAATAGTGGAGCCGAGAGAGATTGCCTGACCCCTGCAAGCTAGCGAATAGAGGAGCATGGAGGAGCGTCGGAGCCAAGATAGGTTGCCTGACCCCTCCAAGCTAGAGATGAGAGGAGAATAGTTGAGCTGCGGAACCAACATAGATTGCCTGACCCCTACAAGCCAAAGATGGAGAACCGATCCTGCCGTTAAAGCCCGCCTCTTCCCGCGCCATACAGCGATTTTGATGACTGCATTCTCCAGTGAAAAGTGAATCCCGATGAAAGATACCACAATCGATGCAAGTGAATACGCCGGCGAATGTTTCCCTTCTACACTCTGCAAAAATGGAGGTAACCTTTCATTACCTATTGCCAAAAGTCAATAAATCCCCGAATCATATAATTTAGGCTAAAGTTAAGAAATAGTATATATTGCGTACTGAGAATGAAATCAATTTAAATAAGTGAAATAGTATAATTAAATAATCCCTTGATATAATGAGTGTTTCTTTAGGTTGATAATTATCAATAATATAATTGAAGGTGTATTCATATATGTGTTATGTTAATAAATCAATGTATTGTTTAGAATTCAGAGTAATTGTATCATTGCCTACTACTATACTAAATCCCGACCACCCAATTAACTCTACCAAAGAGATATTGCAGGCTCGTCTCACCTCTGGTTAGTTAGTTATTCTGTGATTAGAATAGAGTTAGAAGGGTCGCGTCTCTTGTAGGAATCGGAGGTCTGGCGAGATACGTGCAGGCTCGTCTCGCCTCTGGATAGGTAATTATTCTGTCATCAGAATTGAGACAGAGAGAGAGCGTGTCTGAGAATGTTAATGAAAAAATAATGTAAATAATGTCTGGCGAGATAAAGTAGGCTCGTCTCACCTCCGGTGCATTAATTATTGATGTAAGAAGATTAGAGTGAAATGGTAGGAGTCGGGGTTTGACAGCATGCTGTAGGCTTGCCCACCTCGTGCTCAGAGTTTTCTTTAATTTGTAAGGTATACATAAGATTCGATTCACAAGAATCGAACTTTTGAGTGAATGAATTAAAGAAGCTGCTTGAGATATGCTAATTTCGGCATACGCGCTTGGTATAAATACCATGCAGCTTGATTAAAGCGAAGAAGGTTTTGTTAAGGTTGATAGAGAAGCGAGTTAAGGGAGCTACGAGGTAAGAAGCTCCAGGTGTTAGCCGGCGCTAGTGCTTAGGGGGCCCAAAGTTTACGTGGCAGAACTGCTGGTTTGACTCTCTGCTGATTTGTGAGTATGGCAAAGTGTATTTTTATTGAATGCTAATATATATTCCGTACAAGTAGTACGTATGCTTATTGCTGTAAAAGCAAATTCTATATGTGCAACGAATTCAATAAACATTGTTTCATGTATGAACTGTGTTTGTATCAAATTTATTTAGAGTGCCACTTCAAATTATATACACCCAAGTGCGGGTAGAAGTGAGCTATTCTCTATAAATTGTTATGTTAAACGTGAAACTGTAAATAAATTTATGTTCGTGTCGTTAAGAGAGACTCGTTATTGCACTAACTCATTCGTCCTTTTGCGATAGAAAAGAATCTAAGTGAACCGGTGACAGAAACAGTGTTCACGGCAGATGGCTCGACTCTCTTGAATCAGATTTTAGAGTGATTGGAGTGAAGAACTAGCAGACCAGATCTAGAAATAGAATGCCTTGAAGGAAACTTCAACTGAAGGCCCTGGCCTACCCTGGGCTATCGTGCCAAATATGATAATGATGAGGAGAGATTTTTTTTCCTCCAAATCTACCGAATTAAAAAATTTCAAAAAAATTTATCAATCAATTTTTAATATTGTTACTAGTTTTGTAATACATTTTTGAGATTTCGTCGTACTATTTATCTTTACGCCCTTGTAGTATATTTTAAAAACACGGATCTCAAAAATAGAAAGGTGTGGAAAATATTCAACTTCATTTTCAAGAGGTTGGAAAAACATGTCATACCTGAAAAATATCTTTCTGAAAAATCCATCAAGTCATTTAAATTCAGAAAAAGAGCAGAGACATTTTAATATTGCTGTTAGATATTTAAAACATTATTGGGACTTCGTCAAATTATTTATCTTTACTTCCTTGTACTATGCTTTTAAAAATTGACTGTAAAATTACTGAGTTAGAGAAAATATATATTCACCTTCCATTTCTTCTTCCAGAGTAAAGCTGTACACCAAATAAAGCACACTAATGAACACGAACAAGATCTTCATTTTTAACCTTAAGAAGAAACCAGTTTGTTTTGGTTACACTTATACAGATAGAAACATATATATATATATATATATATATATATATATATATATATATATATATATATATATATATATATATAATACATATATATATATATAATATATATATATATATACAAATATATATATTATATATATATATATATATATATATATATATATATATACATATATATATATATAAATATATAAATATATATATATATATATATATAAAATATATATATATAAATATATAAATATATATATATATATATATATATATATATATATATATATATATATATATATATATAAATATATATATATATATATATATATACATACATATATATATATATATATATATACATACATATATATATATATATATATATATATATACATACATATATATATATATATAAATATATATATATATATATATATATATATATATATATATATATATATATATATATATATATATATATATATATATATATATATATATATATATATATATATATATATATTAATTTTTTAATTCGGAAAATAAAGTTTTTTAACCATTTGATAGGATAGTTAGACATTGCATCTAAAGTTTTACATAAAGTATTAAAATGTATAATATATATATATATATATATATATATATATATATATATATATATATATATATATATATATATACATATATATATATATATATATATATATATATATATATATATATATATACATATATATATATATATATATATATATATATATATATATATATAAATATATATATATATATATATATATATATATATATATATATATAAATATATATATTATATATATATATATACATATATATATATATATATATATATATATATATATATATATATATTGTTGAAAATTTAATTTTCTTTTATGACTTCCCCTTTGTTTACGTTTTTTATATATACTAACATTGTGTCTGATTACATTGCACATTAGGCTGGGGTTAGAAGACTTATCAATAAAATGCCAATTATAATTTTTTTCATAAAGGTTGGTGTTTAAACCATATGGATATAAGGTATTGTAAGAGCTAATGTGTCTACTCTCCCACCATATACGTGTATTTTTATCCGGTACAATATCAATCACCGATACAATTATATTTTCAAAGCCATGGTTTTTAAAATGGGAAATTTCAGGAGTGTTTTCATCAACACTATCATTGCAAGATCTAGATATCAAATTGTATTGCATCACTGAATACGCAAATAAACGTTTTGATAGAATACCTTTTGCTCATTTTATCGAAAAAAACATGATATATTTTCCCATAAAAAATGTAAAAACTTACCATTGCTTCCGGTATACCAAACCTATAGGACGCATTATTTTCAATTATAATTTGTTTTCCAAAAATTTAAATAAAGAAACTCTTAAGTTTATGTAGCTGTAACGAAAATAAGATAGGTTTTAGTGCACACTATGGTCATGTCATCAGTGGCGACATTAATGTTACTAATAATCCCGATCTGATCGACATATTGGAAAAAGGTACTGGCTATCGCATCGGATATTATGGTAATGTTACCTACCTTTAGAAAAAATTTAGATAAATTCGTTTACAGTACTGCTATTAAATATAACATGCCGGATGTAGCTTTTAGTGAATGGAAACACCATTTCTTAAGGGATTTTAGTGATACCTATTGTGGAATATCATGTTATGATAATAAAGGTTCATTAAAAAACTTGCGTCCTGCTATCTATCAATTACAGTGTGAATATATTATTACTTATGTGGATAAAGCCGCATCAAACTTTGCATTTATCTGGAAAAAATTTTGTAGTGACTTTCTATATCAACAATACCAAAATGTTAACATCTATAAAATTCTTAATTCTACACGTTGTGTTGTTGAAAATCGCATAAAGAGCCTTATATCGTAGAGCCGGTATTAAAATACCACAACAAATAAAATTTCCTTATCTCGTATTAATCCCTAAATATCATAAATCTCCCATTAAATTTCGTTCAATTACAATAGGTTGTAATACATATATAACTATAGCCAATAATAAACTTTTAACGATACTTAATACAGTTATAAAAAAACTCATTTCTGAAGGTGCTTATTTTATTAAAAATAGTTATACCGTAGTAAAACAGTTGAAGGGTACTGGTGATATCACAGTCATAAAAAGTTTTGATTTTGAAGATTTATTTAACTCTATAAACCTAAAGGACCTCTACGATATTATTATCGGGTTATATGAACCTTATGACTTAAAAGAATTTATATCTTTGAAAAAATTTATTGCCCTTTTAGACATCGTATTATTTGAAACTGTTTTGTACAATGGGGAAAATTTTTATCGACAGATACATGGAGTGCCTATGGGGGGAGGTTGCTCTTCAGCTTTGGCTGACATTTATTTGCACCATTATGAAAAGGGTGTTATGTTGCTAAATGAGATTGTATTTTTTAGGTACAATCTCGTATGTTTAAATAACAATTTTAATTCATTAGATTTGGGATTTTACCCTAGCGGTTTAAAACTTGCGGAAACCCAGCGGGACAACACTGGGGGAATTGCTTTTCTTGATCTTATCCTTTATATTGATAAAAAACAAAACATTGCTTATAAACTATACGACAAACGTGATAGCTATACATTTAACACCGTTCGTATAATGTCTTGGGATAGTTCTGTACATAAAAACATTAAACGCAACATAATTTTAAACTACTTGGTTAGATGCAAAAGTTTACATTCAAATCAAGAACAAATGGACTATAAAATCAATAAATTCCTACTGATCGCAAGTGATAAGGGATTTCCCTATTACTTTTTAAAATAGATTTTAACTCGCTTTTTTAGCATAGTTGACTGCGACCGTGGACGTCGATTCTCTATATGGTTCAATGAGCCTGAAGTAAACCGTGCTAATGACGGCGATGCATTAGGGGGTTGAGTCGGTGTCTTGGTGTCATGTATATGTAAGTTTGGTTTTTAGTGTTAGTAATATAGTTATTTTTGGTACATTTGTCTTTTATATTTTTCTGTTCTATAAAATGGTCTCAGTTTTGTAGCAGACTTCCGAGAGTGTTGCCATGGCTTAAAACATTGTTTAATCGGAGTGGGGGGTCACAACTCCCCCCGGTCATTAACTACAAAACTTCCATTCCTGTTGTGAATTTCATTCTCTTATTCTTAAATCCGTGTAGGTATGGTCACTTCTTTCTTCTACATCGGTTTAGTATTTTCATTGCTTATATATATATATATATATATATATATATATATATATATATACAGCTAAAAATGTGAGGACAAATAATATATATCTTTTATAAATTTCAATATTTCATTCCAAATTTACATAAAAAAATCAATAAAATCCGGTGTAGTGTGGAAATTATCCTGTTGTTCAACTGAATAATGAAAAATACACTTAGTAATAGAAAATTCAGTCAAGAAAACCAAACAAAAATCACCAGTCTGTGATTTCTGAGATAGCAGTCAAATAAATATCAGATTTTAAAAGATGATATTGATTCGTAAGAGACATGCATCTTATACTTACGTTCTCAAGGTACGCCAAGAGATGTTTATACCTTTTCCATTAATCATATCCTTTATATACCGTTTTCTACCGTTTTTTATGCTTTTGTCAAAGACTTACATTTTTAAATATATCGTATTTAAAGATTTGCCAAACATATGTTGTATATTCAATTTCAAACTACAATTCATTTCTCATTTATAGAAATTAGTTAAACGAATCAGGTTTCTATTACTGCAACAGTCGGACATTGTGATGCCAAAATTCGGTTGACATTTGAAAGGTACTAAAAGCTGGAATACTTGCTGTCTTTGAATGGAAATCCGTTAATAATATATTGAGCCATCATGACACAGGTGCTTTCTTAACTATTTATTTTGCATATTTAAACTATTCAAATATATTTGTCAAATTTATTCGACTTGGAAGTGTAACATATTGCTTAAAATTGCTTTTGACGTTGTTCTGGATGTTTCTAGAAGTGTCTGTTTTGGATGAAGCATTGGATTTCCTCGTTTGCGAAATGAAGTTGAAGGCAAAAATTTACTTCAATACTTATTATATTCGAAAAAAAAAACGCGGCAATTTTCGTGCTTTCTCATGCTCCCTGACTGGAAGTGTTTCAGACTAGGACCATATATTCCTCGAGGGATGAGGAGTGACGCTTCTGGTTACAATAGCACCACAAGGGTCGGAATTCTAGCAACTTGTGGAACGAAGTTCTTTTACGCGGCTTACAGTAGAGTGAACTGGCTGGAATCGTCACGTAACGAAAAAGCGTTATGCCCCCCTTCATAACAGCTTTTTCTCAAGGACTCTGTGGCTGAATGGTTATCGCATCGGACTGCTGAGTATCGCACTACGAAGCGAGAGGTCCCTGGTTCAAATCCCCGCACAAGTGCTGGCTGTTTCTATTCCCACTCATTCTTGGAATAGCGCAGTGTATATATATATATATATATATATATATATATTGTAATATATATATATATATATATATATACATATATAGAATCAATAGAAATCTACATATTAAATCACGTTTAGAGTTGAAAAAATAACGTAAGGAACTTCATTCCTGACAGGGCTCCCCCGACCGCACTTCTTTTTTTATCTCTATTTTTTCCTGACTAGACTAGTACGCTTGGCGAAATTCGGCGATAATTCCACCATTTGGCGTAGTTTTCCTTTAAATATCTATTAAACAATTTTTTACTATTTATGCCATAAAATACTATCTATATATATAAAACTGTCCCGTAACTGACTCACTGACTCACTGACATACAATGCACAGACCAAACCGCTGGACCTAAAGGGCTGAAATGTTGCATGGCGATTCTTCTTATAGTGTAGAGGTGCACTAAGAAAGATTTTCGAAAAAATTTTCTTAGATTTTTTAAAATTAAATTTTTAAGCTGTTTTAGTCACTTTTTTTTAAGTTTGCATTTAAAATAATAATTTGAGGGTTATAAAATTTATATCACAAGAGAGATCATAAAAATTCCTTCAAAATGAGAACTTTTTCGAATCTTTACCTTCCTTTTCTTAATTTTAGTGAATTTTTAAATATTCATTTTTATAATTTAATTTATTAAATACCGATCAAGTGATTTCTTTTTCTGATACTTTAAATAAATTTATCATCACGTGCATAAAAACTAAATAGGAGAGAAAAAAGTTTTCTTGCTAATGCGCAGACGATAGGACATTATTTTGTCTATAAAAATATCCCTTACGATTTTTTTATAAATATATTTTTTTAACATCAGTTGTATAGATTGATCGTCGTATTTATTATAAATATATATATATATTTATTATTTTTTTGGCGTTAATTGCATACATTGACCGTTGTATTTAATTTGAATGTACTCCGTAGCGAAGTGCGGGTTTTCAGCTAGTATTGTTATGTGTTATAAATTTTTTATCTTTTCCTGGTAAATTCAGGATAGCAACTGACGGATTATTCATTTTAACATACATTTGAATATTTTAGAATACCATTTCTGACACGCAGAAAAGTTGAAAAACGTTTTAAATTTGTTCAATGTGGTATTTCTATAAAAATATTATCTAAGAGAGGGGATGTTTGCAAATCATTTTGATATCGGGAAAAGGGATTCGAGATTAATAATGCCATAAAGAAATATTATTTGCTTCTCATGAATCTATATGATTATTTAAAATGTATGAAATATTATATTTCGCAACATTTATAGAACACATGAAATGTCACAAGAACATAAGCGGAATCAGGCAACACTTCTCTGGTTAACATAAAAAAATCATTTTTTTTCTATTTTGTTCATTGCTTAAAAATCTGAAAATGTGTTAAAATTTTCTTGAATATCACAATTATTTAATTCCCATTTAGCGATATTCCGACTCTTCATGCCTTTCACCCTTCGAGGCACCCGTAAGCAGCTAAATGCCTGAAGCACCCGTAAAGAACACTTCTTCAATTCCAAATTCATTTAAAAAGGAAGGTGAATAGCCGAATGTTTCGAAATAGTAAATATTTCCCCGTCACGAACATTGTGTGATTGTCCGAATGAACAATTCAGGAATGTTACTTTGCTACAATAAGAGTAAGGCCGTCCGAACACGGAGCAACTCAAAAGAAACTGATAACCGACTACAATCACAAACCAGGCAGTGATGAGTCGTAACCTATGAAATTGGATGGAACCACGCACACGGCGCAACTGGTTACAAACCCGTCAGCAACGCGTTTGTAATCAGTCGCAGGCGACTCAACGTGTCGAGTCGCTACCAACTTCAGTCGCCAGTTTCTCTCGCGTTGTGCGTGCTATTACACAATCTATGTTACAGCCGCTCTTTTGGCAAGCTGCCAAATGACGTACACGAGTCACGTGACTTCTGCCTAGTGATGAAATGAAATTCTAACGTTTTCTGTTGTATGGAATATGTGCGCCCATATGTACAGTCCGTTTTTAAACGATTGATCAAAGACAATCTATTGTGACGATTTTTTAAAATAAATTAATTTCTGATATTAATTTAACTAAGAATAATGCCCGAAATAATGATGTTCTTCCTTCCATGATAGGTCGCAAACTATTGATTTGAATCACTTTTGAGTCGGCCCGTGTGCGGAGCCGCATCACTAACGAGTTTGCAACCGATTAGCAATTTCAGTTGCTAACCAGTTGAGTTTCTTTGGATTCCCTCCGTGTGCAGACGGCCTAACGCTCATCGGTAGGGTTGCCAACCTTTTTTGTGACGATTTCGGGACAAATAGCTCAAAAATGAACATCATCATCATTATCTGTCAGTCATTACCTAATTTTCTGAAGAAAATTTTTATGTATGAAAAAATCAAAATACAGTTTTTTTTAAACGCGCTGTAACATTTTTAAAACTTTTTTTTAGTATGCCAAATCGTTTCCCTCTTCTTCCAGTATATTCAGTTCAAATTTGAAGTCATTCTGACTAATGGTTCTTTTTTTGCAGCCTTTTGAAAGTGGGACTTTAATTATGGACACCTTGTATATATATATATATATATATATATATATATATATATATATATATATATATATATACACTCATGGACAAAAAAATTAGCGCACCAAGAAGGAGTCGTCAAAATAAAACGAAATTTTACATACGTAATAACTACTTTGATCTAAGTAAATGATAAGAAAATCAAAGAAAAAGGATAATTTATTTCAGAGAAAAAGGCAAAAGAACGGAGGAGTTAATACTCCGTTGGACCCCCTCTAGCGCGAATGCACGATGCGATACGATCGGGCATTGAGTCATACAAGTTCTGTATGATGTCTTGAGACATTTCGTTCCATATTTGCTGTAACCTTGCATCTAGTTCGTTCAAACTCGTGGGATGCCCAACTCGTCGTCCCAAATGATCCCAGATATGCTCGATTGGAGACAAATCTGGGTATTGGGTAGGCCAAGGAAGGGTAGTAACAGTGCGGAGACAGTCTTGTGACACCCTTGCCGTATGAGGCCGAGCATTGTCTTGTTGAAAAATGGCTCCTGGGAGCCGTTGCATGAGGGGCAACACATGTGGTTGCAGGATTTCATGAACATACCGCTAGGCTGTCATGGTGCCACGGAACAATACTAGGGGTGACCGTGTATTGTAGGCAATGGCACCCCATACCATCACATCAGCTGTGGGAGCGATGTGTCGCTGTACAGCAAAGGCAGGATTGAAGCGTTCACCACGGGCTCTCCACACACGAACACGATTGTCATCACTGCCGAGATTGAATCTGGATTCGTCGCTAAAGACGACCTGGTTCCATTCCGCTGCAGTCCAGTTTCCTCGTGCGCGGCAAAACTCCAAACGGAGGCGTCGATGGGTGGTCGTCAAGGGCAGCACACGTAATGGGCGCCGCGATACCAACTTTCCTTCAGCCAGGCGCCTTCGTATGGTTCGAGAAGACACAGAGGCCCCTAGTGAAGGTGCTACCTGTGCCTGGATGGCGGCCGATGAAGCAGTTGGCTGTACGCGTGCATTTCTTACGATGTGGCAGTCTTTTCGACGACTGGTCTGTCGAGGGCATCCTGAGCCTGGTCTTCGTGTACATGACATCTCTCGGATCCACTGGTCCCAACACCTCCTCACAACACAATCAGAGCGGCCTAATTGACGAGCTACTCGCCTAGCTGACCACCCAGCTTCCATCATCCCGACGATTCTCCCCCTCTCAAACTGCGACAACTGCTTATATTGTCTTCGAACACGGCGTAATGGCATGTCTATCTCAGCTCTTCCTTTGTATATGATTCAGCACACTCAAACAAGCTTTGGTTACCTGTTTTATACTCCACAGAGTACGATGTTCAACGCCCTCTACCGGCTATACGTAATGCGCAATCACGCTGTATTTCTAATCATTTGCATATCTCCCCGACATGTACCTGCATTGCAAGTTTCGTTACGATCCCGCAATTATTTCTTGGTGCGCTAATTTTTTTGTCCATGAGTGTATATATATATATATCCGAACCCGTAAGGAAAAGGTTAACGTAATTTTGTAAATTTATTTTTCCAATGCCGTAGGCATGATTTTAGAGTAAATATTGTAAATTTGTGTTGAAGTATTATTGTGAAACATAAAATGTTTGCGCTTAAATCTGTTGAGTATTGTTAACTACGATGTGGATTTAATTAAAGTAGAATTTCATTTTTGTACCAAAAGTTTTTCTTTATGTGCTCGAGATAAGCTAAGTAATAATTTTTTGAGTACTTACCGTTAATCTATAGAGTAGTATCGTTATGAAACTAATTACCTTACTTATGAGTCATTTCCTAATGTCATGAAAGTCGGATATGTAGTGTTGCTAATTGAAATTATTGTATATATTTTTTCTTGGCGTACTTGTAGCGTTACCTGGCTACTTCGCGATTTGCGTGAAGTGTGTGTAGTTAAGTTAGTGTTGTACTCTTGAACAGAATAAAGCCATACGCTTGAAATCTTGGTGATTAATATTTCTTGAATTCTTGGATATATTTCTTCTTCGTGATTTTCATCATGTAGTTTTAATGATGAGATTTTATAGTTTTGTTGTTTAAACATCTTCATAGCGCATTTACTATCATAATTTTTGTTTGTATAGCTATCCATTTTTCATGGTTAATTTGTAATATGTGTGAATTTCGATCGGCAAATGGTTATCAGATGTGTTTCCCTTTTTTGCAAGGCAAACAGACATTGCGGGCTTGCTCTCTATTGAAGAAGTTCACTGAAGTCCAGAGGAAGCTTTGATGTACCTTCTGCTAACAAATATTACATATTACTGACGTGAAGAGAACGTTCATAGTTATCACATTGTTGCTTGCCAAATCATGTCTTATTTTCTGTTTTAAAATTGATGTTGAATGTTATTTCTAAATATGCAGTGTTTATTGACATATATTTTTCCTGTTTACGTAATAACACTTGACTACCTCACAGAAATTAAGCCATAAGTCACTGGAACATTTTTTACTCTCTGTTTCATTAGTCACAGAATATTATGGATTTTTTTTTTTGCATTCAGTTCTTTCATATCATGGTAGATATTTAAATACAAAGCGCGTCTTTCGAATTGTATTAAATATTTTTTCGTAATCAGTTTTTATATAGAGGACTGAATTCTGACCATCTATAACTATAAATCTGAAATTACATTCGGACCACTATTTAACGAACCTCTATTTTGCGAATTTTTCCTCGGAAGCAAGAACATTTTGCGAATTTCTTCGTAAAATAACCTCCAAACAGCGAAGTGCATTCTCTATTTAACGAACTTTTTCTTATGATCCAATAATTTTTTTCTTCCATATTTCTGAAAATATTTCTGGACATTTCAAACTTATTCTTTCTTTTAACACATTTTATGGTGACCAATGACCTTGAACTGGTTTTACCTGTCGCCTAACCCACGGAGAGCAGTAAAATCGTTGCATTTCATCCAGGAAGTGCAACCTTAATCCACCCCCACCCCCACTGTCCACTTCATTAGGAAAACTTATATCCCCCTTTCACCCTTAATGAAGCTGTCCCGTGTCCTTGAACTAGTCTCCCGTTTTCTACATTGTTGATCATAGTCGTGCTGGTAATTTCGGTTCTGGAAATTGAAAATACAGTGTATTCCCGGACAATGTTTTGTTTTATTCTTGTTTTCTTTGCAGATTTCTTTTTGATGGGTGAGATATATAAAACAAATAGATATTAATTTACAAAATAAAGGTGTCATTAACTACTTTTTAATAATGTTTAGTTTTTATGAATTTTAAATCTGTTTTGTGTAGTTTTAAGGGGACTCACTACTCTTAAGTCTAGGAAATAAGGCAAATTTTCATACTTTTCGACTCTTTGTAGCTATTTCAATTTACTCCCTATTTTTATAAATTTTATATATATGGTAAAGAGCTATATTAACTTTAAGAAACAAATTTTCAATTTCCAAAATCATTTTAAATGATATTTAAAAAATGCTTTAGAAATACCTTGTTTTTTAAGTATTTTTGTTGTATACTGGCTTGCGCGCAGAACTATGAAATTAATTTTACATTTAAATGCATAATTCCTGTTTTATATTTAAAATAAATAATTCAAAATACAATTGTACACAAAACATTCAACATTAAAATATATTTTCAATTTTTTTTAAAACTGCTAAAAATAAACTTAAAATTTCCTTATATTTTTGCATAAATTTACCCCTGAAAAAATAATAAAATATGCACGATTGCACTAATTCTAGTTCAGACACAATAAAATAACATGATTATGCAGTGATAAAAATTTCATGGAATTTGAGATATCAGTTGCGTAATGATGCAAAATTACATTTTGAGAAAAATTAGTTTAAAGTTTTACTTACCATAAACTTGATCAGTTATTAAATATTTGGACATAAAAATCACTTTAATGGCATTTACTTAGTTACACCAATATGTTTTAGTATTATGGTAAGAATTTTTGTAAAATAATGCATTTTTATAGATGAAAATCATCCATATTGATGTTAGGAAACAACCTCGATTATCAAACTCACTTATAAGATATTTTGGTTTTTCACTTATTTAGATTCCTGCAAAAGGCAAAAAAGGAAAGACATTTTGAGAAAATGGAGACAAAATTTTCAATTATATTAAATATATTTTCAGCGAAATCCTATAGAACCAAATCATATTACTGATGAACACATAGCAAAAATAAATGAATTTTACTGTATTTATAACTTCACACATTTATCAAAATCATATATCGTCCCTTCTTCATCTCTTTGTTGTTGGGACAACTTAATTTTTGCTAATTTTCTTGCTCTCCTAGCATATAAAGTATTTCTATTTACCATTCTTTGAGCAGAGCTAACTCGTTTTAAGTCACTGCGAAGCTGAGAGATAATAGCATTCATTCCTGGATGCATATCCAACAGCCTCATGACAGCAAGCCTACCCTTTTTTCCTTCATTAAATAAAATAGCAGCTTCATACGCAGCTATTTCTGCTATTCTATTACCAGATCCAGATGTTTTGGGGCATATCTGCCATATCAGTGAATTTAACGATTCATTTGGATTCTGGATATGGCTGCCAAGACACCGCTTCAAGAGATCAGGTCTTGACAAATCTTTGAACACTGGTTTTATGGCATTCATCACTGCAGGTGGTAACGTGACTTTATGATGAAAATTATCTACAGTGCCACTTGAAACAGCCTGCTGGTACTTGCACCTTGATTGTACACCAGTCGGGCAAAATGAATGCAATGGCTCATCATCAGTGGACCGAGTATGAAAATATACCGCCCAGACAGCCTTTCGCATATCATCTAGTGATGCAGCATTTTCTCTAATTGCATTTCCATAATATATAGTTAGTTTGTTTATTATGGCATCCGTTAAACGTCCTTTGCCCGATAAACCTTAATATAACCTTATTAAAGCAATAATATAACCTTGTGAAAGCAAACCTTGTGAAAGCAAACCTTATATAAGGTTTGCTTTCACAAATTGCAGAAAATGTTTTAGCATCCCCATCTCCAATGAAGTTTACATATTTCACTCCCCTTTCCTTTACAGATCTCTGAAAGATGTTCACCATTCCATCTACTTCCATCTTTCCTGAAGATCCTGAATGGTTTTTCAGGCAGTTTGGCGAATGTTTTGCTTTCCATTCTTCGAAAGCTTTGCCTGATCGTTGGCCTTTCCAGGCTGAACAGATTCTGCAAGATGATGACAGCACTTCTATGTCGATAACTTTACCTGTATCAGCACCAATTATAGTGCACACTCCTATCTGAGAGGTATGCCCTCTTGTCTTCCAAGTTCCATCACCACTAACGGTGATAGAACTCGAACCTGTTTTAGAAGCTTCTTCTATTGCAGCATTTTTCATGCTGTCAATAGCAACAGATTTTGATGCTGTATTAATATGTTTGCATATTTTGTCATATGCATTCTGTGTTACAGGTTTACCAAAATCCATGATACCACAAAACGTTGTGAGAGGTTCTAAACCTTGTCCTATACAACGCATTGCATATATGATGCGCCTGTTTAATTCAGGCACCATTTTTTTTTCACCAATCATTTTGGAATTGTTGAAGCTTGTACTGAAGTGGCATTTTTCACATTTCATCGAAATTGATGAAAATAATCCTCTCTTACGTTTCTCAGTAACATTTAAAGATTTCGAACACACTTTACACTTTAAATTATCTATGAAAAATGCAAAAAGGATATCTTTATCCATTATGATATATCCTTGAAATCTGTTACCTTGATCACAATCACTTTCACTTGCACACACACTGCCAATTTTTTTTTCATCGATGCGCTGTCCCGATTACAAACATTTTGTTCATCAGATGATGAAGGAGGTGGATTTATATCACTCAATGCACTGGTACTATCAGTATTTTCACGAGTGAATTTCACGTACTTATTTCCATGGAAACGACGTTTTTTTTGCTCGCTTTCCTGAAGCTCGTTTATGACTTCACAATAATTAAAATTAATCTAATAAATAATCCAATAAGTAATCTAACGCAGAAATTAAACGTATGCAAAGCACTTAATAATAAAATAAGAACATTGTAAATTATAAATTTTCCACAGAAATGAACTGAAAATGAGACGCACAGAAGCAACGCTTCAGCACGTAGACAAGCTTCACACTGCACATGGCAAAATCACAAGGTTAGAGTTGAGAGAGATTGTTACTGCTTCCCATTAATAAATAAACAAATAAATAGCTCGGCGGAAAAAAAAAGTTAGCTATGCAACATGAAGAAGAAATGCGAAAAGTGGGTGTGTCACATGTCCTTTTAAATGATGTTTACATTCTTGCTTTTTATATTTTTATCAATCTCTCCGGAACTAAGAGGAATATTTTCATGCGGTTTGCTTTATTTTGTTCAGAAATGATCAGGCTTTAAGATATATTTTTTTCAAAAATTCGAATTTTTTGAAGATTTAAGAGTAGTGAGTCCCCTTAAGTATTTTAAAATGTGAATCTCCATTTAACGAATTTTCCATATAACGAACTCTTTTTCGGAATTTATCGACTTCGTTAAATAGAGGTCCGACTGTATATTTGGAAAATTTCTGTTAAATTGAAAACATTTTAAAACACAGACATTGCAATTAAAGATTTATTTCCGAAGGACAATCAAATTCCTAACACTTGACAATGCCAAGTAGGTTTCAGTCCTCTGGGTTGAAGTTACATATAAGTGATTTAAACACATAAATTTTATATTCTCTAGGTGAAAAAAAACAGAAGTACTAGAACATAACACATTGCAGCATAACACATTGTAACATAACACATTGTAGCAAGTACATAACACATTGATTTTTTTTTTGCCGTCAAATGATTTCATGGACAATTTCCCTCATCGTTTATCCAAATTACATCTTGTATGATGATGATGACCCTTTGGATGATGTTCTAACCACAATTTCTACGGATTCCGGCCGTTGCGAGACAGCTTTTTAAAGTGAAAAAAATAAATAAGAGGAGGCCCAACTCGTTACTAGGTAGGTATCCCTAATTCAGTGGAACTTCAGTGTATATATATATATATATATATATATATATATATATATAAATCGTAAGAGATATTTATTTTTTTTGGATAATATCCAATCGTCTGCTGCATTAGAAAGAAAAAAAATATTTTTTTTGTCTATTTAGTTGTTATCCACTTGACGATAAATTTATTTAAAGTACCAGAAAAGGGAATCATGTGATCAGCATTTAATAAATTAAATTCTAAAAATGAATCTTTAAAAATTCTCCAAAAATCAGAAAATGGAGGTAAATGTTCGACAAAGATTTCATTTTAAAGGCATTTTTAGGATCTTTCTCGTGATATAAATTTTATAACCCTCAAATTATTATATTAAATGCAAACTTAAGAAAAGTTACTAAAGCAGATTAAAAATTTAATTTTAAAAAAATCTAAGAAGAAGGTTTCGAAAATTTTTCTTAGTACACCCCTACACCATAAGAAGAATCGCCGTGCAAAATTTCAGCTCTTTAGGTCTAGCGGTTTGGTCTGTGCGTTGTACGTCAGTGAGTCAATTACGGAACTGTTTTATATATATAGATTAAATATATTAATTAAAAAAATTATTTTCATTGAAACCTTTTTATAAACATTAAATTTTATTTAACGATGTACATAAAACTAAAGAGGTAAGTTTTTACATTCAGTTTGAACTAGATGTACATTACTGTATTTTAATATTTTTTTGGATAATGTCCAATCGTCTGCCACGTTAGAAAAAAAAAAATTTTTTGTCAATTTATTTAGTTGCTATGCACGTGACGATAAATTAATTTAAAGTATCAGAAAAAGAAAAGAAACCCCGTGATCGGCATTTAATAAATTCTATTCTAAAATGGAATGTTTAAAAATTCCCCAAAAATCAGAAAAAAGGTAAAGATTCGAGAAAGATTTCATTTTAAAGGAAATTTTTATGATATTTCTCTTGATATAAATGTTATAACCCTCCAATTATTATTTTAAATGCAAACTTTAAAGAATGTTACAAAAACAGCTTAAAATTTTAATTTTAAAAACTCTAAGAAGAATTTTTAAAAAATCTTTCTTAGTGCACTCCTACACTATAAGAAGAATCGCTATGAAAAATTTCAGCCTGTTAATTAAAATATTGTTACATTATACTAAGAAATCTGAACAAAACGGGATGTATGACACCAAAGCGAAAGTTTCTACATTCAGTTTGTAGCAAAATGTTCACCAATTATAATGTTCACTATTTAAAATAAAAATTATCTTACTGAAATTTAAGGGGACAGTGGACCTTCAAACCTAACTTTTTTTGTTTTGAATGGATTTGCTTGAAATTTGAATATGTGATTAGTACCATAGATATGTACAAGTGGTTAAAATTTAAAGATGAAATATAATTTATGAATTATGAATTATTAATTATATCAATAATTGGCCTCATTAAACATGTTCCATGCGCATTTCTTTTGCATATAATATGGTAATTTTTATTTACAGGATACCTTATAGAACTAAGAATGAAACTTTTTGCTTATTTTAAGCATTCATTAAAAATATATAGAGAAAAAATAATAACAGTGAAAATATCCTTTTTATGACGCAAAATACCTATAAATCATCTTTTCAAGTGCAAAATTTAGAAATTCTGAGCAACGAAGCGTAATTATTTTCAATAAGATTTATTTTATTTACAGTTAAGTATATAAGACTTAAATTTCAAAGCGATACGATAGTTAGAAATGTGCCCGGAGCAGTTTGAATATTCGTATGACACGAAAATTTTTATTTTGAGAAAAACACATTTAAAGATATTGCTATTAGTAACCACATAATATCTAAATTAAATACAAATGCCTATAACTTTTAAAGTAATCGCAGAAATAAAAAATTATTTTTGCAACACATTCATACTCGTCCGTAGTTTTACAATTCAATAAAATAAAAAAAGCAAATTTTTGGACAAATTTCACAATTTTGAAAGTCCACTGTCCCCTTAACTCCAAAAAGTATTTGCAAGTAAACGCAATTTCTACGCCAGTGTGATTTGAAATTACTGATGAAAAATCTTTGGAAATGAAATTTTAATTTCCATGTTATCTAAGACCTTTTAGTTACCGTCTCATCACAATGAAGCTAGAAAAATAAACGAGGTACAATAGATCTGTCCAACGGGTGATTAAAATAGCTATGTGGCAATGTAATAACTATTGGGTATTCTCTAGAGCAGGGGATCCCAACCTTTTTATAGTACCGTACCTGTACGTTGTAAACAATTCGATGACGTACCGGTAGACCAAAAACTTTGAAATGGGGAATAAATGCAATGGAGAACATTTGTAATAAAGACAAGTAACTTGGGATATATTATTATTGCTAAACATACACATAAAATGTAATAATCACTTTAAAAATATATAATTAGTGAGAAGGTTGGGCCAGTTTATTATTAACTAAAGAAGTAATATCGGGCTCAATGTTTGTCAGTTTAAGGCGAAGATCCCATTCAATGTCCGGCAAAGCTCTATATTTGGTTTTCATCGCATTCATTGCAGAAAATCCTTTTTCACATAAATATGTGGTCGCAAATGGCATTAAACATTTTACTGCTTGGCAAGAAACTTCTCAGACACAGTTATAATTCGCAAACACAGTTATAGACACAGTTATAATTCGCAGTGCCAAATTTTTATGGGGCGGTCATAGATAACACATTCAGGTGTAGACGGCATCTTTTGAGATTAGGAAAATCCCAATAAAGTATTACAAGACAAACGATGGCTAAGAAATTCCAAACTAAAATATTAAAACGTATGGATTATTAGTTATTATAGTCATTTCCTCTCTTTGTTTGTGATAAAGATTTTTAATAGATTGTTGTTTTAAATTGTTAAATCATTCGCGTACCGGCAGCTGCTTCGGTACTGGTACGCGTACCCAATGTTCGGAACCACTGCTCTAGAGTCTCCAGATCAAGTGAAGCAGCGTTTCGCAAAACTATTCGCACGGCTACCTTCACTTGTAAATAAATTCCAAGCAAATCTGTTCGGGGAAGTAACAACTGATCATAGGATTTCGCTGCTCTTTGAAAGATTTTCTGCAGTTATAACTTCAAGCTTCTTAAACCTGATTCATTTGGAGATGATGCTCCTTTTCTAGTATCCAGAAAAAAATAAATATCTGCTGGAAGGTTACCAGGTTCCAGAGATTTTGTTTCAATAAATGATATTCCAAAACCATACATACACCCGACAATCTTGTGTAGGTTTCCCAACTCTGGGTTCAAGTTAAATATTTGTCATGAAAATGTTGCTGTTGTTGTTAGATATGGCCGACTGGAACTTAATCCATACAAGTCTGGCAACTCACCATACATTCAAAAATATAAAAACACAGGACAACAAAAAAGAAGCCACAAAATACGATAAAAAGAAAGCCTTAAAACTACCAAAAAGCCTTAAAACTACTTAGCATCATTGACCTTTAGCTTACGGGGCCCATTTTTCCGATTCCCTCTGTAGAACGGGAAATTTCATACCCCCTTTGTAAGAACGGCCATTAAGAGAGTTATATATATATATATATATATATATATATATATATATATATATATATATATATATATATATATATATATATATATATATATATATATATATATACATATATATGTATATATATATATATACATATAATATATATATATATATACATACATTTATATATATGTATATATATATATATTCCTTCTTGGGTCCGTATTCTTGGGATACATGCTATCCCACCCCGTAAGAAAAAGGTTAAAGTTCTAGAAAAATATTAAAAAGCCAGAAACACAATAATTGAAGACCGTGGTCAGGACATAAGTTCTCTGGCCCTCTAATAGAGGGCACACAAATCACCATTCTGCCGTAAGTTTAAGTCCAGTTTCAAGCAAACAAGTAGGTGAGCTTTGTTCATATTCTCATTCTCACATAAGGTGCATACTCTGGAACTCACAATCCCTATTTTGGCCAAATGTTCAGCCAGACAGCCGTGTCCTGTTCTTAGTCTAAAATTGGCCGAGGCCTCTTTACGTGTTTTATGACTAAATTATAATCCCCAATAGACATCCCCAATAGACTCCCAGACTTTTCCCTTGGAAATGGATGGTAATCTATATTTATAAAACGCGTAGGTACGCGGCACAAAAATCCACAATATGTCTACACTCCGAATGGCAACGGCTGCAAATACCAGATGTAAAACCGCCGGCAAATTTGCAACCGCGTGTCAACATGGATTTACGCACTGGAATCAGGAATACTCGAAGGTGAGCTGCACGATCAAGTGAAAATTGGGAAAAGTCTCAAGAAAGAAAGCGAAGAAGAAATAATTCATTAAGAGAGTGGCGTGATAGAGTGCATAAATGATCGTGAAGTTAGGCTTAACCGCTGCTAGCATAGCAACCGAGAGCCAGTAATAGTTAATTTTCTACAATTTTTTGAGTACGTGATGAAATTTTACTCCATTTTTAAAAGTGAAGAAATTTTCCCAACAATTTATTATTTGATATGATTATGTGTAGATAACTGAATTGTGAACAATAGTACGTACAGAGAGTGATGTAATCCACACTATATTTTAGTACTTGCTGAAATTTTACTCCATTTTTTTAAGTGAAAAAAAATTTCCCCAACAATTTCTTATTTGATGTAATGATAATGTATAGATATCTTAATTTTGAAAAATTGTATATACAGAGAGGGATGTAATTTTTCAAATCATTGGTGTTGGATTTGAGTCTTATATTTAACTCTGTTCTGAAGTAATGGAAATTCACATTTTTTAATCACGATGTTTTAGAATCAGGCTTATAGATAATACCCCTTAACAACGTATATTTATGATGACAGGTAATGGTAACATTCCTTAAATTTGTTACTTTCAGTTGAATTGTTTTGCAAATAAAATGTAAAACTAAAAGCAACCATGTTGGTCGCGCAGCGGCTAGTTCACTAATATATGACGACATAATCTTGTCTCGAATAATTTGCCTAAAGGAGTCAAGACAGATAGAACACTGTCCAGGATATTCTTATGTCTTTTTTTTTGGCCAATAAATCAGCCCTTTCTTTACCATCTATGCCTACATTTGAAGATATCATCTGAAATTTTTATATAAAAATTGTATATTCTGTACGTTTATTAAAAGTAAATATAAAAGTAATAGAAATAGAAAATGTTTAGCATTTTAATTTATTTAGCTTTCAAAGTAAATCAAAGACATATTCCCTCTTCTTTTTATCCTAATTACATCATGTATGATGATGTTTCCCCTTCGGATAATTTTCTAACCTTTTTTTGTTGTAACCTGCGTTTCTGTTATTTTGTCCAGGTCTGGCCCATATTTTAGGCTTGTCTTTGAAATTTCTCTTCTTATCACGGCAGTTTTCGGGATCTCTGGGCACATGATTTCCAAACATTGCAATAATCCCAGTCGTTGATGCAGCAGTCAAGTCGTTCTTGCATGCCTGACCAGGAAACTTACATGACCTGAAAAATATACATACATTCCTTACCCTTCTTTTCCATTCCTTACCTATAACCCTTTCGTCAAAGTTAATCACAAATAAACCCGAGAACAGGAAAAAAATTTACCTAATCTCAAATTGATAAAATTTATAAAGAAGCCCTGAAACATCGATAAATGTCCTTTTCTTAAACTCTGAAACAATTTGATTCAATAAAGTTGATAGGGAAATCCGCATTTCCTCCTTGGTTAATCTCTCGCCTGACCACTCAGTTTTTTCCCCGCCAGACGGCAGTGTAATTTTCAGGCGATTAATCGTGAGGTAAACTGATCTGCAGTTACTGAGCAGTTTTATGCAAATATGTTTGTAATATATATATAAAGGCTGTTTGGCCGAAAGTGAACGGGCTCTCGCGTACTTGATGTTTCGTTTGTAGTATGCTTTTATGATTTAAGTTTCTTGAAGGATTTTTAATAAACATTTGTTTTAAGTAAAAGCTGAATGTTATAATTCTTTTAAAGGGCTATTGTTCTTCCACTACTCTGCTAAACATGTTTAAATTTTTGAAAAACTGAATATTAAAAGTCTTGATGTTGCATTAGTATATGGGGACAGTGGACCTTTAAACCTAACTTTTTTTGTTTTGAATGGATTTCCTTGAAATTTGAATATGTGATTAGTACCATAGATATGTAAAAGTGGTTAATATTTAAAGATGAAATATTTTAATTTATGAATTATGAATTAGTAATTATATAAAAAATTTACCTAATTAAAAATGTCCCATGCGCATTTCTTTTGCATATATGGCAATTTTTATTTACAGGATACCTTATAGAACTAACAATGAAACTTGTTTCTTATTTTAAGCATTCATTAAAAATATAAAGATAAAAAAAATAATAATAGTGAAAACACCCTTTTTATTACGCAAAATACCTACAAATCATCTTTTCAATTTAGAAATTCTGAGCTACGAAGCATAATTATTTTCAATAATATTTATTTGACATACATTTGTGGCATAATGCCACTATGTAAAATTTATTACTCAAGAATTTAAAGACTTAATGATAACCGCTATTAACTTAACTTAATTAATATCATCTAAACGATTAATTGCTAGCTGTATTAATATTAATTTAAAATAACTATTTTCCAGATACATATTGTATGCTTAAAGCGATTATACTGTTGATATCTACAATAGCTAAATATGTTTACATTTTCCAATAATAGAATCGATTACCTCATTCGAATTTCGCATCGCGATTCGATTTCTCAACTTAACTGCAAAAATAACTACTTCCCACGTGTGCAATAGCTTACATGTATTCATACGCCGATGTTTCCTAAAGATAATAACAATATAATCGCAGTTTAATTTCTCTGCTAATTTAGTCCTTTGATACAGCTATTATTAAATATTTATCCCCTTTCTACAGACATTATTTTGTTGTTTATTCTAAAAGGAGATGGGATCTCTTTATCAGAGTAAGCACTTTAACCTAGGCTTGTGTGAACAGGTTTTGGGTACAAAAGGTTTGCTTCCCCTCCATAAAAGAGGGAGTTCGATTGTTAGCGCCATGGTTAGGTATTGGAATTTTGGAGCGTGTCTCCCCAAATTTTTGTCTTCGGACATATTGCAGGACACTGGCTGGCTGAAGGTGTAGAATGGTTTTTTATAAGGAAGATAATAAACAAGTATTTTTCGAGAAGATCTTGTCTGTGCCAATTTCTTTGACTTCAGTATGCGTGATTCTGCTATTCGTCATCTACAGTGCTAAAGGGTACACAGTCTAAATTTTTTCAAGTTCCAATGATACAGTGTCTTCTTGCAAATTACCCCCTGCGTTTCGTGCTTGGTGTGTGATTCCAGTTTTATCTGCGAGTTTGATGCAGTTCCAGTAAACAACGTACCGATAAGAAACCGGTCTCTACGTGGCAGAAATCGATCCATCATTTACGGTAGCTGAACTGAAAACCTCGACATCGTGGGCTTCATCTGTTCAACGTTGCTCCAGTTTACAGAACTGTTTCAGTCTTTCGGTTTCCCACCTCCAATGCTCAAGTGGGAGAGACACAAGAGTCAAGAATTCCAACAAAGTAACATTTTCCGGGTTATCTGCATGTCAAGTGAGTTGATAAAAAATGAAGTTATTTAACTTTCAATTTGTTAATACTGTCAGAACATACACAACGTCTTATTGCAATGTACACATGTAAAAACCACTATACCTCTCTTTAATAACCTTTGAACTAATTTTGTTTTACCTCTTTACCACCACAATTTTACTTCATTGGTGCCGTGTTCAAAAACTAAAGTAATTTAGGTTCGAATCAGGGTTAGAAATGTTCTGATAGTGTTAATAATTATTTTGATAAGAATCAATCAATGCATGAAATATAAATAATTGATCATACTTAAAATTTATAAAACATTGTGAAATATAATTCTTATTTGATAGTGCATACCATTAAGATAAATTGAAATGGATATATAGTGTGTTATATATATGCAAAAGTATTAATATTCTGTGTTTTTTATAGTGTATTGTATGATATAATTGTGTGAAATATTGTGTATACAAGTGTAGGTTAATATGGCTAACAAGCAATCATTAGCCAGTATTTTGCCAAAATTTGCTGGTACTGGTACAGACAACATATCTTTCTTTCTAAAACAACTTGATGAAGTTGCAAAATTGGAAAATTGGTCTGATTCCAAAAAATTTGTTTTTCTTAAACTTAATCTAACAGACAGAGCTCTAAGTTTCATAATTGATGATACCAATGCATCTAAGGCTGATAACTATAATTCACTTGCAACTATCTTAGAAAACAAATTCAAGAACCAGTCATCATTTAGTGAATTAAATGAAAAATTTGAGAAACTTAAACAGCAACCAGGGCAAAGTCTGGATGATTTGGCAGAGTCTATTAGAAAAATTGCTACAAAATTAACTGGCGTAAATAATTCTAGTGATGCAAACACACTAAAACTATATGAAAATATGACTCTAAACAAATTCATTGAAGCTTTGAGACCTGATATAAAATTTGAGGTAAAAAAATTAGGTCCAAAAGATTTTGATCAGGTACTTGCAATGACTAAAAACATTAACAAAGCATTTCAAGATGAGGAAGTACAGATAGTAAACACCCATGTGCAGCATTCTGAAATTGATACACTATTGCAAAACCAGTTAGAAACCAACAAAAAAATTTTGGAACTAAGCAAACAGTTACAAGAATTGCAAGCACAAAATAATATGCAGATGCAAAGCAATGTTGCTTCTTCGAGTAATTTCTCAGACAATGTTTCTTGCCACATTTGTGCAAAACCTCATCGTACAACTGACTGTTGGTATTTTCCCACAAATAAAAATCCTAATACAGCTGAAAGTAATTATCAGGCTAATAGATTCAACAGTAACAATTACAATAATCAAAATCGCAGAAATAATGGTAGAAAATACAGGCATTCAAATAATAGAGCACATTTTCCTAGTCATCCCTACAGAAGGCATGCCGCCAACTCAAATAGTAATCGTAGAAATAGCAGGCAAAATTTAAACTCATAAGGGGATCTTATAGAAAAGATAAAAAATGCTGGTATAAACAAGTAAGTTCCCCCAATAAAGCTAATAATGAGACACCAGCAAATAACAATAAGCAAAATTCTAAGAAAAGTAAAACTTCAGAAAGGGTAAATAATGCTAGAAAAAATAACCCACAAAATATTCCAACATTAAGACTTTCCTCATGTAATAGTAACAATTCTGCCTTACCTCTAATAACGTTAAGTTTTGGACAAAGTGAATATCAAGCTTTATTAGATTCTGGTGCAAATTTAAGTCTGATTCCATTTCAAGTGATTGAGAAAATCAAGGCTCACACCAAGGTGGAATACATATCTAGATTTGTTCGCATTCAAACTCTAAATAATAGTACTATACCATACATGTCTGCAGCTAATATCAAATTTAAAATTAACAATAAGTGGTTCAACAATCTGTTTTACATCACCAAGCAACCTTGGAATTCTAACTACCAAATAATATTAGAATATGACTTCTTACAAAGAAACAAACTTGTTCTTGATACTGTCAATAGGCAATTAATCCACAACAACTTAATTTTTCCATTCCAAGAAACCTTTCCTGAACAAAACTCTCATCAAAATGATTCTACTCCTGAAAGCAATGAACACACTGTAAACAACATTAAAGCTTCATACAAAATTTCTATACCTGCTCAGCAGTTCAGGATTGTAAAGCTCAAAGCACCTGATAATTTTTCTTCTCAATCTCAGATAATATTCACTCCAAAATTAAACAAATTAAATTATGTAATGTCTGACTCCATTAATGTTATTGATAATGATAACTGTTTTTACACCTTGATTGAGAACAACACCTCTAATAAAATTACTATCAGAAAAGAAACCATATTAGGAAACATTGAAAATTTTTCTCAAAAACAGCAAGTTGATCCAAAATACTCTGAAATTCTTCAGATTAACAACTTAAGTCTTAATGAAATAATACATCTCAGGCAGCAAGAGCTGGAAGAATCTGACTTTGACCTACAGCATTTAAAACCTAATGATAGAAAAGATATTTTAAATCTTCTAATGTCAAACTACAAAACATTTTCTAAATCTTACTCCACACTTGGGTCTACTGACCAGGTAATTCCTGACTTTAAACTCCTACATGATTTTCCCTTACAAACCAAGCCATATCCAATTCCTAAAATTGCTAAAGATTTTGCTAGTAAAGAAATTTCAAAATTGCTTGAAGCTGGGATAATTGAACATTCTTCATCTAGCTACAGTTTTCCCATAATTTTCGTAAAGAAAAAGCCACTTCAGGGTCAAAATGTTAAAGATTTAAAATTTAGAATGGTTGTCGACTACAGACTATTAAACAGCATAACTGAATCTTTCAAAATTTGTCTTCCAAAAATTTCAGAAATTCTACATAACATTTCAGGTAAACAATATTATTGTGTGCTAGATCTTAAATCTGCATTTTTTCAAATTAAGTTAAAAGAGTCTGACAAACATAAATTAGCTTTCTGTTCTGAATTTGGCAATTTCCAACCTACTCGTCTTCCTTTTGGTGCAAAAAATAGCACATCTTATTTCCACACTTTAATTTCAAAATGCCTTAATGATATTAAGGGGGAAAATATTCAATTTTTCCTCGATGATATTATTATTGCTGCTAATTCTATTTCTGAACTTAAAATTTTTCTTCAAAAAGTATTTGATAGGCTACAAGAATTTAATTTAACTCTGGATCCAGCTAAACTTCAATTATGCAAATCTCAAATAACCTATTTAGGTTTCAATATTGATAAAAATGGTTTCTCACCATCAAGTGACAATATTCAAAAAGTAACTAATTTCCCTATTCCTAAGAATGTTAAAGAAGTGCAAGCATATTTAGGTATGCTAAACTACTTTAGACATCTCATACACAATTATGCAGAAATTGTTAATCCTATTGTAAGACTAACTAAAAAAAATACACCTTTCATTTGGGACAAGAATTGTCAAACAGCTTTTGATCAAGTGCAGAACATAATATTAAACAAACCCACTTTAAAGAATATTGATTCTCGTAAAGAGTTATTTTTAATTACTGATGCTTCTCGTATTGCTATATCTGGCATTCTTTTACAAAAACATAATGATAAATTTTTTCCAGTCGAGTTTTATTCTAAACAGCTAAATCCTGCTGAGTCACGTTACCCATCTATTAGGCGTGAACTTTTTGCTATATTTTCTTCCATAAAATTTTTTCATGAGCATCTATATGGGACAAAATTCACAATTTTAACAGATGCCAAACCACTCACTCATCATCTGCAGTTAGACAAACAACCTGACATTGTGTCAAGATGGCTTCTCTACATTCAGCAATTTGATTTTACTATTAAACATATTCCAGGATTTACCAACCCAGCTGATTACCTTTCTCGTGTAATTAATGAGCAACTATCTGTACATAACCTAAATATATTTCCTATAGAGCAGAATATCACTAAAGAATTGTTAAACTCTCATCAACAACAGGACAAATTTATTAGTGAGATAATTCAAAAGCTTAAAGATAGTAATAACGACTATGGTAATTACTTTATTGATAGCAGCACTAATCTGGTAATGAAAAAAATAAAATCTAATAATACTATAACAGAGAAAATTTTAATTCCAAGTTCTTTAAAATTGAGTTGCTTAAAAATTGCACATGCTCCTCACTTTGGAATTCATAAGACTTTTGATTTTTTAAAATCCAAATATTACTGGCCTAATATGTTTAATGATACAAAAAACTTTTGCAATAATTGTCACAAGTGTCTACAAAATAAGCCAAAACCATCAAAAACTAAAACTAAAATGATTCCCAAGCATGACTATGCTCCTGGGGAATTCATAGCCATAGATATTGTTGGTAAACTTCCTCGTTCCCATGACAATAAGAATTACATACTAACAATTATAGATCATTATTCAAGATTTCTCGAAGCCATTCCTTTACATAGTGCCAAGTCATCAGCGATTATATCTGCACTTAATCAATACTTTTCAAGATTTGGTATTCCAAAAATTTTACTTTCAGACAATGCTTCTAATTTTACATCACATGAATTCACTAATTTTCTTAAAAACTTAAACATTGACCACAGAAAAAGTAGCATTTACTACCCACCTTCCAATGGAGTTGTTGAAAGGGTCCATCGTACCATGAAAGAGAGTATTGCTTCGTTATCTGATAATACTTTTGAATGGTCTGATAGATTATTATTCTTTAAATTACATTACAACTGTGCCAAACACTCTGTGACAAAGTTTAGTCCTGCACAACTATTTTTCGGCAGGGAATTAAATTTACCTTTACATATCTATGATGAACCTCGAGTTTCAGAACAATATTCAGAATACATTAAAAAACAAAACCAACACATCATTTCAACTAGAAAACTTGTCAAACAAAATGAGACAAATTACTTTAATAGCCAATCCCAACACATCAAGGGCAGAAATATTCCTACTTTTAATATAAATGATGTTGTATACGTAAAATCTTTTACGGATCCTAATGTTCTACACCCAAAATATAATGGACCGTACACAATCACAAGAAAACTGCGTAATAACAACTACATTATTAGGAAAATTGATGGCGAAGACCAAAAAAAAATTAAACTACATGTTAGTAAACTTTTTCTGCAACCTTCTCTCAATGTTACCTAGTGCCATATTGTAAAAATGGAAATTTTTCTTCAAATTTTGTACAAACCATGCTACCAAAATGTTCATTATTGCTTCCTTTTTGTGAAAACTATTTTACAAATGTTTCATCAACAATCTATGTAATCATCTCTGTTGCCATTCCTTTTCATATGAACTGATAGACGTATCAATGCATATGTGCTGATTATTTTGCTGGCTGGTCCGAAATTAATCAGGGGAAATTGTAATTCAATATGATTTATATTTATATGTTCAGAATAACAAATTTTTTTTTATCTGCAACTATCATAGTTTTTACAATACCCAATTATTTTATTAATGTGTGTAATGTGTTTTTTCAAAAAAAAAAATCTTCAATGAGTTAGGTACTATTTTATGAATATTACTGTTCAGTCATCGAGTTATGCGTATAGCATCCTGTAATTACATGCAACTTCAAATTTGAAAGTTTTTGCGTTAGCAAATTTGCCACTGTAATTAGGACTCATGGAGACGCTGCAGTTATATTGGAGTTCTCGTACTCAATTGTATGGCAATTTATGTTCATGTGTTGAAACTAGCATTTGTATAATTTGATAATGGCAGAATTAAAATGAAAATTTAGCAATGTGTTAAAACAAATAATTTTTTGAAAAGAAAAAATCTGAGCTAAATCACAATTAAATACAAAGTAAAATGAATCAAAATAAAAAATTTTTTAGGTGTGTGCGAAATTTCAAGAGTGACAAATAATGCAAAATGATGTATACATCCTTTCGCCACACCACATGTTTGCTCAGAATTTCAAATGGTGTAATTAAGTAACAAATCAAGGTTGAAATGTGTTTAAGTGTCAAAATTTTGTTATAATGATGTATTGATATTTCACAATTAGTATAATTAACATTGATTGATTGATTCTTATCCAACTTTAATTGTTTCCCAAGAGAATGGATTAGATAACTTCACATAAAAAATATTCAGGAGATTATCACTATTGGATAAAACAAATTTGAAAGTGTATTCAATGTCAAACTGTTAGCACAGTAAATCACAAATATTTTAATTGTATTTAATCATGTAATTTTATAGTTAGCATCATGTAAAAAGTATTAAGTCAAGGTATTTAAACCTGTAAAAAATTCTTCATGCCAGTCAGCGCTTAAATGTGTGTTAGAACAGTTTTTAAATGTGTTTTATAATAGATTTTGTAAAAATGTTTTAAAATTGTTGAAGGTGTGTATCTGCTCTGATCAGTCAGAAATCCTGGCTACTTTGTAAAGATCCATCTCCTTTTTCTTTTCTTTTCTGTAGGGGGGAGGTATGTGGCATAATTTCACTATGTAAAATTTATTACTCAAGAATTTAAAGACTTAATGATAACCGCTATTAACTTAACTTAATTAATATCATCTAAACGATTAATTGCTAGCTGTATTAATATTAATTTAAAATAACTATTTTCCAGATACATATTGTATGCTTAAAGCGATTATACTGTTAATATCTACAATAGCTAAATATGTTTACATTTTCCAATAATAGAATCGATTACCTCATTCGAATTTCGCATCGCGATTCGATTTCTCAACTTAACTGCAAAAATAACTACTTCCCACGTGTGCAATAGCTTACATGTATTCATACGCCGATGTTTCCTAAAGATAATAACAATATAATCGCAGTTTAATTTCTCTGCTAATTTAGTCCTTTGATACAGCTATTATTAAATATTTATCCCCTTTCTACAGACATTATTTTGTTGTTTATTCTAAAAGGAGATGGGATCTCTTTATCAGAGTAAGCACTTTAACCTAGGCTTGTGTGAACAGGTTTTGGGTACAAAAGGTTTGCTTCCCCTCCATAAAAGAGGGAGTTCGATTGTTAGAACCATGGTTAGGTATTGGAATTTTGGAGCGTGTCTCCCCAAATTTTTGTCTTCGGACATATTGCAGGACACTGGCTGGCTGAAGGTGTAGAATGGTTTTTTATAAGGAAGATAATAAACAAGTATTTTTCGAGAAGATCTTGTCTGTGCCAATTTCTTTGACTTCAGTATGCGTGATTCTGCTATTCGTCATCTACAGTGCTAAAGGGTACACAGTCTAAATTTTTTCAAGTTCCAATGATACAGTGTCTTCTTGCAAATTACCCCCTGCGTTTCGTGCTTGGTGTGTGATTCCAGTTTTATCTGCGAGTTTGATGCAGTTCCAGTAAACAACGTACCGATAAGAAACCGGTCTCCACGTGGCAGAAATCGATCCATCATTTACGGTAGCTGAACTGAAAACCTCGACATCGTGGGCTTCATCTGTTCAACGTTGCTCCAGTTTACAGAACTGTTTCAGTCTTTCGGTTTCCCACCTCCAATGCTCAAGTGGGAGAGACACAAGAGTCAAGAATTCCAACAAAGTAACATTTTCCGGGTTATCTGCATGTCAAGTGAGTTGATAAAAAATGAAGTTATTTAACTTTCAATTTGTTAATACTGTCAGAACATACACAACGTCTTATTGCAATGTACACATGTAAAAACCACTATACCTCTCTTTAATAACCTTTGAACTAATTTTGTTTTATCACTTCACCACAATATCACTTCAACATTTAAGTATATAAAACTTAAATTTCAAAGCAATACGATCATTAGAAATACGCCTGGAGCAGTTTGAATATTCGTATGACATGAACATTTTTATTTTGAGAAACACGCATTTAAAGTTATTGCTATTAGTAACCACATAATATCTAAATTAAATACAAATGCCTATAAATAGGAAGGTAATCGCAGAAATTAAAAATTCTTTTTGCAACACATTCCTATTTGTCCGTAGTTTCGCAATTCAATAAAATAAAAAAAATCAAATTTTTGGACAAATTTCACAAGTTTTAAAGTCCACTGTCCCCTTAATGTTTAAAAATATTATTCAAATAAATATTACTTAAGACCGCAATAAGCAGGTTTTTAATTAAACAAATTTGAATAATATTTTTAGTGGGTTATCAAAACATCGGAAACATTTACCCAAAATACGGACCTTTTGTGCTTTTTGAATGTAAGTACTTTGTGCTCTTTGAAAGGACTTTGTGTTCTTTGAATGTCAGTCCATTTCTGAAGAAGAACTGGCTTGTAAATACTTCGACTTTAAATATAAATGGTAATTTACAAAACTAAAGAAAGTTAATAATTTTCAATTGACGTGCCCAGGCGGTCAATTGAAATTCACTGTGGAGCTCACTGTGGAGCAATACTAAGGAACACATAGAAAATATATAATAGTTAATTTATATAAGTAACAAAGATTCCTGAACACAGGGTCCCCACCTATACCCGTTACAACCCCCTTAACTTCTAAACGGTGACGCCGTATGCAATAATGTTGGTATCTAGGTATAGTAAAAAGGCTATGCGCTACTTCATGAGACAACTTACAACGCCATCTATCGGCAAATTTTGGGATTAGTGTTTTTATCTCAAAAGCGGTACGAGATACGGGAAAAAGGTCAAATACAAAGTTGTTCAACATCATCGAGTTAGTAATTCGTTTTGACACCTCGGCCCCCTCCGCTTTCGCGTATCGGCCCATGAACACCTGAAGACCAGCCGCTACGTAGCAAAACCTGAATACGCAGACGAAGGTTAATTTCCCAGGTCCGGTGCTTTCCATTGCTGTGGGGCTCGAGGATGCCGGACAAACAGTACAGATCTGTCATCCACACAAGGCCCCTAGAGTTAGTAAGAAAAGACACCTTGCGCACACAAATACTTAAAACAGAATGTAGAAAAGGAACGTTAATTCCAAAATTTGCCGACAGATGGCGTTGTAAATTTTCTCATCGAGTAGCGCATAGCCGTTTTACTGTACCTAGATACCAACTTTATGGCCTAAGCTGTCACCGTTTAGAAGTTAAGAAGGGCGTAAAGGATATAGGTGGAAACCCTGTATATTTTATCATATCATGAAAAAGAGAGTAATGTAAACTTCAAACTAGTGGTGCCGGAAGATGGCCGAATGGGTAGGGCGCTGGCTTTCGGTTCAGATCCTGTGGGTTCGAGTCCCAATGTTGGTATGGATGTTTGTAGCCGTTCGGAATCGGCTTTAAACTGTAGGTCCCGGTCTAATTATCCCTCGTGTAGCAAAAAGTTGACCGTAGCGCTCCAAACGAAACCAATCAAACTAGTGGAGCGTTTTGCCTTGGTTTTAAGAAACCGGTGCTTCCATTTCTGTCCGATGCAAGTGGTTGCAATTTACGTAAAGTTAATCATCAGAAATTTTTATTGTAATTTTACACTTCGAGTGTTTCCTCTTTGAAAACGGCCGTTCAGAAATGTGGCTAGTGCCAAACAGCAGTAACAGAATAGGGTCTGAAAATGAAGAGGGGGGAAATTTTTCTCTGGGAAGGAAGATCTCATAAAGTTTACGATCTTGTGGAACCATGTTGTTCGTTATGCCCGCTGGTTCGATACAGCTGCTCTAAAGATTCTGAATACAAATCCTACAAAACATTTATTCGAGCAAAGAATTACTACTCCTTCGAAGTTACTATGTGTTCTTGAAAACTGTGTTAAACTAATCGTATGAATATTGCATCCCTCTGACACTGCAACAGTTGGAATATCTAAAAAGACTTTTTTTTCAATGTTGCTCTAATATGATTAACATTCGTCAGAAATACAAAGGTTTCAATACCTCAATTGCTCCTCTACTCCGTTCTAAGCCTGGAGTGGTTCTGCATGCCGAATAGCTATCTCCTCGAGCGATTCTAATACTGAAAAATGTCCATTTTCCTTTCCTATATATAGAGTAACTAGCTGAAAACCCGCACTTCGCTACGGAGTACATTCAAATTAAATACAACGGTCAATGTATGCAATTAATGCAAAAATAAATAAATAAATAAATAGATAATTATATATATATATATACACTCATGGACAAAAAAATTAGCGCACCAAGAAATAATAGCGGGATCGTAACGAAACTTGCAATGAAGGTACATGTCGGGGAGATATGCAAATGATTAGAAATGCAGCGTGATTGCGCATTACGTATAGCCGGTAGAGGGCGTTTAACATCGTACTCTGTGGAGTATAAAACAGGTAACCAAAGCTTGTTTGAGTGTGCTGAATCATTTACAAAGGAAGAGCTGAGATAGACATGCCATTACGCCGTGTTCGAATACAATATAAGCAGTTGTCGCAGTTTGAGAGGGGGAGAATCGTCGGGATGATGAAAGCTGGGTGGTCAGCTAGGCGAGTAGCTCGTCAATTAGGCCGCTCTGATTGTGTTGTGAGGAGGTGTTGGGACCAGTGGACCAAAGAGATGTCATGTACACGAAGACCAGGCTCAGGACGCCCTCGACAGACCAGTCGTCGAGAAGACAGCCAAATCGTAAGAAATGCACGCGTACAGCCAACTGCTTCATCGGCCGCCATCCAGGCACAAGTAGCACCTTCACTAGGGGCCTCTGTGTCTTCTCGAACAATACGAAGGCGCCTGGCTGAAGGACAGTTGATATCGCGGCGCCCATTACGTGTGCTGCCCTTGACGCCCACCCATCGACGCCTCCGTTTGGAGTTTTGCCGCGCACGAGGAAACTGGACTGCAGCGGAATGGAACCAGGTCGTCTTTAGCGACGAATCCAGATTCAATCTCGGCAGTGATGACAATCGTGTTCGTGTGTGGAGAGCCCGTGGTGAACGCTTCAATCCTGCCTTTGCTGTACAGCGACACATCGCTCCCACAGCTGGTGTGATGGTATGGGGTGCCATTGCCTACAATACACGGTCACCCCTAGTATTGTTCCGTGGCACCATGACAGCCCAGCGGAATGTTCATGAAATCCTGCAACCACATGTGCTGCCACTCATGCAACGGCTCCCAGGAGCCATTTTTCAACAAGACAATGCTCGGCCTCATATGGCAAGGATGTCACAAGACTGTCTCCGCACTGTTACTACCCTTCCTTGGCCTGCCCGATCCCCAGATTTGTCTCCAATCGAGCATATCTGGGATCATTTGGGACGACGAGTTGGGCATCCCACGAGTTTGAACGAACTAGAGGCAAGGTTACAGCAAATATGGAACGAAATGTCTCAAGACATCATACAGAACTTGTATGACTCAATGCCCGATCGTATCGCATCGTGCATTCGCGCTAGAGGGGGTCCAACGGAGTATTAACTCCTCCGTTCTTTTGCCTTTTTCTCTGAAATAAATTATCCTTTTCCTTTGATTTTCTTATCATTTACTTATATCAAAGTAGTCATTACGTGTGTAAAATTTCGTTTCATTTTGACGACTCCTTCTTGGTGCGCTAATTTTTTTGTCCATGAGTGTATATATATATATATTTATAATAAATACGACTATCAATGTATACAATTGATGTAGAAAAAAAATATATATTTATAAAAAAAATCGTAAGGGATATTTTTATAGACAAAATGATGTCCAATCGTCTGCCGCATTAGCAAGAAAAAAATACTTTTTTTGTCTATTTAGTTGTTATGCCCGTGACGATAAATTTATTTAAAGTGCCAGAAAAAGAAATCACGTGATCAGCATTTAATAAATTAAATTCTAAAAATGAATCTTTAAAAATTCACCAAAAATCAGAAAATTGAGGTAAAGGTTCGAAAAATATTTTATTTTAAAGGAATTTTTAATGATCTTTCTCGTGATATAAATTTTATAAACCTCAAATGATTATTTTAAATGCAAACTTAAAAAAAGTTACTAAAACAGCTTAAAAATTTAATTTAAAAAAATCGAAGAAGAATTTTTCAAAAATTTCTCTTAGTGCACCCCTGCACCATAAGAAGAATCGCCATGCAAAATTTCAGCCCTTTTGGTCCAGCGGTTTGGTCTGTGCGTTGTGTGTCAGTCAGTGAGTCAGTTACGGAACTGTTTTATATATATAGATGAATACTGAAGTATAGTAGTGATTTAAAAACATTTAATAAACCCTTTCGTTTTTTGCTTTCCATCCTGGATGTTGCAATTTTAATGGCCTGCAGTATACATAGATAGATATGTTTCCACTTAGTTTCTACTGGAGAAAATATAAAATTTACGAAACCAAGCAAAAATTATCCACCTGTAATTTCTGAGACAGCGTGCAAAGAAATATTTATTTATTACACTTTCCCATAATATTGGATATGCGCCATTAGTTCTCAGATGAACGAAGAGACTGCTGGCCATTCATTTTAAGGAGGCGCAGTGTAGGTGGCTAGCATTACCCCTTACAAGCCGGTGCCGTCATTTTGAAACGAGTCAAATGACGAGACCGGAACATTTGACCCCTCACCTCCAGAGGTAAATTTGACAACTTGGAGGACATTGCAGCCACGATAGATTTTACGTGCACCGACTTCCATTAGTGAACACGTCGGCGGATTTGTCAGCGACGGGCACAGGACCAGTGGCTTTCAGATCACTGGTCCGCTGATTTTGCCAACTGGACCACCGCTGCCTGCAAAGAAATATTAGATTTTAAAGGTTGATATTGATTCTTTAAAGACATGCACCTTATAATTTAATTCTCAATGTACACCAAGAAGTGTTCCTACCTTATACCAGTTATAATATCCTTTATATACCGTTCTTATACAGATGCTTCGGTCAAACACTTAACTGTTTGAAATATAGTATCTTTAAAGATTTTCCAAACATATGCCATATATTCCATATCAAACTGCCTTTCATTGCTGTTATACAGAACATAATAAAAAACAAATTATTCAACACCTGTGTTTCTATCACTGAAATAGTCATACATTACTAAGCAAAATTTTTGTTGGCATTTGATCAGTCGTAACAGCTGGAAAACTTGGTGTCTTTATAATGAAAATCCGTTTACATTGTGTCCAACCCTACCAACACAGGTGCATTCTATTTCTTGTTGTTTTGCATATTTAACCAATTAAAAGATTCATTTCAAATTTATTTTACATGTAAAGATACGTCAAATATGAATTGCTTTCGACGTTGTTCTTTAATTTTATTATAGGAACAGTTATTTTCGTTGAAGCAGTGCATATGTTAAATGAAAATTAACTTCAATGCTTGTTAGTAATCGAAAAAACGCGCTTGTTTCTTGTATTTATAAGCTACTCAATGAATATTGTGGAAGCAGAATATTAAATGACTCTTTATATATTCTTATTATTAAATGCTGAGGCCGTTGTGTTTTACATTCTCGTAAATTTTATTTTTAATCATACAATTTCTTGGAAGTGAATCTCTTTAAGTCCTAGCCCTTTATCATCTCCATTTCTTTGCTTACTAGACAATCACGCTTGTCGAAGTTAGGTAATAATTATACCTTTTGGCGTGATTTTACTTTACCTGTCTGCTATATATTTTTTTCCCTGTTAATACGAGGAAATAAAATTATTATTTTCTACATATTTTTTTGTGTGTCCAGGGTCTTTATAATAGTGACTGACGCATTAAAATGTATTTTAACATACATTTTAATATTTCAGAATTCAATTTCCGGTACGCCGAAACAAAAAATCCGTGTTAAAGTTGTTTAATGTGATACTTTTATAAAAGTAGTAGCGGCCCGTCCCGACATTGTCCGGGTTGAACAAAATATTATACCAATAAATTTCCAGTTGATAGCCAAAAAATTGTAATTTGTTTTCACCTTAATAATAACCTAAATAATACCTTAAATTAATATCACGTTAGTTAATAATTAAAGTTAATTTTTTTAAAGAAAAAGGCGTGCCGGAGAATGGCTAGGTTCGAACCGCTACCGTCAGAACAGAAGCCCGCCGCGATAGCACCACGCTAAGGATCGTTGAAATCTGCGGCTCAAAAAGCGGTAGAAGACAGTAGCGGAAGCAATGGAGATTGTTAGGATTAAGCCCCTAACTTTATTTCTACTGATCAGATATAGATAATATATATCCTATGTCCATCTGGAATAATGTACCTTTCAAACAGCGAATGAACTTTTCAAATAGGTGCAGTGGTTCTGGAGACTACCCTCCACATACAAAATCGCTCTCTCTTTATATATAAGTATAGATAATATACAGGGATCACACCTATATTTCTTACACCCCCCCCCTTAACCCTCTGACGACCGACTTCAAATTTGGGGTGATACGCTAAACATGCAGGACGGCCGAAATACTACCATCTATTTCTATTCCCCATTGGGAGACAGCCAGCATTGTACTGGAAATCGTCGTGTGTACGAGAGGTCTCTTACTTCCCTCTACGACTGCAGGCAAAAAGGGTCTTTTCTTAAGATATTTGCCGCTGATTGTTGCGTGTCGGAAATAGTATGGGAGTCGAATTGTTGAATCTTTCAAACGATGTGAGATAGTTTTCTATGAAATGAAATAGCTCCAAAGTTTCTGTTTCAGTGGAGTGGAAATCGCAGTATTATCTTTATACTAGCTGAAAACCCGCGCTTCGCTACGGAGTACATTCAAATTAAATACAACGGACAATGTATGCAATTAATGCCAGAAAAAATAAATATATATATTTATAATAAATGCGACGATCAATGTATACAATTGATGTATATATATATATATATATATATATATATATATATATATATATATATATATATATATATATACAGGTATATATATATATTTATAAAAAAATCGAAAGGGATATTTATTTTTTTTGGATAATATCCAATCGCCTGCTGCATTAGAAAGAAAAAGAATATTTTTTTGTCTATTTAGTTGTTATGGACGTGACGATAAATTTATTTAAAGTACCAGAAAAAGAAATCACGTGATCGGCATTTAATAAATTAAATTCTAAAAATGAATCTTTAAAAATTCACCAAAAATCAGAAAATCGAAAAAGATTTTATTTTAAAGGAATGTTTATGATGTTCCTCATAATATAAATTTTATAACCCTCAAATTATTATTTTAAATGCAAACTTAAAAAAAGTTACAAAAACAGTTTAAAAACTTAATTTTAAAAAATCTAAGAAGAATTTTTCGAAAATCTTTCTTAGTGCAATCCTACACCATAAGATGAATCGCCATGCAAAATATCAGCCCTCTAGGTCCAGCTGTTTAGTCTGTGCGTTGTATGTCAGTGAGTCAGTTAAGAAACTGTTTTATATATATAGAAGATTGATTAGATTGCTTGTACAATTTATTAGTAGTGTATACAAGTATTTTCAGTTTTTGTTTATGCAGATTTTATTTTATTTGATGAGTTTTATTTATCTAAGAGTGGGGGGGGGGACAGAAACAAAGAATAAATTATAAAAAAAGATACATGAAAGAAAGGGAGAGACCGGAAACTAAATAGTTAACATGCATTTGAAATTCAACAAAATCGACAATGCATGCAATTAATTAATATCTAATTTTAAAAATAATTTTATACTTTATTGCGTACTTTCTTGGTATTTCTTTGTACTCAGTTTTTAAGAAACACATAAACTAGTGCGTTAGCAGACATAAACTAGTTAACATGTGCCGTCTGTTTATTGATAGGTTTTTCTTTCCGACCTCGTCGAATAATTAAATGCACAGTTTTCAACTTTGTTTTAATGGCGTTTTTTCAACTAAGATTACAAAAACTAGTTACACGTATTGCTTCAATGGTCTCCCTTCATTATTTTTCAACGGGTGTTTTAGAGTTATTTTGTGGAATGAGGCCTTGGATAAGAGAAACCCAAGATATATATTTCTATGTTCTTGATTTTTAAAGAGGAGATTTATAATTTTTTAATAGTACCCTCAGTTACGCGTTTCATTATAAACGAAACAGTACATCATTGGGTGGGGTTTTCCCAAAAAAGGGACTGTCCAGAAAAGGACATTTTATTTTTTCGTCCTGAAAAGGGCGCTTTTTACCCTAATAAGGACATTTTTTTTTGTTCTGAAAAGAACAATTTCATGGTGGAGAGAAAGATTATATTTATGAGAAGCAATTCTTGCACAACCATGTTTTGCAAATACTGCACTCCCAGGTACTCTCAACTGAACCCTCAGTGTTTGTTTTTATTCCGTTTTTTCTACAAGAGAAACAAGTGCGCTAACGGCCTCTTATTTTCTGTCTGTTATGAGTATGGTCATCAAATGAAAATTTCTCTGTTGACTCTCTTTTTCTTTTACTGCAACTAATTTCAGCCAGTTCTTCCATAATTTTCAATTTAAAGTCATATAGTTTGTAATACACCGTACTGGTCCATGGACGCAATGTCAGATTTTCACAAGTTTCCAAGCGGTTTATTCTTTCAATCTCCGAGTATGGAGTAGTCGATGGAGTAGTAAAAAATCTCCCGCCTAAGTTAATGGTTGATATCCTTTTTGGGTTCGACATGCAGTGAGGGTGTTGACTCGGTTTCACAAGATTTTTTTCAAATTGAACATTCAAAACTTTAAACAAACATTTTTTATTTATATTTAACAAATTCACAAGAACACCAAAGCACTATTACAACCTCTTCTCACCGAGTATATCGTATATCTCTTGACTCCGCAAAATCTATCGAAGTTGCCACTTCAGTAAAAAAAATAAATAAGCATGCAAACGACTCCAAGTGTAACATTACGTCATACTAAAAAATAGTAATTTATATGAATGACGGCATGTGGGATAAAATTATCACACAATATTGGTGAAACGTGCAAAGCTCAACTTTTCTCGCGGGCACATTTCCTGGATGTTACATAGTTGAAACATTTTTTTCTGAACTGGATAGTTAGAGGTCATGTATATTATATATGCATTGTTTATGCTCGTAAAGGAAAATAGATAAAGCCACCATTTAGATGACTTTCTTGCTACCGTAAAATATTTTCTACGTTGGTCCGCTAAATCCACACCTCTCCAATATATTTATTATAATTTGTGAAAGTTGCGGCTCCTACATTTTAAATGCCATGTACATTTTTGCGCTGCTGACTGGGAAAAACTATACAACAATGCTTTCAAAGCAAGAAGCATACGCAAAGTAGCGTGGATTGGCCTCCCTATTCGCCAGATTTGATGTCATGCGATTTTTTCTTTGAGGGTACTTGAAAGACCAGGTGTATCGTCACAATCCACAAACTGTAGATGAACTGGAGCAATAAATCTCTGCTGCTTGTCAGAACATTCAAACTGAAATGTTTGCACGGGCGTCTGCGAATTTTGACCTCAGACTGCGCCACGTTGATGCTACAAACGGTGGTTATTTTGAAAACAGTGTTTGATAGTTTTTCACAGTCAGCAGCGCCATCTGTTGACGAACTTTGTAACTAATTTTGAAAATTGGTGAGAATAAATTCCCTGGTTACCTAAGAAGAATGCAGCAAACCGTACATTTCTATCGCCTTCCATTTTCCTTTAATTGATTTTTCAAATCGTCGGTTATTTTTGGGACACCCGGTATAATACATAATTTTTTCTCTGAAAATATTGAGAATATTATCGTGTGTTTACAAGACGCAGAAAATGTATTTTAATTCCAAAAAGTCTTTGTAACTAAACGCAATTTATGACTTACGGATAAGAAATCTTCCGAAATGAAACTAAAATTCCCATGTAATCCAAGACCTGTGAACAACCGACCCATCGCAATGAAGCTAGAAAAATAAACCAGGTTAGACAGAAATGTCAAACAGGGGCTTAAAGTATCTATGGGATGTCGCAATAACTATTCAGTATTATTTAGAGAAAGGCTCTGCATCCTTTATTACTAGGACAGCATATTTCAGAAATGCGGGAGTTCGGCTGGATTTAGAGGAGGAGAAGGGGGTTAATATTTAAGTATGAAATCATTAATGCGACAAATTTTTTTATAAATACACACAAATTCGAAAGCACAAATTCACAATTCAAATTACACAATTCAAATTTTAATTTAAATAAAGCAATCTAAAAATTGATAATTAACCTTCAGCTTAAAGGGCCCATTTTTCCAATTCCTTCTTTAGAACGGGAAATTTTTACGGGAAATTTATATATATATATATATATATATATATATATATATATATATATATATATATATATATATATATATACTAGCTGAATACCCGTGCTTCGCTACGGGATACAGTTTAGGATAATTACAATAAAAAAGTAATGAAATTGCTTTTTAGAGGATTTTCTTATAAACAATATATTTTGTTTCTTCATTGGGCGGAACTAATATTACCAGGCTCGTCCGCGAACTTACGCGTGAGCCAGCTACGTAAAACTGACCGTGAGAGAAACAATTTTCTGGTAAATGTAAGCCATCATATTTTAAAGTTTGGCCTTGGGACTTATTTATCATCATGGCGAAGCATATTTTGAGAGGAAATTACAGTTTTATATATAGATTTGATTTAATATCCATAAAACTTACTAATTTGAACTAAATTTTTAAAAATTTCCATCTCAATTAGTCTAGTGGTTAAATTTTATCTTTTACTGTATTTTAATATTTTCTTTGTCAATTAATTTCGTTGTTACGCACGTGATGCAAAATTAATTTAAAGTATCACAAAAAGAAAAGAAATCTCGTGATCAGCATTTAATAAATTAAATTCAAATCTTTCCTAACAATTACTGTTTTGGAAGCTAATGTTCTGCTAATTTCCAGTAAAAGCTAAAATCATTTGAAAACCACACACCAGTGTTCCACTCACACGCAACACTATAAAACTGAATTACAGTACTCTACGTTTATATGGGCATTGAAAATTGTGGTTAGTAGAGGGCAACAGGGACAATCCACGCATTGTCTATAGACACTTGCTATCTTTGGCTATTATTTGATCCGTAATATCTGCCTCATATGCCGTATGTTTCTAAACGCCATTCCAGAATGAAGAAATCGTGTAGAGGAGGCTTCTGCAACATGTGGACAGAGACAGTTGTTTTGTGACAACTGACTGAAGTGGTGTCATCTTTGGGTATTATTTGATCTGTAATATCTGCCTCATATGCCGTATGTTTCTAAACGCCATTCCCATATGAACCACAGCCTAATTCTTTTAAAATGGAACAAAATGAGTAACTCCAGTTAACCATGTAATCCACTACTGCTACAGGGGCATCAAAATGTGAGAAAAAAGAGTTTAAATCAGCCAAAACTGCAATTATGGTGTACATATGACACCTAACTTCTCCAAAAATCTTTGCCTTTGTGATGAGACTCATAAGTGATTTTATTTTTGATGAAACACTCTTGCTAACAAATCATGACGATCCTGTGGTTTTTGTCCAACTATTCTTTGCTGTTGTTGTCTGATTTCTTCCAGTCTCGCTTCTCTTTCCGGGGTAAAGATTCGGAAAATCATTCGGGAAAAGCTGAAAAGTAAATGTTGTAGGATATCTTGGGTGGTGGGTCGTGATTGGTTATAGTGGTAGGCAATGATACCATTACTCTAAATTCTAAATAATACATTAATTTATTCACACAATACAAATATTAGTATACATTCAATTATATTCTTATTAATTATGAACTTACAGACATTCTCATTATATCAATGTATTATTTGCCTATATTATTTCATTTATTTAAATTAATATCATTTCAGTACGCACTATATCTATATTATTCCTTAACTTCCGCCTATCATATAAGACTCGGGTAACTCACGAATATTTGGCAATGGTTAATAAAAGGTTACCTCCATTTTTGCAGACTGCAGAAGTGGACTTTGGCTGGCATATTCAGGTGCATCTATTGGGGTCTCTGTTCGGACTCGCTCAATAACGTAGGAATGGGCAGACTTTAACGGCCGGATCAGTTCTCTATTCGTTGCTTGTGGGGGTTAGGCACTCCGTCGTGGTTACGAGTCTCACCTCTTATCATTTCATCGGTAGCTTGCAGGGGTTCAGGCAATCTATCTCGGCTCCGAGGATTCTCTATGCTAGCTTGCGGGGATCAGGCCATCTACGTCGGCTCCGCTGCTCCTTGATGCTCCTTTAATCGTTGAGTTGCCGGCTTACAGCGATGCGCTACGTCGGGGCGCAATCTCCCATATATTCTCTTTTGCCTTCTCGCTTACGAGGCTACAACTCTCTATTTTGGGTGCCAAGTCTCAGTCATCATCAATATGATATAGCCTTTTCTTCTCACTCTCTCTATTTTTTATTATCTTCTCAACGCCCCGCCTTTTACATTTTCATTCGTCTCTCATGTTCAACCTTTTTCTTTATACTTCCACTTTGATTCGTTAACTTGTACCTCCCCTAATCATTTCTTTAACCATTTAGAGTGAGGGGCATTTTATACTCGAACAATCCCGTCTTCGACTCATTCCTATTTTTCTAGGAAATGTGTTTTCCCAGAACATCTCCTATGTGTGGGGTCCCCTTCTCTTTGTCAACAATTCCCTTTTTATCTCGATGTCTCCCCTCGCTGTTTCGACTCTTAATTGTTTCCTTTCAATTTCTTCTCTTCATCCGGTTCTTTTGTCTGATCAATTGCCATTCCAATTTTCTCATAGCACCGCCCACTTCCGCTTTAATTGGGTTGTCTGCCCTTTTTGAACTCCTAACATATCGTATCCCCACGACATTCTTCTCGTATCGTCTGGCGTCATTTTACTATTCCATTTTCCGTCCCGTTTGTTAATTGGTTTTTCTGCACCCTTTCTATTTTCTTTTTTTTTATATGTCGTACCCCACGACAGTAAACAATACCAAATCAATTTAAAAACTAAATACAGTATAAATAACGTACAAAAAATAACAGTATAAATAACACAGTATGAATAAAAAGTACAGGCTGCGGCCAGATATGCTCCGGCCAATAATACAAAAAAAGAATTTTAAAATCGTAGTAAGCAATGAAAAACATTTTACACACTTCAATAATAGCAAAACAAAACATGATGGTAAAATAGACAGGAAAGTTAAAACAGAAGTAAGAAGTTAAATTCTAAAAATATAAATGAGGTATAAATCAGCTATCGATTCTAATCTATGAATCATTTATCAGGACATGAAAAATTTACTACATGTAAAAAAAATTAACCTTACCTCTATTAATTTCAACACTTCGTGACCTGTGGCTTGTCCAATCATGTGAAATATAATTCTTGACAATAAATCTTGTTAACCTAAACTGTTATTTGTGTTTTTTTTCAATTTAAAAAAGTTATGTTCTCAAAATATGACAATTAAGAAAAAGATATCATCGAGAAAAAATAAATCATGCTACTTAAGAAAGTCATACCAAAAATTTCTATAAAATTAATCTGCAACTATATTTGACATACAAAATAATGCATATGTAATACATTGCTAACATGTTTTAACATCAAAAATTTCCACAATCAAAAGCTAAAATTAGTTTAAAACATTACCTTTAGGATTTTGTGCAGAATGATAGGTGTTTTAGCTAAATTTCATTAAAAATTACTTCAAATTGATCAATTTATAAAAAAGGTATGTTATTTACAGTTAAGTTTTTGTTTCTTTTTTTGATTTTTAAGTGGTATTTTAGCATAAAAGACCAAAAAAACCTTTACAAAATTATTTTTTTCTCAAAGCTAAACACAAAAATAATCAAAGCTAAACACAAATATAAGTATCAGTTGTTTTAAAACACCCCTTTTAAACATTGTTAAGTTTCGAAGTATTATAATAATAATTAAAAATATTCCAGAGTTTCAGACAGAAGTATAAAAAGAAAGAATACGCAAAAAAGTAACTAAATTAAACAAAAATTGACAGAATACAGAAAAAGTGAACACCGGCAAAAGTAAATAAAACGTTTCCTTGTGCGCATGCGCAGTTCTTATGAATGATTGATTCCAACGCTTAGAGCACCGCGTTGGAAGAACCACATAAAATTTGTGTTGAAGTATCGTTCTTTAAAATTCAATTAAAAAATCGAAATTTTAAGATAGAGACTTGAAATGAGGTTTATATGAATGAGAAAGCGTTCGGCTTCCAGATGATGTAAATATTTTCTTTGTAAGATAAAAACTCGAAGAGCATCGACCGTAGATCCTCAAAATTCGCGTAAATTTCTCTAAAAACTGGTTTTAATATTTTGATGAAAATATTAGTCTGTTTTAAATTATTTTTAAACAAATGAGGTCTTGTTTGAAGGAGAAATGTCTGAAGTCTTAGATTGTAAAAAGATCAAAATTCTGCGATCATTTTTTGCCGAGATATCGTAATCTGAAGTTAAAAAAACATAAAAATTTCACAGAACATAATTCAATGACTCAATCGCTTACAATCCAAAGGGAGAAAATTCTTTCATTCAAATCCGCGCTTGAAGAACCAAGCAGGAAATTTGTGTTTGAGTATCGTTCTTTAAAATTCAATTAAAAATCGAAATTTTAAGATAGAGACTTGAAATGAGGTTGATATGAATGAGAAAGCTTTCATCTTCCAGATTATGTAAATATTTTCTTTGTAAGATAAAAACTCGAAGAGCATCGACCGTAGATCCTCAAAAGTGCATAAATTTCTCTTAAAAGTGGTTTTAATATTTTGATGAAAATATTAGTCTGTTTTAAATTATTTTTAAACAAATGAGGTCTTGTTTGAAGGAGAAATGTCTGTAGTCTTAGATTGTAAAAAGATCAAAATTCTACGATCATTTTTTGCCGAGATATCGTAATCTGAAGTTAAAAAAACATAAAATATCGCACAAAACATAAAATAAAAAATTTTCTAGAGTAAAATTTAAAATTCGGGCTTCGAGGTGCACCTTCCCATAGTCTGCACTACCCGTGTGCCAAATTTCACGGCTGTAAGTTTCACAGATTCGCCTGGGGGTCGCACACACGCACACACACACACACAAACACTCTCTTTTATTAATAAGATATATATATATATATATATATATATATATATATATACTAGCATTATTGCCCGGGTAGATATATAGATATAAAATATTTCATGCATTCCATCAAAAAAATACTGGGCGACACCCCCGCTCTTCATGTTCATCTGACCAGACAGAATGCGCTTAGCGCGTTTCTACTGAAATGATATACAAACAATAAGAAAGAAAGAAACTTTGAGCCTACGGACCTTTGTTTGATTTTATTGAGAATTAATAACACCGTGTTGCGTGATTCGCCCGTTTGGATTGAATAAGTTTGCTGTTTAATTATATTTGTTAGATACTGTTCAATTAGATTTAATTAGATTTGTTTGATCCACTGTTTAATAAGAAATAAGTTTTATAATTTACATTTCCCTTTATTATTTATTTTTCCCCTTAAAAACGCACTTTTTTCCATTTCACCCAAGAGGTAAAGTGCAAGATGCGTTATCCCCTTTATTTAATCAAAGTAAGGCTTGATTCCCCATGAAGCCTTTTTCCTTAAGCTTGTATGTTTTGTAAGAAATGTTTTGAATCAGATGTATTACCTGTGAGTAATATTCTCAAAGGCTCGGGTGGTTCTTGAATTGCATGCAATTGTACTTTCCCGTTACTGCAACACATAACAGAGCCAGGAAAGTTGTTTTTATCTGGGGAGTCAGAGCCAAAGGTCATTCCCAACCCTATTCCTCCCGCGCATTGGAATTTGATCCCCCCCCCACCGACATCCTCAAACCACTCCTCTTAACGCAGCTGATTGAGGGGTATCCACAGGGGATACACGCACCTCTATCGGGCACAAAAAACATTAAAAAATTAATTTAAAAAAACTAATTGAGCCCTGTAAACGCCTGCGTGCAATAGCCCACACACGCAAACTCTCAGGAATTAAAACTTTCCGAGCGGTTATTATTTTAACTGATGTACTCCGAGCGTGGAGCAGTCAAAATCACCGTTCCTGTGAATGGGGCGATATTACTCAAAGGTTCCGCATGCAGTGAGGGTGTGAAGAAACGATGTTAGGAATGACTCCTTTTCTTTCGTAACAACAACAATTTAATGCAAGAAAAAAAAAGTTAAATTAACATTGCGTTCCAACTACTCGCTTCGTAGTAAAGTGGACTCTCTCCGTCTCTCAACACCGCGGAGTCAAAGTCTGCCACCTCCTCTCTCGTTCGTCGTGCGTCGAATGTCCCGATCCGGGTCTCTCTCCAAAACCAGTCTTTTTCTCCCCCCCCCCGCCGGGGGTGGTTCTTTCAAACCCAGGGGGCAATCTTTTTCCCGGGCCTCTCATCCCCTTGACAACTTCTAGCCCGGTCCAAGACAGCTTTGTTTAACAACGCCTGAATAAGCCATTGCTTAAACAGCGTGGGGGGGTCCGGTTGCATGTTGCGTTGAAACTGCTCGCACCAAACCGGCGAAAGCGAACAAGCACCTCTTGTTTGTGCTACCCTCGCCATTGTCCCATTGTCTCGCGGGAAAGTCCTGGACGTTACATGCCCACCGCTAACTTGAAAATTTGCCTGCCAACAGGCAAAATTTCAACCATCCAACACTGTCGCCCCGGCCGCAGGTTACAGAATTGCTACTCGTTTCCCCCCTACCGGTTCATGGCTGGGTGCTCGGGAAAAGTAACCACGCTTATCGCTCCTCGTTACATGATTCACGATAGCGAAACATAGAAATTAGAAAATGAACTCCGCGACCTTTTTCTTTTTTTGACTCAAAACTAAAGAGCTAAACCTTACCATTACCCATTTAACAAAATGATACTGAAATACACTAATATTAAACAAAAATTAAAAAAAAACAGAGAACTTATACCAATTTACTTGTGCTATAAATTAGCTGAAGATATCTTTAGAAAATACCTTTAGACATACCTAACCTTACGAGCTAGCGAAAAAGAAAAAGAAAACTACTACATTACTCTTCGCCCGCGAGCCTTGACATGGCATAGGCGGCCTTGTGCAGTGCGCCTGGTCTGTGAGATATGGTGTAGTCCCACCGTTGCAATGCTAGTGCCCACCTGTTGAGTCTCGGACTTTTCGGCGTTGTTTCATTTAAATATTTTAGTGGGTTGTGATCGGTAATAATTTCTATCTTACCCCCCAAAATCCACTTCTCGAACTTTGAGAGAGCGAATAAAACGCCCCAAGCCTCTTTTTCTATTGTCGCCCAGTTCTTCTGCGCGCCCGTTAATTTTTGGGATACAAAGGCTATGGGTTTGAAATTTCCCTTTTCATCCCGTTGGGTTAAACAACCTCCCACTCCAATTTGGCTAGCAATGGCGTGCACTGGGAACGGTAGAGACAAATCCGGCGTGGCCAATTTTGTGACTGAGCATAATGTATTTTTGAGCTCACAAAACGCGTTCTCTTCGTTCTGCCCCCATACGACTTTGTTAGGCGCATTCTTTTTCGTGAGCTCCGTCAGAGGTGCAGAAATCGTGGCATAATTTTGGATATATGATCGATAAAACCCCATCAATCCTAGGACCGACCTCACCTCCTTTTTAGTTTTTGGCCGCTGTATTTTCCGAATAGCGTTAATCTTTTCGTCCCCCGGCGCATGATTTCCCCCTCCTATTTTATGACCCAAGTAATTTATTTGTCACGCCGCGAAAGTACACTTTTCTAGATTGATAGAAAACCCGTTCTTATCCAACACCCTAAAAATGTCTTCCAAATGGTGCGTATGCTTTTCAAAACTTGGCGAAAAAATAATTATATCATCGATATACGCTTGTGCGCACCCACTGAAATTACGCAAAACCCTGTTCATCTCCCTCTGGAATGTTCCCGAGGTCCCGGCCAATCCAAATGGCATCACCTTCCACTGGAATGTGCCCACATGGGTAGTGAACGCCGTTAACCCTTTGAGGGGCGCCGTTTGCACAGTGCAAACGCTTAAATCCCGTCCTTCTTTCACTTGCATTCAATGTATTCCAGTTAAATGAGCAGAAAAATCGCTAGTGCTGCCATCTGCTATCAGTTTAAAGAAGTAAAATGACTTTAAAACCTCTAATTGGAAAAATTTTCAAGATTTGTTAGGTTAAAAATATCGAGAAAAAAATGTGCACCGTGCAAACAGTGCAGTTTGTTGCCCCTGAAAGGGTTAATGCGCGGCCTTTTTGCTCCATCCGAATCTGCCAGTATCCCCGCCTTAGATCCAGGCAAGTTAACCACTCCGCTTTTCCCGCCACATAAACTAACTCGTGTAAGTCTTTCATCGGGAAAGCTGGCACTTTAGTTACTGCATTGAGCGCCCTAAAGTCTACGCACATCCGCGTGGAGTCGTCCTTCTTCGCTACACACACCACTGGGTATGCTATCTCTGCCTCCGACGGCTCAATCAACCTTAATTCCACCAGTTCCTGTATTTGTCGCTCTATCTCTCCCCTATATGCCATTGGAATTCTGTAACAATGGGGTTTCCGTCTTTCTACATTCGGGAGTAACTCTATTTTATGCTCGCCTACCCCCGCGGGCCTAAAATCTCTCGTGAATAGGGATTTAAATTTCCTTATTACGCCTTTCAACTGCATACTTTGTTTTTCCGTCAGATTTGACGTAATTATCCCCTCTACCAACTCCTCACCTAACTTCTTCCTTGCCCTAGGTGTCGGTGGCATTTCTACATCCCCGAACTCTTCCTCCCCTACGAAAATGAGATTCACGGCATTCGCCCTCGCTATGAATTCGCGGATTTTGTTTTGTTGGACGTGTTTGACCGATCCATCTCCCATTCTAATCAAAAAAGAATGCGGTCGTACCTGTTTTTCAATTTTAGCCGGTCCCTGCCATCTAGCATATAACCTGTTTGTAGAGTCTGGGATTAGCACAACCACCTGGTCCCCCTCTTTGTAAAATTTACGACTCGACCTCAAGTTATATTGATGTGCCATGCGTTCCTGCTGTAACTGAGCCGTCAATTGAGCCTGCTCAGCACCCCTCTCCAACCTCACCTTCAATTCCTTTAAATATTGGTGCACCGGCTGGGTAGTAAACTGCGCCCCCACACTCTCTCCAGTCCAAGTGGATTTCAAAATGGACAGCGGTCCCTGTGCGGGTCTACCATATAGCAACTAAAACGGCGATACACCGGTCGTGGCGTTCGGAATCTCTCTATATGCCCACAGTACGTACGGTAACTGAAGGTGCCACCCTCGACCTTCCTCCCGTATTACGTGATGCAGTATTCCCTTTAAAGTTCGGTTAAAACGCTCCACTAAACCATTGGATTGCGGATACATCGGGGTGGAAAATCTGGGGCTAGCTCCTAGTCTCTTTTCAAATTCTGTCGTTAACTTGGAACTAAAATTGGTCCCGTTGTCGGACGCTATCACATTGGGTATCCCGGTCCTAGAAAAAATACTTAGAAGCGCTTCGCATGTGCTCCTTGCACTCAGACTCCCTAAAGGCACCGCCTCCGCGAAACGCGTGTGTTGGTCTATCATACAAAGAATATACCTATGCCCCTTGGAACTCGCCGGATCAATAGGCCAAATCATATCTATATTGACAACCTGAAAATGTAATTCTGGTCTGGCCACTGGAGTTATAGGTGTCCTATCCCTCAATTTAGGAGTCTTAGTGAGCTGACACTGTGTACATGACTTGCAAAACCACTCCACATCTTTTTTCATTGTATCCCAAAAAAATGAGTACCTCAGACGCTCTAAGGTCTTCCGGAAACCCATATGCCCCCCGAAAGTTGAGTTATGTGCTAAATCTAACGCGCCCTCCCTTCTAGTCTTAGGCAACACTAGCTGCACTACATTTTCTCCTAGTACCTTGTCTTTGTAATAAAGCAACTTGTTACGGATGAAATAATCCCCCTTTCCTCTCTTAGCGAAATCCCACAATTTTTCGATCTGCTGACAGTTCTCTTGGTCGCGAAGAAACCTGTCCGATTCCGAAATTACCTCTCCTCCTTCCGCCGAAAGGGCTTTACTCTGCGCCGGACGTTCCCTTCCGTGAATCGTCCCCCCCCTGTATTTCCTCCCCGCTAGTTTCGCCATTGGGGTTCGCCTCCGTCTCATTGTCAAAACTGGCCCGCGCGATACTTTCTCCCCCTAAAGTCTCGAAAATCTGCTGTGGAAGCAGCATCTGGTCTTCCATTTGTCCCGCCACCGCGCAAATAATTTCCGTAGGGATGGATAAAGTATGCTCACCCTCATCTAATGACAGACTTGCTTTAACTAGTGGGCATCTCACCGGTGGGCCAAATACTCCTTTCAAAAATATACTCGATAACCCTTCCGTACTTCCCATTTCCAAAACATCCTTCCTTACGACCGTTATCTCAGACCCTGAGTCAAGTAACGCCTCTATTGCCTTTCCGTTTATTTTGACCTTTACCCTCTTTAGTTTCCCATAGCAAAGTACCTTCTCCTTCCTTTGGAACAAATCTACCCTTGCTACTACATGCTCCGAATCCTGGGTTTTCCCCTCATTCGATATAGTTTCTAAGCTTGAGTTTTCCCTTTCCTCTTGCGACTGTTTAGCTACATTTATTCTAGCCACATTATTCGTTTTTCTGCGGTTTCCCTCTTTATTAGCTCTTGGGCAATCCCTCTTAAAATGATCATTTGCACCGCAAGTGAAACAACCCGAATTACGCTCTTTCGTAACTCCTTTCCTGGGTTCCCCGGCCACCCTGACGCTTCCCTCGTTTCCCGCTATCGGTCCATTCCGTGTTCCGAAAGCGTAACCGCGTCCTTTAGCCGCATAATACCTGTCGATTTCCCTTGCTAATTCTTTAGGCTAAAACCAGCCCTCTCCCTGGCGTACTAGGATATGAGACCCCGTATCAGTATCTAGAGTAGACATTACTTTATCCGCTACTATCAATTGCTTAATTGATTCGGCATCCTGCGCCCCCCTAAGTTTTCAGTAATATTCCCACGTGAAGTGAACTGCGCAAAATTTTCCTCAGAGTTTCTCCTCGCCTTCCTGAAATTTTCTAGACAAGTACTGGGTGACGGTTCGAATTCCTGCAATACCCTTTTTTTAATTGCCTCGTAATCGTTGTAGCTTCCACTTTCTAATTGCGTGAACAAATTAGCTGCTTTGTCCCCCAACAAACAAATTAGGACCTTAGCCTTCTGCTCTTGTTCCACGTTTTCGCTTTCGAAGGCTTTCTCTAGGCTATTAAAAAAAAATTCCACCCTTCCGGTTTCGTCGGTACCTTCACCGTTAACAGACGTACCGTTCTTATGATCTCCTCAATTGATCTGATTTTAATACTTCCCGTCTATAGAAAGATCCCTCACTACTTCTATCCGCCCGCAACCTATCGGTTTCTGCCTGGGCAAGTTGAGTTTTCAACTTTATCAGTTCTAACTCGTGTTTCCGAGCCCTCTCTTCTCTCTCTAATTCCCGATTCCTCTCTAATTCTTGTCGTTCTAGTTCCTTCCTGTCCTCCATAATCACTTCCAAAAATTCTCTAGCCAGAGTTTCATCATAGTTTTCCCCTTCCTTAATAATTTTAATTATTTGCAGTTTGCTTAGTTCCTCGGTGACTACCCCACCCATCTCACAAGCCAGCTGCATGAGATCAGCCTTCCCCGCTCCATTTAAAAAAGACATTGCTCCTGAATGTTAATTTACAATAAACGAGCGAAAACAAAATAAAATCCAGAAAATAGCTCCCAGCTCTTTCCTACACTAAACAAATATTCATTCCAAAATAACAATTATTCGAAGCAGAAAACACCATGCACTTTTAGAGAATTTTACCACATTAGGAGGAAATTTACTTCATATAAAACAATAATACTATTAATAATTATATGCGAGCAATATTAACCTATGCAGGAACATAGTATACACAAGAACATAAAATCAAAAAATTTTCAGAGACAGAAAAACATTTTAAACCTAACGCACGCGTTCCTAAGCACCCAAAATCAAACTTAGCCATGAACAGAATATGAGGGACAAACGAATACAAATTCATGCACCTTACCTTGCCAGACGACATCAGGAGTCACTACAGGTGTTCTTTCGTCACCCCAGGTAAACACTGCTTTGTTTCCGCAGCTCTGTTTCACTTTTCCCGAAACTCCACAGTCCGTTGGTGTCCGCTGTCACAGTCAGAAGTTGATGATGACTTGGCCTCCACCTCCGCTACTCATCCACTTCTCTCCATTCGGCTCCCGGTCCTTAGCTCTGCGCCTTTGAAAGAAGTCCGTTGTCGCTGCTGGAATTCTCAGCAGACTCACTAAAGTCCTTTTCCACAATTCCTCACCCTCGCATGGACCCGCTTCCTGACAACACTGTAAACGCCTGCGTGCAATAGCCCACGCACGCAAACTCTCAGGAATTACAACTTTCCGAGCGGTTATTATTTTAACTGATGTACTCCGAGCGTGGAGCAGTCAAAATCACCCTTCCTGTGAATGGGGCGATATTACTCAAAGGTTCCGCATGCAGTGAGGGTGTGAAGAAACGATGTTAGGAATGACTCCTTTTCTTTCGTAACAACAACAATTTAATGCAAGAAAAAAAAAGTTAAATTAACATTGCGTTCCAACTACTCGCTTCGTAGAAAAGTGGACTCTCTCCGTCTCTCAACACCGCGGAGTCAAAGTCTGCCACCTCCTCTCTCGTTCGTCGTGCGTCGAATGTCCCGATCCGGGTCTCTCTCCAAAACCAGCCTTTTTCTCCCCCCCCCCGCTGGGGGTGGTTCTTTCAAACCCAGGGGGCAATCTTTTTCCCGGGCCTCTCATCCCCTTGACAACTTCTAGCCCGGTCCAAGACAGCTTTGTTTAACAACGCCTGAATAAGCCATTGCTTAAACAGCGTGGAGGGTCCGGTTGCATGTTGCGTTGAAACTGCTCGCACCAAACCGGCGAAAGCGAACAAGCACCTCTTGTTTGTGCTACCCTCGCCATTGTCCCATTGTCTCGCGGGAAAGTCCTGGACGTTACAAGCCCCAAATTTCGTTTTTCCTGATTTAAGTTTCTCGGGTCCAAAACATTAACTGTGCCGAATTTGGTCCCGGTGGGTGAAACAGTCTATGATTCTATAGCGGACAAACAAACAGACAAGCTCTTTTATAATATAGATATATATATGTGTGTGTGTGTGAATGGCTCTACTCCACAAATTGGGAGCTTGGCACGGATCAGAGATAAGTTAGTTAGATAATTAATAAGACCGTGATTCAAGTGACTTTTGGAATAAATTAGTGACCGTGATAACTAAGTGGATTATTGCCTTTTGTTTACTGATAGACCCTTTTAACCTGAAAAGAAATACATCTGTTGAACCCAAGATACCAAAACGGTAAGCGAATTCTTATTATATTGCATGATGGAAGAATTAGATAAAAATTTTAAATAGCGTACTACGCTGAGAACGGCCACGACAAAAATTATTAAAAGATTGGAAGCCGTTATGCATGAAACTCAGCCAGATGTAGATTTAGTAGACGAATTACTTATACTTTTAACGGATAAGGAAGAGAACGTAAAATTGATAAATAGTTAGATTGAGGATGATATTACAGACGAAAAATAGCTCAAAAAAGAAACATTTTCAGCAGAGAATTATCACGAAGAGGTAATAATAGCCAAAGTCCGTGCTAAAAAATGTATTAAGAAATTAGAAACGGAAAGTAAGAATGAAAATAAATCGACAGATTTCACGTCCAGAAGTTAGGCAACCACGAAGTAACGAATGTCACAACGACTGGCGCAGATCACATGAAACCATGGGCAGCTGTACAAAATTATATGTCATAACAATTATAAGTCCTAGATACTGCTTTTTTTTTCTTTTCTCCCTTTTTTTAGAATTTCTGTGCAGAGTGAAGAGTTTTGGAGGGCCAAAACAACAAGATGCCCGAGAGTTATGGGAACGCTTGCAGCGCAGTGCTGAGGAAACGAGGCGACGACAGTGCCATCCCGCGGAGAGAGGTGTTACTCATCAGTTGACCCCTGGAAGCCGACGCTGACGGTCGAACGAGAGAAAGGGCAGACGGCCCTGTAACTGAAGTTTGGGCAAGACGGACCTAGAACTATATTTGTATTTTCCAGTGACCGTTGTAAAGACATTACCTTGATACTCAACTCAACCTCTTTTGTAAATAGCCTTCTACTTTTATATCTAATCAAGTTTAAATATAGATAATCTAAAATTACACATCGTGTTGTGAATTTATTGACGACTCTAGAATTCGCTTCACACACACACACACACACACACACATATATATATATATATATATATATATATATATATATATATATATATATATATGTATATATACATATATACATATATACATATATATACAGGGTGTCCCAAAACGACCGCATAAACTCTGCACAGCTAGATTCCTCGTTGGGAGTACATAAAAACTGCCCAAAGAAGCGTTCCTGTACGATCCATAGTTTACGAGAAAAATACGAAAAACAAAGTATGACGTCACTGCCGGTGCAAGAAAAAAACACTTTATTGGACATATCAACAACAATATTTGCATATCTTTCCAGACGATAATGTTTAAAACGTTCGCCGTGCATATCGCGTCATGCATGCACACGTGCCATGGAATGACGTTAAGCCGCCGTTGAACTGGTATTTAAAAGGCTGCATCTTGCAGCTACCGGTAGTCTTCGTATGGTGGCCATGAACTCCGTTCGTGACTACTGCGACATGTACTTGATGTACGGCCGATGTAATGGAAATGCCTTACGAACTGCTAGGGAGTATGCCCGTGGATATCCGTCCAGCCGTCCTCCCGATGTCAACGTCATCCGTAGGCTGGACGACAGACTGCGAAATACGGG
>OU015503.1:119044924-119107424 GCA_907164885.2 Dolomedes plantarius | reverse complement strand
ATATTTATAATTTCCAATTCTAAGTTCTCCTTATTGTAAATATCAACATATGTTGCGATTTTATCAGTCACATCGTCCTCTGTATGATAGAGAGGATTACCGTAAAATCTCGACTGTAATACGCACACGAGTATAATACGCATGTTTGATTTTTCGCGAAATTTTCGGAAAAAAAATTTAAATTCGACTATAATACGCTCCCATAAATTTTCAATATTTTATTTACAAATTGCACAAATATTTATTAGCAGAAATAAAGATTGGAATAAAAAGAAACGAAAACATTAAATTCAATAGATCCAAAAAAACTTCAATTTTTATTCAAAACAAACGATACTGGCAAATTATCAGTCTTAATCAGGTTCACTAGAATACAGCTCATCTATTGTTGTTGCGTCCATGTCATAAGTATTGGTATCGTCGTAATAAATATATCACCATCATAGTCCTCATTGGATGACAACTGCCCAACTCCCATTCATTATGTCGTTCTCAATGGCGTCTCACGTTTAAACAATTGATAATTTTTTCTGCTGCCATATAGGATCGTCTTGAAAAAAATTTGAGGGAAATAAGTAAAATAAAACAATTTTTTGCACTCGCAACAACCGGGAACTATCACTATTTTAAGAAACCTGTTATGAAACGAACGCGTGTGCGATAAGGACCGTGAGTTCCGTTTATTTAATCGGACTCATGACCCTTAAGTTCTAGGAAATAAGACATATTTTCATACTTTTTGACTCTTTGTAACTATTTCAATTTACTCCCAATTTTTCTAAATTTTATGTACATGATGAATTGATATATTTATTTTAATAAACGAATTTTCAACTCTCAAAATAATTTTAAATATTTTATTTTAAAAATGATTTAGATATACCTTGTATTTTAAGTATTTTTTTATTGTATACTGGCTTGGGCGCAGAACTATGAAATTTATTTTACGCTTAAATGTATAATTCCTGTTTTATATTTAAATTAAATAATTTAAAATAAAATTGAACATAAAACATTCAAAATTAAAATTTTAATTTTTTTTTTTTAAACTGCTCAAAATATACTTAAAATTTCCTTAAATTATTGCATTAATTTACCCTTGAAAAAAAAATGTGCAGTGATTGCAATAACTCTAGTTCGGACGCAATAAAATAACATGATTATGCAGTGATAAAAATTTCATGGAATTATGTTTCATAGTTTTTGAGATATCAGTTGCGGAATGATGCAAAATTACATTTTGAGAAAAATGAGTTTAAAATTTTTTTTACCATAAGCTTGATCAGTAATTAAATATTTAGAATATCAATATCTCCGGAACTAAGAGGAATATTTTCATGCGATTTGCTTCATTTTGTTCAGAAATGATCAGGCTTTAACATATATTTTTTTTCAAAAAATCGAATGTTTTAAAGATGCAAGGGTAGTGAGTCACCTTAAAAGAATATCTACTTAGTAAACAGGTGGATTAATCACGGAGTGCAGATACGCACGCACCCGTGTTGCAACAATGTGTTACAGCTGCTTTGCGTTTGTTTAACCAATCTTTGGAACTACGTTTTTTTTATTTATTGTACGCGAGTATAATACGCACCCTCCTTTTTGCGGGCTAAAATGTGAAAAAAAAGTGCGTACTATACTTGCGATTTTACGGTGTTGTGAAGAATCCAAAATTTGGACATTTTGACTCCTTCCACCATTATAAGCAATTTTGTTTTTCCGTCAACACGTTTACGGGTCATAAAACCGCCATATCAGATGCACCTGTTCCAATTTCCAAGAAACATCGCACCCCCTCAATTCCTCAGGGCGGGAGGAAGAAATTCCAGGAAAGACTCAAGGGACAGCCAATTTTCGCGGAAATAAAAGTACCACGTGGGTCAACCGTGGGGATGTCGTATCATCCTGCCCACGAATAAAGTACACGGAACGGCAATAAATTTGCGTGAGAAACCGACCTGGGGAGGGGTCATAACCAAAAAGGGGGGAAAAATGAACCCCGAGTTTTTTTTTTTGAGAGAAGAAAATCGGAATTGAGGCAGAGGGTGAGAGAGAGATTGGGTGTCGAGCTGTGGCGAGAGTCCGTTGGAGAGGAGAAAGACGCCCCGCAAAAGCGAGATGACTGTTTTCAACCGCCACCGAAGGGCCCCATCATCTTAGCCCTATACCTGCTGCCTCCATCGGTAGAAGTACGCCAACGACTCCATGCCATGCCTTGCTGCCTCATCAAAGCTCCCCATTTCTTCCCTTTCAAATAGTGCTGGTGTTTTTTTTAGAAATTTTGGTAAATAGAACTTTATTTCGCTCGACCCGTAATGGTTCTGCAGCAGGATGCGGATGTAACATGGCCAAATTCTGATATAAATATGTTTAATCGAGATTTTCATTAATAATATGTGTAAGGTATACATAAGATTCGATTCACGAGAATCGAACTTTTGAGTGAATGAATTAAAGAAGCTGCTTGAGATATGCTAATTTCGGCATACGCGCTTGGTATAAAAACCATGCAGCTTGATTAAAGAGGAGAAGGTGTTGTTAAAGTTGATAGATAAGCGAGAGGGAGCTACGAGGTAAGCAGCTCCAGGTGTTAACCGTCGCTAGTGCTTAGGGGGCCCAAAGTTTACGTGGCAGAACTGCTGGTTTGACTCGCTAGGTTGTGAGTATTGCGAAGTGTAGTTTTATTGAATGCTAATATATATTCCGTAAAAGTAGTACGTATGCTTATTGCTGTAAAAGCAAATTCTATATTTGCAACGAATTCAATTGTTTCATGTATAAACTGTGTTTGTATCAAATTCATTTAGAGTGCCACTTCAAATTATATACACCCAAGTCTGGGTAGGAGTGAGCTATACTCTACATATGTCAAACTGACTTTTTTGTATAATATTGTACAATAGAAGTTATTATTTTATTTATAAACATATAGTTACCTTTGGAGTTCATCTCTCTAATTTTACACAACGCAATGGGGTATCTCTGGTACCCCTCATAACATACGGTAATAAAAAACGTCAAGAATGCCTCCAATTCGTAGAATTCTCCAAATCTGGTCTTAAATGCTTCCAAAAAAGAAAGAAAAATGTTTGGCAAACTGATAGGTAGTAGCATTTGCAATAACTTTCTATCACCATTTTTTTTAATTTTGGAAATGTGATAAATTATATTTCTCCATATGCGATTTCCAGAGCGCCAACTTAGCTTTAAATGCATTTACCACAGTACTTATCACAGAAGAAAGGGGGGGGGGGACGACTATGTCGGGAGATCAGTCTGGTCAGTTTTTGATTTTTATGGTTTTACGGTTTTTAATTATTTTTACTAAAGTTATTCATTAGAACTACGAGGGTTTATTGTTCAAATATAAAAAAAAAATTAGATATTTGAACCGCGGGCACTTTAAAATTGCTTCGTGGGGAGACCCTTGATCTAGAGATTTCGAATTGTGGGACGCGACCCCAATGGTGACGTGAACTGTTTTCTGGGGGGGGGGGGGGGGGGCAAAATGACTTTATTGTATTAAAGTACTGTTTTGCAAATTTTACAAAAAACATTCTATTTTTATTTACCATTGCTTGTGAGATAATGAAGAATACCTAACAGGTATTAATTATCTGCCGTGCACAATTTATAATCCGGAAAAGAAATAGCGATGCTAAAAACGCACTGTCTATTAACAGCACAAGCACATTCCGCTTTCACACGCTCTCTAACGGAACATAATAATAGAATACAATATCATTAGAACACTAAAAACTGAACAAAAACTAATTTTGATTGGCTGTTGAATATGAGTCGCCGAATGCCAAAACCAGTTATATCCAAAAAAATCAAAAGCTGAGATTTTAGTTGCTGTAGATACATCTATTCATCTGCTACGTGTTCAAGTTGAGAAACAGTTCAAAAGTAAGCTCAATCCCGTTGAAAATAAATGAAGAATAGTGACGAAAGATGCAAGACCAGTTATGGCCCAAATAGCCCCAGTTACAAAATCAGTTCTATTTTTGGCAGTTCCAAAATGAGTTACATCCCACAAACAATAATGGCTGCCCTCTAAATGCAGTAGCAAAACCTGTTTCATCCCTCACTAACCTATTAGATGTACTTTATTTTGAGTAGTGGAGTGTTTAATGTAGTGATATTAGTTTTAGCTTAATGTAAATACTATAGAAATTTAATAGCGTTGTGTTGTCTACCATGATGATCAACATATATCTTCTTGTAGGTACAAAATAGAAGTCAGTTTCACCACATGTTTATTAGCTTGTTGTTCTATAGTTTATAACCTACTGGATGCTTTTCGTATTATTCCTTTTAGTTTTCGTTAATTTTCTTCCTTAATATGGATCGAGATTTTGAGTGGCATCTTTACTTATATAAAAGCCTAGAGTAGAAAAAGTGTAGGTACCCATTCCGGGTGGACCAAGTCGGGAACATCTTAACATTGCGACGCCATTTTCTGAAACTTTTTCTTGAAAAATAATACCACAAAAGTTACATAATTTCAAAGCCTTTAAAAAATATGAAAATTTCAAGTGATCACCCTAGGTCAAAACCGTTTAGTTTTTGAAATATCTTCAAATTAAAATATCCATTGAAAAGAATCATTTATTCAGTTGAGTCATTCACTTGAATTTCGAATTCATTCTACTCCATGGTTTTTCATATTCCCCTTAAATAACTACATTTTTAATGTTTAATTTTAATGTTAATTAAATTGTGTTTCACGTTATATTTTTGTTTTATTTTGTTGTTGTTTACTGCTGGTTAAGTATCGTTTTCAGCAATGCCTGTTGTGTGGTGAGTCATTCTCTTTTGAAACAGTTTTGGTTTAGTTTTGATTTAGTTCAGTTTTGTTTTGTTGTTTACTGCTGTATATAGAGAATCTATACTCACTTCTACCCAGACTTGGGTGTATATAATTTGAAGTGGCACTCTATTTGAATTATATACAAACACAATTTATACATGAAACAATGTTTATTGGATTCATTGCACATATAATTGGCTTTTACAGCAATAAGCATGCGTACTACTTGTACGGAATGTAAATACAGCTTTTAAGGACAATATATTTTTATACTCACGAACAGTAAGTCAAACCAGCAGTACTGCCACGTAAACTTCTAGCCCGTAAAGCACTAGCGCAGGATAACACCTTTTTCAACCTTAACAACCTCCCTTTTCATTAATGACGCTGCGTGGTATTTATACTAAGCGTGTATGCCAAAATTAGCATATCTGAAGCAGCTTCTTTAATTCACTCAAAAGTTCGATTCTTGTGAATCGAATCTTGTGTATACCTTACACTGGCCTCCCTAGAAAAAAAAATTAGGTAACTGAGGTCTGAACGGCTTCAGTTAACTAATTGAAAACGCGTGCTGGTCTGACTTTTTACATAATGGGTGGCAAAGCCAAAAAACCTTCCACACGTTGTGTGGGGGAAAAACGCCACTACCATTTTACAAAACTAACCCCGAAGGGTCCAGGTGACACCATTACACAGTGGATTTGCAGAGTTGCGGATACTGGGCTGGCCAACTGCGCCCTAAAATATCTATTTTAATTAAAAGTGACAACACAATTGCACAGCATGACATTTCTTGACTGTATCTGCTCTCCCCCAATTTATAATGTACATGTGTTATGATTTGTGAAGTTAGTATGTTAGTTGTTTGTTATCTGTAGTTAGTATGTATTATTTTTTTTTCACTACATGTCCCCTTCAAAAATTTATAAAACAACAGTATACCGTTTTTTTTCAGTGCCTCACCACTTCCCCTCAAAATGTTTACACAGTATATACACTGGGGAACTTCAAACCAATTTGGTTCGATTTTATTAAAGGGTGGGAGTTAGAATAAGAAAGTTGATACAAGACTTGTTCCTCATGAATGCAGCAACTTCACTGCACCAGTTTGTCCAATCCGCTGAACCTCTCTTGATGGTCGCAGTCCTAGTAAAGGGGTTCGTTGACCGTGTGGGCATTCTTCGTGCAGCAGGTCGTTGGTCCTGAGGCGCTGGTCCGGCTTGACGATGGACAGGAGGTCTCTTGGGAGGAGGCCAACCTTGCTGGGCGGCTGATATCTTGCGTTCCCTGTACTTATGCAAAGGAGCTTTAAAATTGTCATTCTTCCTTTTTATAACCTTGTGTACCTTATCAGCGACGCATTCCTCCTTTGATGGAGTTTTTGTAGTGCACACTTTACTTTTCTTCGTACTTTTGCTTGTATCGGTATTAGATTTTAATGCAGATTCTATTTTTTGAAACTTATACGCCGCACCAACGTGTTTAGTAACTGGCTTTATCTCGCTGCTTGTGTCATGTTTTTCAACAACCTGACTCTGTTTTTCGTATTTGTGCTTATACGACTTCTTGTTTACCGCCTTAATTACTACAGTATTTGCAGTTTTAATGCTGGAACCTGAAGGCTCTTTTTCACGTTTTTTATCCCCCTTAACTTTAGTTTTATCCTCTTTTGACGAAAAAGTTTCTTTGAAACTTGCGACATCAGAATCGTTATCATTTAAATTCTTTAACACTGCTTCAGTTTTAGGAAGATTAAGCTTTTCGTACTCGTGCGTTTTATTGCAAACTTTCTCTATAACTTCCGAAGCATCAGCTAAACTACCTACAGTATAACTCTGTGTCAACTTTTCATCCTGATTCTCAGTCTGGTTTTCATGTACTTTATTTAAAACCATATTATCAACCTGGCCTACACAATCCCCATTCGGCTGGAAACTTGAAATAATATCATCACCTAGCAAGTTCCTACTATCGTTTAAAGAATTTTTATTGTCGTCAACTAATAAGTATTCACTAACTTCCGTAACGCATACTTCGTCATCTACTAAATTTCCTTCATTAACAGATGTGTGAATATCATCTAAAATATCAGGTATAGCATTAATAATATCAGGTATAGCATTAATAGAAGTGTCCGATGATTTATTTTCTAAACCACTAGCATTAGTATCGGCCCTATTTTCAGAAATTTGTACTGGAATTACCTCATCATTCCAGCTAGACTCACTTTCTTTATAAGCCACAAAAATACCCTGACTTTCACTATTCTCAAAATAATGATTACTGCTCGGAAAAAATAATACATTTGACCACACAGTTTCAACAGGTTGAACCATATCATGTGAATCAACTTGCCAGTGCAAGTAAGGTGCTTGCATATTATTTTCTTTAGGTGCACTAATTTCATTATAACGCCGTGCGCTTCTATTATTTTGCCTGCGGTACTGCTTACGCTGCTGGTTTGAAACTCGCGAAAAATTTTGGCGCGGCTGTATAAAACTTCTCGTACCTGAATGACGGTGAGGGGTAGCGAAGAAATGTCTATTGTCATATTTAGCTAAAGCTTGGAGGAGGGTAACCTTGCTTGTAATTGTTTGATTATCTAAAAAATCTTGAACACTTGGCTTCAAACGTTGGATAACTATTTTTAAGATTACCGCTTCCGTCATTCCCTCTAAATATTCCTCACACTTGGAAATCTTTTCCATAGCAAAATCTAATGCAGACTGACCTTCACGTTGCCTTAGCGAATAAATTTCCGCTTCAATTTCACTTTGATTAAAGGTCTTTGGAAAAACGCTAAGAAACTGTTGCTTGAATGACGAATAGTCAAAAATCAGATTACTGCTTTGCATACACGTGTACCACTGATATGCACTACCTCTTAAAGCGGCTAGAGCAATTTTAAGTTTATCCCCCTCTGGGGTGCATTGTTGCTGAAAGTAATGCTCAATTTTCTTTAGGAATTGGCTTGAGGGGCCGCCATTGAAGGTGGCTTCGAATGGCGCAATTTGCTGAACCATAATTACCCGAGGAAAATTTCCAGCAGGATTTTGTTCTACAACACTCATTTTTTAAATAGTATATAAGTACTTGCAACAATTTTATCAATATACGTACACAGTACACAGTTTTTAATTTCAATTATGTTCTTCGTTACAAATTTAACGCTAACTACCAGGGTATATATATTTTCGGGCGCCAGTATAGAGAATCTATACTCACTTCTACCCAGACTTGGGTGTATATAATTTGAAGTGGCACTCTATTTGAATTATATACAAACACAATTTATACATGAAACAATGTTTATTGGATTCATTGCACATATAATTGGCTTTTACAGCAATAAGCATGCGTACTACTTGTACGGAATGTAAATACAGCTTTTAAGGACAATATATTTTTATACTCACGAACAGTAAGTCAAACCAGCAGTACTGCCACGTAAACTTCTAGCCCGTAAAGCACTAGCGCAGGATAACACCTTTTTCAACCTTAACAACCTCCCTTTTCATTAATGACGCTGCGTGGTATTTATACTAAGCGTGTATGCCAAAATTAGCATATCTGAAGCAGCTTCTTTAATTCACTCAAAAGTTCGATTCTTGTGAATCGAATCTTGTGTATACCTTACATGTATAAGTACAGTTTTTCAGCAATGCCCGAAGAAAATGATGAATCACCTCTTGAAACGCTGATCAGCATTCCGTCATTTTTGACGGGGGTTATATACTAGTAACTCAAATAATACTGCACGTTAAACAGTGACTTAGATAATGACTTGGAAATTATTATTGAAACTCCAATTAGAAGGCTCAAAATGGCGGACGCTTCATTTCCAAAAACAGTTATATCCAACCCTACAGGTGCAAAATAAATTTTGTGAATTTTATTTATTTAAATATAATTGTCAATGCTTTCCCTACGTTATACAGATTATTTCTAGGTAACAACATGAGTTTAGTACGTTTTTTGACATGAAAACCATACAATGGTTTATTATTGCAACATAACTAACAGTTTTTGTTAAAAAAAACTCAAAATCGTTTGAGATGGATATAGCTGGCTTTGGTATTGCGCTACTCAAATGTGGATGGGTAGCACTCATTTCAGGCTTGTAGGCTGTGATCGCTCAATAACCATCAAAATCTAGGGTCCTTACGTTTTTTAAAGGATTTGTTCAAAGCGCAAGCACTCAGTATGTTAGAGAACTAGAGCCTTTATATGACGGTAAAGGAAATTCGTGTGTTACTTCCTGAGTACAGTACACGTATTCTTATAGGAAGTTTGTCATTCATCAGTCTGTGCAGTCCCTTTTGGAACTATTACTGAAGTTTCACCCAAAATAAAGTAATTTTATTTAGCTAAGAATTTTACCAGTTATCATATCCTATATATAACGTTCTTTTACAGGTTCTTCTGTCAAACACTTAGGGCCTGTTCACATAGGAGTCCGTTGCGTTGCGTTAAGGAAAAGATGACGTTGAGAAGGAAATAAACCAATCATAGGCGTTAAAAATTTCATTGCAATTCGTTTGGAGGCCTATGATTGGTTTATTTTCGTCTCAACGTCATCTGTTCCTTAACGCAACGCAACGGACTCCTATGTGAACAGGCCCTTAACTGTTTGAAATATATCATCTTTAAAGATTTTTCAAACATAGGTCATAGATTCATTTTGAAACTGCATTACATTTCTGTTATATAGAACATAATTAAAAACAAATCATATTCCTATCACTGTAATAGTCAGACATCATTATGCAAAGCTTAGCTAGCATTTGATCAGTCACAACAGCTGGAATACTTGACGTCTTTATAATGAAAATCCGTTTACATTGTATCCGACCCAACCAACACAGGTGTATTCTTACCCTGTTGTTTAGAATATTTCAAAGATTAAGGAGATTGCCTACGTTGAAAATGTCATTTTTTGACTATTTTATTTTTTTTACAAGAATCGTGTAATTCAATCGTTTCTCTTTTCCAAAACTGTTTTGATTTTCAATCTACATCAATTAGAAGCAGAGTTATAGCTATTTTAAAAAACATCGTCTGCTACAAAATTGAAGGGACAAACAACTTTAAATCAGTTTTTCTCAGAATTATGTTTTTTAACATAAATCTCTACGGTAATCATGATATTTCAGATAATAATGCATATAATTTGATAAAATTTTCAGGAAATGTTTTAGATGCTATTGTCAATGAAATGTCGTACAATAATTGGTGTATAATAAATAGTTTTTTTTATTTGGGGCTGTTTTTATAAGGAAAGGAATAACGAATCAGGAAAAAAATTTCATATTGGATCATAAAATTGTCTGTATTATTTTTGCATTTTAAAATTTCTCTTAGATTATAGGTCAATTTGAAGATAACTGTCTTATATATTATGTGTGAGAAGGAAATTAAAATAGTAGCATTAGAATTTTGTTCAGAGTGGTAGGCGTTTTAGTTGAATTTCATTAAAAATTACTTCAAATTGTTCAATTTATAAAAAAGTATTCCATTTACAGGTAAGTTTTTGTTCATTTTTAAATTTTAAAGTGCTATTTTACCATAAAAGACCAAAAAATCCTTTGAAATATATATATATATATATATATATATATATATATATATATATATATATATATATATTTAAATTGGCTCCTAACGTAGGCTATCACCTTAAAGTGTTTCTTTCAGATTTATTCATAAGTAAAGGTGGATCCCATTTGTGAAAATATGAATTGCTTTCGACGTTGTTCTGAAATTTTATAATAGGCATTTTGGCTTTCGTTGAAGCTTTCCATATTCTCATTTTCGTTGGTTGGTTGGTTGTCGTGTCCATGGACAGTCAAGCTAGATGGCACCGTGGTCCGTCCACACAGAGTCAGCTATCTGGAGGCAATTGTCCTCATAGATGTCCTCTTGGGGACAACCGCTAATTTGCTGCATTGCAGCCATTACTGCAGGGTAGGAGAAAACAGGATCAGGTCCCAGTTAAGTGTCGGGGCAGTTTATGCAATTATACCGGGTGTCCCAAAAATAACCGACTATTTGAAAAATCAATTAAAGAAAAACGGAAGGCGATAGAAATGCACGGTTTGTTGCAGTCTTCTTAGGTAACCAGGGAATTTATTCTCACCAGTTTTCAAAATTTGTTACAAAGTTCGTCAACAGATGGTGCTGCTGACTGGGAAAAATTATAAAACAATGTTTTAAAAATAACCACAGTTTGCAGCAACAACGGGGCGCAGTCGGAGGACAAAATTCGCAGACGTCCATGCAAACATTTCGGTTTGAATGTTCTGACAAGCAGCAGAGATGTATTGTTCCAGTGCATCTACAGTTTGTGAATTGTGACGATACACCTGGTCTTTCAAGTACCCCCAAAAGAAAAAAAATCGCATGGCGTCAAATCTGGCGAATAGGGAGGCCAACATTCTTGCTGCAAACGGTGGTTATTTTGAAAACATTGTTTTATATTTTTTCCCAGTCAGCAGCGCCATCTGTTGACGAACTTTATAGCAAATTTTGAATATTGGTGAGCATGAATTCCCTGGTTACCTAATGAGAATGCGGCAAACCGTACATTTCTATCGCCTTCCGTTTTTCTTTAATTGATTTTTCAAATCGTCGGTCATTCTTGGGACACCCGGTAAGTCCTGGTTCCATCCTGCTGAATCCTCGTCCCTCTGAAGTGCCGAGTTCTCAGTCTAGTTAAGGTTTTTGTAACTTATCTGTTGGCATTTACTAGTTCGCAGATCTGATATTTTAATTCTATGGCCCTATTTCTGAATTTAGATTGCACAACTGAGTTAATGTCACAAACTGTGACAGAATGAGGAGATTCCTCATTTAGTTGTCTCGTTTCTTTAGCCAAGGCATCAGCAACCTCGTTACCGTCAATGCTAACGTGTGCCAGTATCCATTGCAGGCAGACGTTTTCGTTATTAGATTTAAGTGAAAACTAGTTGGTACCCTTCAAAACATGACGGCTAGATAGTAAATAAATGCACTAATACACAAATTATACTCAACACATCATTACCAAATGTTGAAAATCATAATATTGCGCAGAAACAATACGCGGCCTCGTGCTTAGTGAGTAACTAAAGCCAGATATAAAAATGACATTCAGCGTGCGCAGAAAGCAAATTTTAATTGTAAATTATCGCTAATCAAACAGCGCGAAATAAACTATTTCCACTAGGTTTAATCTTATATTTCATAAACATAATTATCATAAAAATAAAAATGGCAGAGAGAGATCTGGAGAGATTCTTCGGAATAAACGGGCTTGTCATTAAAACATGTCACTCAGCATGCGCAGAAGCAGTGAGTTTCTAAAGCCAGATTTAAACATGACACTGAAAGTGCACAGAAGTCAATTTTTACTTGTAGATTATCGCTCATTAATAGAAATTGCGGTTACAAAAACCAACTTTGGCACACCTATAGATTACAATCTTTCGTTTAAGACCAAAATGAAGTAAATCGATGCAGTAGTTTTCTCTCACGGACTGCCCAAAAAGTCCCTTTAAGTCTTAGCAACTTAAATATATAGATCAACTAGCTGAAAACCCGCACTTCGCTACGGTGTACATTCAAATTAAATAAAACGGTCAATGTAGGCAATTAATGCAAAAAAAATAAATATATATATGTATTTATAATAAATACGACGATTGATATATACAATTGATGTAGGAAAAAAAATATGTATTTATAAAAAAATCGTACGGGATATTTTTATAGACAAAATAATGTCCAATCGTCTGCCGCATTAGCAAGAAAAAAATATCTTTTTGTCTATTTAGTTGTCATGCACGTGACGATAAATTTATTTAAAGTACCAGAAAAAGAAGTCACGTGATCAGCATTTAATAAATTAAATTCTAAAAATAAATCTTTAAAAAATCACCAAAATTTTCTAACCCTCAAATTATTATTTTAAATGCAAACTTTAAAAAAGTTACTAAAACAGCTTAAAAATTTAATTTTAAAAAATCTCAGAAGAATTTTTCAAAAACCTTCCTTAGTGCACCCCTACACTATAAGAAGAATCGCCATGCAAAATTTCAGCCCTATAGGTCCAGCGGTTTGGTCTGTGCGTTGTATGTCAGTGAGTCAGTTACGGAACTGTTTTATATATATAGACTACAATGCTTCTGAGTCTTCGAAAAAAAAAACCGCGCTGGTTTCTTGCATTCATAAATTACTTCGTGAATTTTCCCGAAGAACTTTTAAGTGATTCTTCGAATACGCTTTTATTTTATTATAACATACAGACCATGTTCCGCCCATTATGTTTTACATCCTCAGTCATTTTTATTTTCAATCACACAATTTCTTTGATGTGGAGTCCTAGCCCCCTGTCATCTCCATTACTTTGCTTACACAGAGAAGCACGCTTGGGGAAGTTTGGAAATAATTGCCCCTTCTAGTAAATTTGGTTTAAATGTCTAGCAAACATTTTTCCCTATTAATATGAAGAAAATAGAAATTTATTATTTTCTAAAAAATTTCTTTATCCCGGGTCTTCATAATAGTGACTAAAGTATTATAATTTATTTTAACATATATTTTAATACTAGCTGAAGTACCCGGCGATGCCCGGGATTTTAAGAATGTTTGTTGTTAACCAAAATCAATTTAAAAATTAACACAGTATAAATAACATAAAAAATATATGTGAAATGTTATACACGTCTCAGATTTTCAGCCTTTCATCATTGTAATACTAAAATCTGAAAAGTAAAAATGTCAAATTCTCTAATGTTTGTTAACCAACATTAATTTAAAACTAAGCACAGTATAAATAACAGAAAAAATCCTTGTGAAATCTATAAATATATAAATTTATAATAAACTCCTCAGAATTCAGCTAGAATCAGCCTTTCATCATTGGGGTAAAAAAAAGAAGCTGCAATTACAGGTTCAGCAGAAATTTCCAATAGAACAATGATATGACTGCAGCGTTGCCTCTTAAAAAATGAAGTGTTTGATTGAGGGCTGCAAACCATTCAACTCCTCTCCACATTTAACTCCTATAAACATCCTCTACATATTAAATTCCTTTTCTCTCCATAATAAACTCCTCAGAATTTTGGTATATTCAGCCTTTCATCATAGTACCACTAAAAACTGAAACATCCTCTCCAGAAATATAAATTTATTAATTTCAATAATTAAACACACACAAATATATAAATTACGCAAAAGTTTTTTAACCAACATTTGAATAATTCGTAAATGAAAAAGCATATAAAAATAAAGATAAGAACTTCCGGAATCGAAATTAATTACCCTTAATTTTTAATTAATAAAAAACCAACATAATATGAATAAAAACGATAGTTGTTTAAAACCATATGAAAATAAAGCTATTATAAAGATAATAATAAAAAAAGCATAAAAAAATAATGCTCGCGCATGAAGTTAACGTTACGATATAAAGATAGTAATAATAATATAAACCGCGTGCATAAAATATTTAGCTTTTCAAGCGAAATAAATTAATTTTTTGAAAAAAACTACTTTTAATCGAGAAATTAAATACATTGCACAAAATTTTGATTTTACCAACTTTCCACCCTACAATTTACACCCTACTTCTTTTAAATAGGGTGTAAATATAAAGTTTTAACAGCCAATTGAATGCCAGTTAAAAACGATTGTTGTTTAAAATCATAAAAATTACGCTTATTATAAAGATAATAAAAATAAGCATAGGAAAATAATGTGTGCGCATGAAGTAAACGTTACGATATAAAAATAGTAATAAAAATCTATATATATAAAACAGTTCCGTAACTGACTAACTGACTGATTGACTGACTGACATACAAAGTACAGACCAAACCGCTGAACCTAAAGGACTGAAATTTTGCATGGCGATTCTTCTTATAATGTAGGGGTGCACTAATAAAGATTTTTGAAAAAAATTTCTTAGATTTTTTTAAATTAAATTTTTAATCTGTTTTTGTAACTTTTTTCAAGTTTGCATTTAAAATAATAATTTGACGGTTGTAAAATTTATATCACGAAAAAGATCATAAAAATTCCTTTAAAATGAAATTCTTTTCGAATCTTTACCTCCATTTTCTAATTTTTGGTGAATTTTTAAAGATTAATCTTTACAATTTAATTTATTAAACGCTGATCATGTGATCTTTATCTGGTACTTTAAATAAATTTATCGTCACGTAACAACGAAATAGACAAAAAAAAAATTTTTTTTTGCTTGCTAATGCGGCAAACGATTGGACATTATCCAAAAAATATTAAAATACAGTAAAAGATATGTTCCTCAAACTGTACTATATTCTTTAGTATGTCCTATTAGATTTAATTTCAATATTTTCTTCTACATTATTTTGTCTATAAAAATATCCCTTACGATTTAAAAAAAAATATATTTTTTTGTCTTATGGTTAGAATACTAAAAGTTTAAAATAGTGGCGCCATCTACTGAACACCTGTGAATCGAAAAAAGTTGTTGGTTATTTATTTATTAATTAAAAATATTGGAAAGTTCTTGTGGATCTGTAAATATACATGTGGTAACAGTTTTAAAATTTATAAATTATCAACCTACACAGGTGATAATTTATCCGGCGTTGCCCGGGATTTTAAGAAAGTTTTTAAATTGATTTTGGTTAACAAACAAAGTACAGTATAAATAACATAGAATAAAAAGCATGTCAAATGTTATACGCATGAATAAAAAGAAAACCCAACATAAAAAACCATAAATTTACAATAATTTCTTCAGAATTCAGCTAGATTTAGCGCTAGATTAATAAAATAAAATAAAAATAATTAAAAAAATATTAAATAAATAATAATAATAATAATAATAATTTAAAAAATAATAAAATAAAAGCTGAAATAAAAAAGACTCTATAAAAAAGCTGATAATACAGGTTTAGCAAAATGTGAACGATCCGTATTTGAACCCGCGGCGTGTAGCGTGGTAAATGAACGCTTTTACTGAATGCGCCACAATGACATGCTACTTTGTTGTGTAAAGAGGAAAATATTTGACTAAGTTTACTGGAAAGTTGCTATGGGTTGGTGAATATACATGTATTTATGGAGTGAGAGGAGTTTTAAGTCAGAAATAAGTTAGCAGGATAGAAGCTTAGTCTTCAACTCTTCAATAGACACAAAGACATAAGCGAGGGGGGTTGTAGTAGCGATTAAAAAAGATCTCGTGACACTTAGCGTGGTTGATTCGAATTTTCCATCGCGTGTGGTAGTGTCAATATGCCGTTGGATCCGATTTATTTTAGAGTATAAAATCTGACTTGAAAGATTATTATTTTCATTTATTATTCTGGTTTAATATATAACTTGAAACTTTTTGATTTATTTATTTTTATCTTTTCGCTCGCTGTTTGCCAGCTAACCCTAACGCGGACGCCATATTCAGAGGGGTGATTCCACAAAGTGTAACAGCTTACATTTAGTTTCAAAATTCTTGGTTTTTTATTAATTAAAAATCAACGGTAATTAATTTCGATTTTTGAATTTCTTCAGACCCTCGGCTGTTTTTAAAGACGCCTGTATGTAAAATTTCACGATCGTTGCTCCTAAACTGTGGATTTCTATACAATTACAGAGATACAAACATTCATTTTTATATATTAGATTTGAGAAAACTATTTCTGGTTCATCGAAAACAAAAAATCGCGTATTAAAATTGTTTAATGTGGTATTTTTACAAAAGTATTATCTATAAGAGAAGATTTCAACAAACCCTTTTAATGAAGGGTTTAGAGAATAATCATCTAAAAAAGGAACAGTATATGACAGCCATGAATCTAAATAAGCAAGTTTTAAATAAGAGTTTTCAAAACATTCGATATGTCATAAAAATATAAGAGCAATCAGTTAACACTTCATCTATATACAGGGTGATTCAAAATGAATATAGCGATTACAAACGGCTATGACTACAGAGGCTGTTCACACATTTTTTAGACGATGTAGATTGTATTCACAAAACTAAATTACATAAAATTCTTGTGTTTTAAATGTTCTATTTGACATCCCTTATTCTGAACTATCTTTCGACACCGCAATTTCCAGGATAATAATGCCTTTTGAAGTGTCAGAAGAGGTATTCTATCCCATTCCTCCTGAACAGCTTTCCAGTGTCCTGTAAGGGTTTTGGGACGACGTTTGGATAATGCAGATTTTAAAAGTCCGAAAGCACAAAAATCCATAGGTGATACATCGGGAGATTTAGTAGGGATATCAGTGAAGGGAATGGCCTTGATACCAGTTTTTTGTTCCATTTCTTTTTGGAAATTTAGAGTGGATTTTGATGTGTGACTGCTAGCTTTGTCCTGATGGAGTCTCACAGATTGATGGCACTGTGGGTAAAGTGATGGTATTTCATTCAGAAAAATTGGCTCTAAAATATGTTCCTGATAGTATTTGGAGTTAATCTTGACATTTTTTTCCACTCTCTTTATTTTTAACTTGCCATTATAAGAAAAACCAGCAACAATCATGAATCCCTTAGAAAAACTTTCTTTCGATTCTTTGAACCATGTACTTACATTTTTTTCTCCCCTTTTATGATAATAAATGGCTCTTTTTTTGTTGCAATCATTTGAATACACCCATGATTCATCTATTGTGACAACTGTTTTCCATTTTTCTTTGGATAAGTGTTTCTCATATAGAATTCTGCAGCGTGTCCTGCGTTCAGCGATATGATTTGGAAGAAGACGATGCACATTGCGTTTTTCGCTTTCTTAAGATTTAAATCAACGTTTATCATTTTGTTTACAGTGGACACCGAGCATTTTAATGATTTTGCAACTGTCCTTTGACTAGGGGGATTTTCTTTTAACATTAAACAACGTACCTTTGCAATAGTCGAATATGTCCGTTTTTTCCTTCGATACTTATTTGGAATTTTTGTCCCACTTGAGGCTCCAATTTGACGTTTTTTTCTTTTCTTGTTGACGATATTATTTATCGACGCTTTAGATATCACAAAACCATGACTCTCACATCGTTTTTGGATAACGGAGTATGCATATTTCTCTTCGGAAAGAGCATAAATGTAGCCCTCGAACCACTGCTTTGTTAAAAACGCCATTTTGAATAAAGACAAAACTTTCAAGCCGTAGACGATAATTTTGACTTTTAAAAATATAGTACAATTGCAATTATTTCCTTTGCAGCAAACGATTTTTTATTACTGCTTACCACAATCGTCTAAAAATTGTGCGAACAGCCTCTGTATTTAATCGAAAAGTATTTATCGATGAGAATTACACAGAATGTAAAAGGAAGTTCAAAATTTTGCTTACATACTTTATAAATGTTCTGTGCGACTCTGCGCATTTCTAATGCGCTTGCGTTATTCTTCAGAATGTATGGCGGGAAATGGACAACCACTTAAATATTGTCCGTGTGACCAAGGGGAGTCACATAGAACATTTATAAAGTATGTAAACAAAAGTTTGAACTTCCTTTTACATTCTGTGTAATTCTCATCGATAAATTCTTTTCGATTAAATAGTTATATCCGTTTGTAATCGCTATATTCATTTTGAATCACCCGGTATATAAAACAGTTCCGCAACTGACTGACTGACTGACAGACAGATAACGCACACACCAAACCGCTGGATCTAAAGGGCTGAAGTTTTGCATGGCGATTCTTCTTATAGTGTATGGGTACACTAAGAAAGATTTTTGAAAAATTCTTTTGAGATTTTTAAAAATTAAACTTCAAACTGTTTTTGAAAAATTCGTTAAAGTTTGCATTTAAAATAATAATCTGGGAGTTATAAAATTTATATCACGAGAAAGATCATAAAAATTAGTTTAAAATTAAATATTTTCGGATCTTTACCTCCATTTTCTGATTTTTGAAAAATTTTTAAAGATTCATTTTTTAAAATTTAATTTAATAAATGATCACGTGGTCTCTTTTCTTTTTGTGATACTTCAAATTAATTTTGCGTCACGTGCATAACAACGAAATAAATTGACAACAAAAAGATTAAGATACGATAAGAATAAAATTTAACCACTAGACTCATTGAGATGGAAATTTTTAAAGAATTTAATTCAAATTAGTATGTTTTATGAATATTAAACATACAAATTAATTGCGTACCTTCAACGTTGTATTTAATTTGAATATTTTCTTATACATTATTTTGTCTATAAAAATATCCGTTACGACTTTTTTTATAAAGCACGGGTATTCAGCTAGTTTAAGAATAAAATAAATAATTTCTTTCATTTTCTTTGCTTTCCATTAAACACACCAAGTCCATGGAAAGCTTTGATCAATTAAATGTGTGCAGCATACGTAAAGAAAACTTCTTCAGATCCACAATAATTACAATCATTAAATTACACCATCTCCACCCAAAATTGATACGGCACTTGCAAACTGGAATGCAGCAGCCACTATAGCAACCCAGCACTCAAAACACAACCCATGCTGTCAAATTTTCCTTCGCGCCCACAGGGAGAAATTCTCCAAAGTGAGCAGCACCATATCTTGAAGTGTTGAGATTCCTCCTTTCAATGGAGTTTTTATTACAATCAAACCTTATATATTTACAAATAATTTAACAATAGAGGCAAATTGCAAATCTATATTGTACCAACTTCGTGGTACGGGGAAAATTAAAATCTACAAGTGAATTTCAAATACAACAGAAATAAATCATGCCAGTTACCACAAATTGAGAAACAGAGGAAATTTATATAAACAGCAGAACATAGATAACATAGAATCTTCTTTTACACAAGTAACAGCAGTAGAGGACAATATTACTGCAAATCTTCGCGGAAATTAACAATCCTCAGCACCTACACATTCCACTCTTACAGCAGGAATCTCAAGTTTTAGAACACATACAATAATACAATTATTATAGCACTTAATAGTAAACTTCTACGACCTTTATCACCAAAGATCCGTAGAACCCTCTACACCGAGAGAACTTGAACTTCCCAAGAAAACGCTCACCTAGCTCTTCAAGAACTACGCTTAAACTCAATTACTGTTCTAAAACCCTATTAATCTCGTACAACAAAAACCCGCGTTGCCACACTACACAACCAAACGATTTTCCAACAATCAACCTAATATCCAGATTTATCACTTACTCCTTGGTTTTAATTCCACAACTCCCGAAACATCGCACTTTGGCGATAAAACGCCAAATTGGCTCCCAAACATGTAACATTGCCCTCTCCTCAAAAGACTGGACGTCCCGGACAGTCCTACACTAACAACAACGGTCCTAAAAATACTACTACAAAATACAATTTCATAAAAACACAACACATATACCATTACAAATTAAATAAATAAACACATAAAAACAACAGTTGCAACATTAGTATATAAAATAAAAATAATAAATAAATAAATAAATTGGGTAGCCTGGATCTAGTTAGGAGCAACAGCCTACGAGCCGTGGCTCGGGTATCCTCAAACTCTTCAGGACCCACTCACGTCCCATGGTAAGGAGCGAGCCGGTCGTAATGCACGACCTTCGCTTTGCTGTTCGCAGATTTGCGAATCCGTACGACGACATCGTTGATTCTGTTGACCACGACGAAGGGACCGCTCCAGTGGGACTGTAGCTTGGGGGACAAGCCTTTCCTACGAACGGGGCTCCACAGCCAAACTTTACTTCCTTCCTGGAACTGATGATCTGTCGCTGTCGCATCGTACCGCCTCTTCATTCTGTCGCTGGCCACGTTGATCCGCTCCCGGGCGAAGTGGTGGATTCCTTCCAGTCTGTCCTGGACATCGCGGACATACTCCTCCGGAGAAGAGGATGCATCAGGGGGGCAGCCAAAAAGGAGGTCACACGGCAGCCACAGATTCCGTCCATAAAGCATCTCAGCGGGAGTGTGCCCCGTTGTCTCATGGACGGCGCTGCGATACGCTAAAAGGAAAAGAGGTAGGTGCCGGTCCCAGTCCTTCTGGTGCCTAGATACAAGTAAAGAAATGTGGTTAAGGATGGTTCTATTAAAGCGTTCGACCATACCATCCGACTGGGTGTGTAGAGGAGTTGTTCTGGTTTTCTCGATCTCCAATAGTCGGCACATTTCGGTGAAAATTGCAGATGTGAAATTAGTCCCCTGATCAGAGTGTATCTGCATGGGAGCTCCGAATCTGGAGACCCAATTCAGAACTAAAGTTTCAGCTACGGTGACTGCCTCCTGATCAGCTATGGGGTAAACTTCTGGCCACTTAGTAAAATAGTCCATGGCAACGAGCATGTACTTGTTGCCATCAGTGGAACGTGGAAGAGGTCCCAGGATGTCGATGGCTACGCGCTCGAAGGGGGCACCTACGTTGTAACGTTGCATCTTCCCTCGGCTACGTCTCTTTGGTACTTTGCGAGCTGCGCAGGCGTCGCAGGCTCGGCACAACTTCTCGACATCGTCTCTGGCTTTTCCCCAGAAGAATCGCTCCCGCACCTTGTTCAGGGTCTTCATCACCCCAAAATGCCCTCCGGCTGGACTACTGTGGAGTTCTTCTAAAATTGCGGGAATTTTTGAGCGAGAAACCACGAGCTGCCATCTTGTTGTTTTTCCATCGTCTGACTCCCACTTTCGGTATAGGACACCGTTTCGTAAGTGCAGGGAGTTCCAAAGTGCTCAGTAGTATTTGGTATTCGGGCTAAAGGTCGATATCTGTTACCAGCCAGGTTTGGTGCTGGACAACCCCATGTGTTCTACTATGGGTTTGATGTCTGGGTCTTCATTTTGTTCTTTTCGAAGCTGCTCATCACTCCACGGGTCCGGAGACAGGGTGACAGCAGTGACTTGCTGAACAGTAGGAATTTCGAAGCCATACTTCTTCTCGGCCTTGGTGCAATATCGGCAACTGTCAGAGCACGGTCTTCTGGATAGCGCGTCAGCATTACCGTGCGAAGAACCCTTACGGTGTTTCAGGTCGATAGTGTATTCTTGTAATCTCTGTATCCATCTGGCCACATGGCCTTCAGGATTTTTAAAGTTCAGAAGCCATGTGAGAGAGGCGTGGTCGGTTCTCAGCACAAACTTCCGGCAGTACAAGTAATGATGGAAATGATCTACGGCCTTCACCATGGCTAGCAATTCTTTTCTTGTGACGCAGTAGTTCCGTTCACTCTTGGAAAAGCACTTACTCCAGTAGGCGATAACTCTTTCTTGCCCGTCTATTTCCTGCGACAGGACTGCCCCGACGCATCCAAAGCTTGCATCCGTGTCAAGGATAAATTCTTTTTCAGGCTCTGGGTAGGCCAGGATGGGTGTAGACGTTAGGGTTTTCTTAAGCTTCTTGAATGCGTCTTCACACTCATCAGTCCAGACGAACTTCTGGTTTGCTTCTGTCAATCTGTGAAGGGGTCGAGCTAAATTCGAGAACCCTTTAACAAACCGCCTGTAGTAAGAGCAGAGACCTAAAAAGCTCCGCAATTGATGTACATCTTCTGGTCGGCACCAGTCTTTGACTGCCGACACTTTGTTAGGGTCAGTCCGGACCCCTCTGTCGGAGATGATATGACCGAGGTACGTCACCTGGTGGCGAAACAAGTTGCATTTCTTAGAATTGAGCTTCAAACTAGCCCCCCGTAGCCTTTGTAGCACCTTTCTGAGATTTCTTAGGTGGTTTTCGGAATCTCGCCCTACAATGATTATATAGTCCAAATAGACCAGACAGGCTTCGTAGGAAAGTCCTCGCAAAACTGTTTCCATTTGACGCTCGAAAGTCGCGGGTGCATTGCATAGTCCAAATGGCATAACTTTGAACTGCCATAGCCCTTGTCCTGGCCCAGTAGTGAACGCTGTCTTCTCTTTATCTTCGGGTCTGATTTCAACCTGCCAGTACCCGCTTTTCAGGTCAAGAGTGGAAAACCACTTGTGCCAGGTGAGGGTGTCCAAGGTGTCATCAATTCTAGGGAGCGGGTAGCTGTCCTTCTTAGTTATGTCATTTAACCGACGGTAATCTACGCAAAACCTGGTAGATCCATCCTTCTTCCGGACTAGGACGATAGGAGAAGCCCACGGACTGGTGGAGGGCTCGATAATATCATCCTTCAGCATCGCTTGTAGTAGTTAGCTAACCTCCTCTTGTTTCGCCAAAGGGAGTCTTCTGGGGTGTTGCTTGATTGGTGGGTGGTTCCCCGTGTCAATTCGGTGTTGCGTCAAGTTCGTACGACCCACTTCCGAAGCATGGGCGAACACGTCTTGGAACTCATCGATGAATTTTTCTGCCCCCATCCTCTGTTGATCAGTCAATTCTACATTCTTTAATAAATCTTCTGTCAAATTAGAGCATTCGACGACTGACAAGTCACTCTTTCTGCTTATTCCGGTGATCGGGGTACAAGTTGCCAGCATTTCCTTCTTCCGGATTACCTTAGCTTTGTCACTGACATTGGCAATCCTGACAGGAACCGCACCTTTCGATAGGTCCACAAGAGTTGCGGCAACTAAAAGACCTCTTTTACTATTGTCATTGTTGGGGTATTCGGTGATGGCGAGAGTATAGTTATTGTCATTCTGAACTAAACCGGTCGTGACTATTTCCGACATGGAAGGAATGCTGATATCTTGGGTAGCTATTATCTGGTTGCAAGATTCACTATTGTTACGAAATATAATTATATCTTCGGTCATGGCATGGATTTGATTAAGTTTAAAATCTATTATGAAGTTGTTTTCAGTCAAAAATTCAAGTCCTAGGATGATCGGGTCAAAGATATCGGCAACATATGCCGTATGCCGATAACTACTATTCCCGAAACTTATATTAAGAGCAACTTTTCCTCTTACATTTACCTTGTCCCTGGTCACGGTCTGCAAAGTGATGTTTGGCGGCGTGAAAAGTAACTTCTCGCCAAATTCTTGGGCTATGTCCGTCCTGACGATGGTAACGTTAGCACCTGTGTCAACTAACATGCAACACTGTTGTCCATTCACGAACCCTTCTACAAACGGTCCGTTCTCTTCGCGATGTGTCGACGACACATGCAGTGTACTGAAAGAGGGCTTCTCCTCGTCCGGCTGCCTTCGCCCCTTAAGGTGGCCGGGAACTAGTTTCCCTGAGCCTTGGCGTCCTATTGATTCGTCGGCTTGGCGCGTTAGGCAATTCCTTCTGAGATGCCCCTCACGCCCGCAGGTCCAGCACTTCAAAGGATTTCTTCTTGGCGGCATGTTTGAATTCACCCTTGCCAAGGCACCGATTCGTTTTTCTATTTCTTCAAATCCAGCGGCTATTGGGTCGTTTTCAGCGGCGGTCACCCCTCTCACTAGTTGGCGGTCACGGCGTGTCGCCCTCTGAGCGGACTCGTACTTCATTGCGTACACCAAAGCTGACTTCAAGTCTTTGATGTCCGCCATTCTTAGTGCTCGTTGACTCTCCGGATCGCGGATGGCGTCCACAAAGTATTCTAACGCTAGGTTATCCCTAACTTCCGTCGGACATTCTGGGAAAGCTAATTGAGCTAATCCCTCAATAGCTGACGCAAGTTCCTGTAGTGTCTCTGTTGATTTCTGTTGGCGGGACTTAAGCTGTAAGCGGCTATACTCTTTACGGCATTTCTCGCCAAAGCGCATTTCGAGAGCACTCGACAAGGCCTCAAAATCTAGTTGTTTCTCTACTGTGATGGTCTGCAGTACATCGGCAGCCTCGCCACGGAATGAAGTAGCTAATTGGCATGCTTGCATTGCAATGTCCCATCCATTGGCAGTCGATGCCATATTAAACTGTGTTTTAAACACCTGCCAAGACGTTTTGCCGTCATAAGTAGACACTTTTAGGGCAGGGCGGGACGATTTCGACACCGGGTACGCCTCCTCAATACTAGCGTCAGAGTAGCAAGGTACAGTAACTGGCGCTGATTCTTCTGCGAATTTCTTCTCTAGGTCGTTTATTTGTTTGTTAATGGCTTCCCTAATTTTCTGGTCAACAGTCTCGACCGTAGCTTTGAGTTTCGACTCGATAGTGTTGACGCGTTCTTCCATTTCATTAAATTTCTCGCCTACGGTAATTTTTAGCTGTTCTTGACTCTCGCTAATTTCGCCAAGTCCCGTTTCCAACTTCTTCTGGCTTTCGCCAATTTCCTCTTTTAACTGGTTGGCGAGTTGTTTCTGGCTTTCGCCAATTTCCTCTTTTAATTGATTGGCGAGCAAATTCTGACTTTCGCCAATTTTCGATTCTAACTGATTGGCGAGTAAATTCTGGCTTTCGCCAATTTCCTGTTTTAACTGGTTCTGGCTTTCGCCAAATTTTGCTTCTAAACGATTCTGGCTTTCGCCAATCTTTTCTAAAATCAGTTTTAGCTGTTCTTCCATTTTTCGGGTAACTGGCATTCACTTAAAATCACCCCACTCCTGACACCAAAAATTGCACCAACTTCGTGGTACGGGGAAAATTAAAATCTACAAGTGAATTTCAAATACAACAGAAATAAATCATGCCAGTTACCACAAATTGAGAAACAGAGGAAATTTATATAAACAGCAGAACATAGATATCATAGAATCTTCTTTTACACAAGTAACAGCAGTAGAGGACAATATTACTGCAAATCTTCGCTGAAATTAACAATCCTCAGCACCTACACATTCCACTCTTACAGCAGGAATCTCAAGTTTTAGAACACATACAATAATACAATTATTATAGCACTTAATAGTAAACTTATACGGCCTTTTTCACCAAAGATCCGTAGAACCCTATTCCAAGAAAATACCTGTCTCTACACCGAGAGAACTTGAACTTCCCAAGAAAACGCTCACCTAGCTCTTCAAGAACTACGCTTAAACTCAATTACTGTTCTAAAACACTATTAATCTCGTACAACAAAAACCCGCGTTGCCACACTACACAACCAAACGATTTTCCAACAATCAACCTAATATCCAGATTTATCATTTACTCCTTGGTTTTAATTCCACAACTCCCGAAACATCGCACTTTGGCGATAAAACGCCAAATTGGCTCCCAAACATGTAACAATATATATACGTAACTAACAGTTACGTAACTAACACTTACGTAACTAACTGACTGACTGACAGACAACGCACATACCACGCCGCTGGACCTAAAGGGCTGAAATTTTGCATGGGGATTCTTCTTATAGTGTAAGGGTGCACTGAGAAAGATTTTTGAAAAATTCTTTTGAGATTTTTTAAAAATTTAATTTTTAGGCTGTTTTGTGAATACAAACTTGCAACTGTTTGCAAGTTTGCATTTAAAATAATAATCCGAGGGTTACAAAATTTATGTCACGAGACAGATCCTAAAAATTCCTTTAAAATGAAATCTTTTTCGAATCTTTTCCTCCATTTTATGATTTTTGGTGAATTTTTAAAGATTCATTTTTAGAATTTAAATAATTAAATGTTGATCACGTGGTTTCTTTTCTTTTTGTGATACTTTAGACTAATTTTGCGTCACGTGCAACAACGAAATAGACAAAAAATATTTTTTTTTTCTTGCTAATAACAACGAAATAGACAAAAAAATATTTTTTTCCTTCCTAATGCTGCAGAGGATTGGACATTATCTAAAGAAATATTAAAATACAATAAAAGAAATGTTCCTCAAACTTTACTATATTAACTGTGCTATATTCTTTAGTATGTTCTATTAGATTAAATTTGAATATTTTCTTCTACAATAGTTTGTATACAAAAATAATCGTCAGGATTTTTTTATAAATATATTTTTTTGCTTTTTTGCACCAATTGCTTACATTGATCGTTGTATTTCTTATATATATATATATATATATATATATATATATTGGCATTAATTGCATACATTGACCGTTGTATTTAATTTGAATGTATTCCGTAGCGAAGTACGGGTATTCAGCTAGTACATAATGCAATTGTATACAGTCCATATACAAGACCAACTAAATAAAGTGTACCCAGTTGGTGTGCACTCAAAACAATAGTAAAAAATTATTCATAGCAAATCTAGTTCCATAAACCTATATAAGCCGCCTCAAGCTGCTTCACCAAGCAAACCAGTACTCCATACATAAGGCGACGCGGATCAGATACGGACAAACAGTACCCGATTCAAACCAACAGCCGGCACTGCTACTTCACGGTGCCGGCACGGTGCTATAGTCCGTTCTCGTAATCCATTTCTCCACTTCCATGCCGTGGCAAAAGCAACTTGGAGTCCATTGGAAAGTGAAATGTGTTGATGTGAACACTGAACCTTTCATTATATCTCGCACAATTTTCTCAAATAAGTTTCCTTTTACGTTCACTTTCGTTGGTATCTTCCCCACACTGCTTAAAAAATTTCTAATTCTCGCAGCAGAATTTAACCAAATGACCATCTACCCAACAATGATAACAAAATCCAAAATAAATATAATAATGAGGAGTTGGCTACCTATGGTCAATGTTTCTTAAGGGTATACAAAATGTTAAACCCGTGTAACAAAAGGTTAACCTTTTGAGGAGCTCCGTTTGCGCAGTGCAAACGCTTAAACATAGTCCTTTTTTTCATTTGCATTCAATGTATTCCAATTAAATAATCAGAAAAAGGGTTACTACTGCCATCTGTTATCAGATTAAAGAACTAAAAACATTTTGCAACCTTTCATTGGAAAATTTTCCAAGATTTTTTAGGTTAAAAGAAATCGGGAAAAAATTTGCACCCTACAAACGGGGAAGGTTGGTACCCCTGAAAGTGAACCGACCCATATTTCGTTTAACCCATTTTCTTGCGACCCATATTTCGTTTAACAATATTGCACACAGCGCCATTTCCCCCCCTAGTGGTGTGTTTTTGAACATTATTTTAGCAGAAAAGAAATTCCCATGACCTCCTTTAAACTATTACCAAGTTTGATAACATTTCGCCCCGTAGTTTTCTTTTTATGATCATTTCAAAGTGGAACTTTAATTATAACCACTCTGTATATAAAACAGTTTCGTGACTGACTGACTGACTGACAGAAAATGTACAGACCAAACCGCTGGACCTAATGGACTGAAATTCTGCAAGGCGATTCATCTTATAATGTAGGGATACAATAAGGAAGATTTTTAAAAAAATCTTATTAGATTTGTTTTAAGTTAAATTTTTAGGTTGTTTTTGTAACTTTTTTAAAGTTTGCATTTAAAATAATAATTTGAGTATTATAAAATTTATATCACGAGAAAGACTATAAAATTTTCTTTAAAATGAAATATTTTTCGAATCTTTACCTCCATTTTCTGATTTTTCATGAATTTTTAAAGATTAATTATTAGAATTTAATTTATTAAATGCTGATCACGCGGTTTCTTTTTTTGTGATACTTCTATTTTGCGTCATATGCATGCCAACGAAATAAATTGACAAAAAATATTAAAATACGGTAAGAGACAACTAGACTACTTGAGATGGAAGTTTTTATAGAATTTAATTCAAATTAGTATGTTTTATGGGTATTAAACGTACAAATTAATTGCATACTTTTTTTTTTTTAAATGCGCAGGCACTTGTCGCGAAGTCATTCACCTATAATTCACCGCAGTTTTGCTGGCCACTTTATTATGGGGGCACCATATAGGCGGACCAACATTGCCCCCTATGAAGGGGCGACACAAACGGAGGCATTTTAGGGGCGCTTCGCCAGGATTCGATCCGAGCACTCTCAGCACCGAAAACCAGCGCTCTGTACCACTCGGCCCTTTATTGCAGACATTTACCGTTGTATTTAAGTTGAATATTTTCTTCTACATTATTTTGTCTATAAAAATATCCCTTACGATTTATATATATATATATATGTCGGACTTAAGTTGGAACGAAATAATTACCTTAAAATCAAAGGGGGCTTCGAGTTTTATCTATTATCATAAAGCGCAGGAAATGCGATAGAATCAGATCCTCTGAGAGCGAAAATGTGTGTTTTCCCAGCTTAGAGGAATTATTTTTAGAACGGGGTACAGAGAATTAGCGCGTGGCGGCCTTCAAACATCTATTTTGAATCTCTACGGAGGCGCAAAAAGAGTACGTGTGGAACTTGACCATGAAAAAGTACGCAGATCGCGGGAGTTTTTCGATGACACTGGGCGCGTAATGGTATGCTCAGTCGCCAGAAAGAAATGGCGAACAACAATTATATTTCGCTTGGAACGGTGGTTATTTCGACATTGAAGAAATAAAGTGGATTACCTTCGAACTATGCATTATGTATCGGATTATATTATTTACCACTCGCCACCAGAATTAAAAGTTGACTGCAACATCATTTATTAGTACGGGCGTGATCTGAAGCGTGTCATATATATAAAACCCGGAAGTTCTTGCAAAGGGGGTATGTAATTTCCCATTCTAAAGAGGGAATAGGAAAAATAGGCCCCGTAAGCTAAAGTTTAACGTACTTCAACGAATTTTGTCCATCCGTCGCTAAAAAATTCAAATAATATTTAAAAAATTTCAATTACATTAAAAAGGTTTTAAAATACAAATATTACATTTAGAGGTCTATTTCCAAAGGACATTCAGATACCTATAACACTTGGCAATAAGTAGGTTTCCTTCCTGTGGGTTCAAGTTAAGAATATACGATGAATATTAAAGTGTATAAAATGTATGTTTTCTAGGTTTTAATAAAAAGTAAATATGAAAAATTCCAGAAATAGATAATACGTAGCACTTTCTTTTATTTTGCGATCAAGGATCATAAAAATACAACTTTCCTCTTATCGAAATTATATCTTGCATGGCGATGATGCCGCTGTGGATAATTTTTTAACGTTGGTTTCTCGGATTTTGGTTAGGTCTGAAACAGTTCTTGGGTTTGTTGGGGCATTTTTTCTGTTTATCGTAGCAGACATTGATGTTACCGGGTACACATGAACACAAGTACCCGAAAATGCAGCTGCATTTGTCCCAGTCTTCGGTGCAACAGTCGCAATCACTCTCGCATTCCTGACCACGATTAATACATGACCTGAAAAATGCAAATACATTCGCGAAGTTAGTCACAAAGAAACTTGAGAACACTAAAAAAAAAATGCTTCTTAAGGGGAAAAGGGAACTTAAAATTCGAATTTTTAAATTTACAATTTTTAACTCGATGTACAAAACTAGCTGAAAACCCGTACTTCGCTACGGAGTACATTCAAATTAAATACAACGGTCAACGTATGCAATTTATGCCAAAAAATAAATATATATATTTATAATAAATGCCATGATCAATGTATAAAATTAATGTAAAATATATATATATCTATATATATATATATACTAGCTGAAAACCCGCACTTCGCTACGGAGTACATTCAAATTAAATACAACGGTCAACGTATGCAATTTATGCCAAAAAATAAATATATATATTTATAATAAATGCCATGATCAATGTATAAAATTGATGTAAAATATATATATATCTCTATATATATATATATACTAGCTAAAAACCCGCACTTCGCTACGGAGTACATTCAAATTAAATACCACGGTCAGCGTATGCAATTTATGCCAAAAAATAAATATATATATATTTATAATAAATGCCATGATCAATGTATAAAATTGATGTAAAATATATATATATATCTATATATATATATATACTAGCTGAAAACCCGCACTTCGCTACGGAGTACATTCAAATTAAATACAACGGTCAACGTATGCAATTTATGCCAAAAAATAAATATATATATTTATAATAAATGCCATGATCAATGTATAAAATTGATGTAAAATATATATATATCTATATATATATATATATACTAGCTAAAAACCCGCACTTCGCTACGGAGTACATTCAAATTAAATACAACGGTCAACGTATGCAATTTATGCCAAAAAATAAATATATATATTTATAATAAATGCCATGATCAATGTATAAAATTGATGTAAAAAATATATATATCTATATATATATATACACTAGCTGAAAACCCGCACTTCGCTACGGAGTACATTCAAAGTAAAAACATCGGTGAATGTATGCAATTAATGCCAATATATATATAATAAATACGACGATCAATGTATATAATTGATGTAAAATATATATATATTTATAAAAAAATTGTAAGGGATATTTTTATAGACAAAATAATGTAGAAGAAGATATTCAAATTAAATCTAATATAAAGAATACTAAAGAATATAATACAGTTTCTAGAACATTTCTTTTACTGTATTTTAATATTTTTTTGGATAATGTCCAATCGTCTGCCGCATTAGCAAGAAAAAAAAATATTTTTTGTCTATTTAGTTTTAATGCACGTGACGATAAATTTATTTAAAGTACCAGAAAAAGAAGTCACGTGATCAGCATTTAATAAATTAAATTCTAAAAATGAATCTTTAAAAATTCACCAAAAATCAGGAAATGAAGGTAAAGATTCGAAAAAGATTTCATTTTAAAGGATTTTTTATGATCTTTCTCGTGATATAAATTTTATAACCCTTAAATTATTATTTTAAATGCAAACTTAAAAAAAGTAAAAAAAACAGCTTAAAAATTTAATTTAAAAAAATCTAAGAAGAATTTTTCAAAAATCTCTCTTAGTGCACCCCTACACTATAAGAAGAATCGCCATGCAAAATTTCAGCCCTTTAGGTCCAGCGGTTTGGTCTGTGCGTTGTATGTCAGTCAGTCAGTGAATGAATGAATGAATGAATGAGTCAGTTACGGAACTGTTTTATATATAGAGATATATATATTTTTAAAAAAATCATAAGGGATATGCATTTTTTTGGATAATATCCAATCGTCTGCTGCATTAGAAAGATAAAAAAATATTTTTTTTGTCTATTTAGTTGTTACGCACGTGACGATAAATTTATTGAAAGTACCAGAAAAAGAAATCACGTGATCAGCATTTAATAAATTAAATTCTAAAAATTAATCTTTAAAAATTCACCAAAAATCAGGAAATGGAGGTAAAAATTCGAAAAAAATTTCATTTTGAAGGAATTTTTATGATCTTTCTCGTGATATAAATTTTATAACCCTCAATGTATTATTTTAAATGCAAACGTAAAGAAAGTTTAAAAAAACAGCTTAAAAATTTAATTTAAAAAAATCTAAGAATAAATTTTTGAAAAATCTTTCTTAGTGCACCCCTACACTATTAGAAGAATCGCCATGCAAAATTTCAGCCCTTTAGGTCCAGCGGTTTGGTCTGTGCGTTGTATGTCAATCAGTGAGTCAGTGAATGAATGAGTCAGTTACGGAACTTTTTTATATATATAGATAAGAATTATTCATTTTCTATTTTACTACATTGAAAACCCTTAAAATTCAAAATAAGTAATGTTTGGCAAAATAATGCCTGTTTTTCAAAAAAAAAATTTCAAAAATGCTAACGTTTTTCAAAATGCCCTATGTGTATTCTATATTAAATAAAATCCTTAAATTTTGTATTATAAGTTTACCATTTGTATATAAATATAAATGTGCATTTATTTTTTTTTGTATGAATCTAAAGTCTTAAATATTTTTTTTCTATTTTGCCTGTAATTTTTTTATGTTTATACTTTATTTTATGGTCTATGAATTTAAAAAATATTTGCGATATCAAAGAATTATGCATAGTTTTTTGACAAACACTTCAATAAACAATTCTGAGAAATATGGAGGATTTCATAAGAAAATGATTACGCAGGGAGCTTTTTGAAAAATTCTAGCATTTTTGAAAATTTTTTTGATAAACAGATTCTATTCCTCCACAAAATACTTATTTGTGAATTCTAAGTATCTTCAGTGTAGTAGAATAGAATATTAATTATACTCACGCTGTATATAGAGTAAAATATTGAAAATTAAAGAAGAACGAGATTGGAGATTCCTTGTTCCCTTAATTTCAAGAAAGTTATTAAGAATTAGTTTCCCTTAATTTCAGAGCCAGTTAAAAGTCGGTTTTTTCCTTTTTCTTTCAATACTTATTTCAATGCATATCAATCAGGTAGGGGGCGCTGTAGTTCTACTACGGTGCTGCAATTTTAAGGATAAACTAGTTGGTACCCGTCATAACATGACGGCTAGATAGCAAATGAATGTACTAATACACAAATTATACTCAACACATCATTGCCAAATGTTGAAAATCATAATAATGCGCAGAAACAAATTAATGCGTTTAAGCGGCCTCGTGCTTTGTGAGTATCTAGAGACAGATTTAAAAATGTCATTGACCATGCGCAAAAAGGAAAATTTTAATTGTAAATTATCGCTCATTAAACAGCGCGAAATAAACAATTTCCATCAGGTTTAATCTTGTAATTCACAAACATAATTATCATAAAAATAAAAATGGCAGAGAGAGATCTGGAGAGACCCCTCGACATTGAAACATGTCACCGAGAATGCGCAGAAACAGTGAGTTTCTAAAGCCAGATTGAAACATGACACTGAGCAATGCGCAGAAATCAAATTTTAATCGTAAATTATAGTTCATTAATAAACATTGCAGTTACAAAAACCAAATTTGACAAATCTACAGATTTCAATCTTTCGTTTAAGACCAAAATGAAGTAAATGGATGCAGTAGTTTTCTTAACGGACTTCCCAAAAAATCGGGTTAACTTAAATATATAGATTGATATACTTCATTAAAAAATACCTCAAATCCCAAATGATGTATTCCCGAACTCTAATAAAATATGCGCGAAAATATATCGAATTTTTTCAATTTTTCAATTTTTTTCCCTCTTTTTAACACGAGATGGCACTGCTTGCTTTATTTCGGTCTCTCCGCTGCTTCGTGCCTTTGGGTGCTCGACACGTGCGGGTATTTAAGTGCATGTGCACGTGTCTGGTCGCTTAGTCTTCGGCTTTTTTTGAGCTGCCACTAAGTTCGTTGCACTGATGAAGAAGCTCCTTTGTAGCTTTGAAACGGCCGTATGCAACATAATTGTGTACATAATAAAGTGTTGATGCTTGTGTACACTACATAATAAAGTGTTGATGCTTGTGTAGTTTGATATTAAAAAATACTATACACCCGTACCTCGCTTTACGGCCTGGATACGTTCCGGAAAAGTTGGCCGTAAAGCAAAAAGCCGCATAACGAATCAATTATTTTGATACAAACCCAAACAAATTTAATTGGATCTATTCCAATTTTTTATAAATAATATAGTTTTTAGTTCATAAAGCATTTTATTCTTTTTTCTTTCTTTTTTTTCCAATGCGGAGGCACTTGTCGACAAATATTCGCCTATACTACGCCGCACTTTTACTGCCCATTTAATTGTAAGGCACCATATAGGCCAGGGGTGGCGAACCAATGGCACGCAACACAATATTTTGGGCACGCCACCGAATAAAACGGTTTGCATTTAAATTAATGGATGTTATGTGGCTTTCAAAATTGATGTTTTTTACTGGCATATGCCAACATTTCAATGAATTGAACATAAAGCTTCAAGGCACACAAAAAAAAAAACAATTATCGTCATGATGGATCTCATTCGCGATTTTGACCCTAAACTGCATTTTTCAGGAACGATTTTATTACAAAAAACTACAAATATTTCCCAAACTTGAAAAAAAAAATATCAAATATTTAGATATACGTGATAAAGCAGACGAAGAGAAAGTTATTGATGAATTAAGTTCCGCAATTGATTCTTCAATCAAGGAATTTTCAGCGAGATTTTCTCGGTTCAAAGAATTATTGGAAGCGCTGAAATTTATTACGTACTCTGATGTGATTTCATTTGATAAACTGAACTTGTCCCAATTCGATTGGTTGGAAATTGAAGAATTTGAAATGCGGCTGATTGATTTCCAGTCTAGTTCAATATGGATTCAAAAATTTATTGAAACGAGGAAAAAAGTTTGAATTGATTGAAACAGAAAGACTAACGAGCAATGTAAGTAAAAATGCCAGTAACAAAATTTTGGCAACATGGAATTCGATTCCAGATACATTTAACAGCTTGCTCATGCTATTTTAACAATATTTTCATCTACTTATGCCTGCGAGTCAATATTTTTAGAGATGAATTACATTAAAAACTCGCTTAGAAACCGTTTGGAAGATGATTCCAGTCCAGCATACATTCTGCTAAAAGCAACATCTTACTACCCTAATATGAGTTATTTGTCATCTAATCTGCAACAACAGAAGTCACACTAATGTTACTTTAATTTGAATTGCACATATAACTGTATTTTTTTGTTAGTAAATAAAGAGTTTTGAGTTGTTAGTGTTTAGTTTTATTATTTTCCCAATAATCACTAAGTCAAAATTATTTGACGGCACGCCTATGGCATCATTAAACATTTCTTTAGAAAAATGGCACGTTGATACATAAAGGTTCGCCACCCCTGATATAGGCGGACAGTATTACCCCCTATGAAGGGACGACGCGAACGGAGGCATTTTTCGTGGCGCGACGCCAGGATTCGATCGAAGCAAACTCACACCGAAAACCAGCGCGCTGTACCACTGGGCCGCCACAAGCCCATTTTATTCTTTTTATTTACTATAAAAATGCTTACATAAAAATAAAAGTACAAAACGATGTAATGATAAAAAAGAAATTAAAAAAATAAACATATAAACAAAAAACAATAGAAATCATACGCGCATGTGTATACATAAAATAAAAAAAACATAAATAAAATAAACAGGAAAACCAACGTATATAAAGCAGAAATATAAGTAAGATGCAATTATGTTGCATACGGCCGTTTCGAAGCTACAAAGGAGCTTCTTCATCAGTGCAACGAACTTAGTGGCAGCTCAAAAAAAGTCTAAGACTAAGCGACCAGACACGTGCACATGCACTTAAATACCCACACGTGTCGAGCACCCAAAGGCACGAAGCATCGGAGAGACCGAAATAAGGCAAGCAGTGCCATCTCGTGTTAAAAAGAGAAAAAAAAAATTGAAAAATTGAAAAAATTGACGATACAGGCCAACACAGCTAAATAAACCCTTTTCACAATTGAGGAAAAACAGGGGTGCTTGACAAATCATTAACCAAAGAACCCAAATTTTTAAAAATGTGATAAGCTTCAATGAAATAAAGATCGGCAGGCGAGCGACATTTCTGAATAATGGAGGCAGAAGAAAAATCAAATCGATGATTCGAAGTCCAGGCGTGTTGAGCAATGGACGAGCGATTTAACTCTTGTTTTTTAACATAACTCTCGTGTTCCTTCAAGCGGAATTTAAGAGCACGCTTGGTTTGTCCCAAATGGCAGTTGCTTCGGTTTTTTTATTTGAGCTGCCACTAAGTCAGTTGCACTGATGAAGAAGCTCCTTTGTAGCTTCGAAACGGCCGTATGCAAAATAATTGCATCTTACTTCTATCTGTGCTTTATAAACGTTGGGTTTCCTGTTTATTCCTCGAGCACAAAGGTGTAATCTTTTCTTTTCATAAAATAAAATGTTTAAAAACTGTTTAAATGCGATGAAGCAAATTAACATGAAGAATCGCTAAGCTATAATATGCTGCCATCATCAATTTTCGCTGTTGTGGCCGTATAACGAAACATTGTGGGAGGTAAATTGAAAGATTGCCATAATTAAAAAAGGCCGTTATAGCGAAATGCAGTATAAAGAGCCGCCATACAGCGAACTATAGGTGTACTTATTAATATACCTCAAGACCGCAAGAAATATGTTTTCAACTAAACAAATTTAAATAAAATCGGCAGGAGGATAACGAAATAATTGAAAACTAAAGAAAGTTACTTTTTTTTTCGCTCTAAAGCAGTGATGTCCAAACATTTGGCCTGCCCATGTGGCACTGAGTGTGGAACAATAACCGCGGCTCGCAAATAAACTATACAGCATTTGATTTTTATAAATAACAAAGGTTCCTATATTTTCTAACATATTAGGAAAAAGAGAGTAATATAAGCTTAAAACTATCGGGATATTTGGCCTTCTTATTATGAAACGGATGCTTCAAATCGATGAGGCATCAGTTCGGTGGAAGTGGTTGCAATTTACGTAAAGTTTCTCATCAGAAATTTTTATTCTAATTTTAATCTTCGAGTGCTTCCTCCGTGAAAATAGCCGTCCTCAAATGTAGCTAGTGCCAAAAAGCGATGACGTGTATAGGCTGTGAGGTTAAATAGAGGAATAATTTTTTTCTGTGAAGACTGATCTTATAAAGTTTTGAAAGGTTTACATAAGTTTCGATTCACAATAATCGAACTTTTAAGAGCATAAATTTAAAGAAGCCGCTTAAGATATGCTAATTGCAGCATAAGCCGTTGGTATAAATACCCAGCAGCTAAGGAAGTGTAAAAGGAAGTGAAAGGAGGAGTAGAGCTGACGAAACGATAGTTGTGTATAGTTGAGTTTTGCCGCTCGAGGCGTATAGCTAGGTTGCTTCAAACCTACGCGAGTTCTTGTTAGGCGAAAGTTATTTAATGGTCAGAGGCCAAAGTTTGCAAAGCAGCATTGCTCGTTGACTTTCGAAGAATTCGTGAGTATATCAAATTGTATTTTCCTTGCGTGAGTAGATATACTGGTCAGTATATTGAATTGTATTTCCTTGCAAAAAATGTGTATACAACTCGAACCAGAAGTACTCATTATTTATATTGAAAACAAAATTTACGTGTCACTTGAAATAAACATTTTTATTAATTTAGAACTGTGATTGAATCTAATTCATTAGAGTATTCTATTCAATTCATATAAGAGCCCCTCAAGTTTGAAAACTCTATAGTTTATTTACGAAGAAGTCACATTGTTAGCTGTCTTGTGCCTCGGTTTCGAGACAACTCCTCTTAAGTTTCTAAACATAAATCCTGCAAATTATTTAATGGAGAAAAAATATTTCCGTTAATTCGAAGTTACTATTTGTAAGAAGCTGAAAACCGCGTTTAACTGTTGGTATGAATACTGCTGCCCTCTGACGCTGCAACAGTCGTAATTTTTTTTAAAATTTTATTTTCGTTCTAACATGATAAACAATCGTCACAAATACAAAGGTTTGAATACCTCGCTTCCTCCTCTACTGCATCTTCAGCCTGGAGTGATTCTGCATCCCGAACAGCTAGATCCTTGAGCAATTCTAACGCTGAAAAGGGTAATGCCATAAAAATTTTGCATCCGTTTATATAGAATAACTAGATGAAAACCCACACTTCGCTACGGAGTACATTCAAATTAAATACAACCGTCAATGTATGCAACTAATGCTAATAATATGTATAATATGTATATATATATATATATATATATATATATATATATATATATATATATATATATATATATATATATATATATGTATATATATATATATATATATATATATATATATATATATATATATATATATATATATATATATATACATATATATATATATATACATATATACATATATATACATATATATATATATATATATATATATAGGTATATATATATATATACATATATATACATATATACCCAACAAACACAGAAGCATCGGGCCGGGGTCGGAAGGTTCCGGCCAGCCGATTTCACCACTGCCGGGCCGGCGCATTAGGTCAGTATCGTTTCCGTCACGGCTGTGTCCTCTCGCCCGCGACTACCCCGTCGACTGCCGGGCCGCTTCCGGTAGGATTCGAGCCATCGTTCATCCGACTACGAACCGTTAGGCAGCCGCGATTAAGCCATCGATGCGGACAGATAGCCGGAACGTAACCGGAGGTTGACGGGCCGGTTACGGGAGCAATAATTGGTGTCGACATACCGTCATCTACCCATCTCGTAAACAGCAATGTGCCGTAGGTCCGGGCATCATGCCAGCATTCTACCAGAATCGGACCGCCGGCATTTTTTCTAAGTTTTACGTAGGACCCTTTTGTTTATATGCTTTTTATTATTATTTATTTCATTGACGATTAACCTCTGATATCAACCCTTTCACTTTTATTATTTTTTTTGCCTTCATATTTCTAGCATTTTTTCCAGTTTTGCCTTATGTATTTTTAGGTATTACCAAATACTGATCTTTGTTATTACCTAAAAATTTGTATATGAATCGCTAGTTTACTTGTTAGAACAAAACCTCATTTTGCATTAAGATACATTTACCCAAATTTGAAAGTTAAGATAACATTAATACCAACCATTAAAGCTAAATCATCTTTCCACTCGATCTAAGGTTACAGTTTGTTTTTTTTAAATTTAGAATGAGATTATAGTACGTAAAACAGTACTACTTTAATAATTAACCCAAAAATTTGTACTTCCCCAGTATAAAATTTATTAACATAATTTGATAAATTTATAAACATAAATTTGATACATTCTTCTAACCTGAGTAATGTGTAGTGTGTAATGATGAAGCCCATCTTTGTGAGCTTGTGAAAACTTGCTCAGAATTTATTTAAATTATTTTTTGGTGTAGAGTTAATAAATGCTCTACAGATAAGAAAATTATTTTTTGCATAGTTTTGTGAATTAAAGAGTAATTCATTAAATTCTTATGTCATTTTAAAAAAATATTTTCTTTTCTATTATATTGGACTTAATATCCAACACTTGATAGTACTATTTTTGAGAAATAGTACTATGATAGTAATATCTTCTATTGTAATTTTGAGAAAAATTATACACACACATGTTTTTAAATACAGAAAAGAGCTGGTTTAAAGTAAAAATAGTTTATTTAGAAAGTACATAGCACATTTACACAATTTTTTTCTATATTTTCTACAAAACAGGATCCTTTCGCTGTACCTCTGGCTCCATCTTTACAGCATCTAGGGAAAAAAAAGAAAGAGAAAATCAGTTCATAAATTTATGTGAAAGGAAAATGACTCCCATCCCCAGATATAATTTATGAATCAAAAGAATTTATTTAAATTATTTTTCTATGTAGAGTTAGTAAATGCTCTGCAGATAAGAAAATTATTTTTTGCATAGTTTTGTACATTAAAGGGTAATTTATTGTTGTAAAAATAGTTGATTGTTGAAAGTAGTTGAAAAATTCATTGTTGATAAAGTAGAATTAAATAAATCCAATTAGGAAATATAAATTCTGAGACAGGGGTTTAAAAAAACTTGATACAAAACAGCACCCAACACATGAGTGCAGTTTTAAATCTGTTGTCATTTTATTGATAACTACTTCCAAGAAGTAAATTCCTACCACATTTTTTTTGTAAAACCAATTACATACTGTGAAAACTACATCATGTAAAAAATATTTACTTGATTAAATAAATATACTAATAGAAAATAGTTATAAAATATTTGTTAAAGAGTATTCCCCTTTTCACTAAATTTCTCTCTGTACAGTAGAAAATCCAACCATGTCGATTAATTTGTTATTATAGATATAAATAAAATAGGGTAGATTGCCTTGATAAGAGTACAATTAAGTTTTTAATGTTGAGCATAATTTCAGCTCAACGTTGAAAGCTGAATCAGAGACTTGTCTATAATGACACCAAAATTTCCTCTTCACTATTGACAATAATGCTGTTGAAAGTAGAGAAACACAAGAATAAAGATTGAATGCTAAGTAAAACATTAGCATACAAAATCTTAAATTTCTAAATTTGATTACAACATGCCATAGAGAGCATTAATACAGATGCTGGGTCAGATTTAGAAATTTAAGATTTTATATAGTATTCAATCTTCATTCTTGTGTTTCTTTACTTTCAACGTGAGAGTGATTCTCGATAGTGAAAAGAAAATTTTGTTGTCATCTCAAGTCTCTCAGTCAGCTTTCAATTATTGTACTCTATCAAGGCATTCTAATCTATTTTATTTATATCTGTAATAACTAATCATTTAATTGACAGGATTGAATGTCTTACTGTACTGAGAAATTTAGTGAAAAGGGTGAATACTCTTTAACAACTAATCTATTACTATAATAATGAATAAAGTAAAACTTTATTATATGATGTAGCTTTCACAGTAATTGGTTTTACAAAAATTGTGGTAGATAGTAATTTGGGATACTAACTTCTGCATAGTATTTTAATAGAGCATATCTTTTGTTACTTAATTGTCAAATTATGGTGGGGATCTGTGTATAAAATATTTTTTTATTTGTGAGCAGCTGTTATTAGGGATAACCACAGTAAAAAATTATTCAAAATATACTATTTAGATTCAATAATTATTAACAATTGTTATGATATATTGTTTGATTAGTCTAGGTTAATTTGAAAAATGAGGTGGGTAATATTGACTAGCTGTCAATGTTGAGTGAAATGGCATAGATTATATTATAAAGCGTGAAAAAACACTTAGACTGTTTGAACCAAGCTTCTAACCCAAATTTAAGTTTTTAAAAAAATATTTTGCTAATGAGAGTATTTTCACAGATCTTAACAATGGAATAGAAAACCCGTATAGTCAACAAATTCATGGATAAACGATTCAGTTCTAAAAGCAAAAAGCCTGGTTTCTGTATACTGTTGTAACATGATTATTATAAAAGTATACAGAAACCAGGCCTTTTGCTTTAGGGCTGCATCTTTTATCCATGACTTAGTTGACAATACAGGTGTTATGTTCCATTCCTTAGATCCATGAAAATATTTCCAATTTTAAAAGTTTCATTAAATTTTTTTTAAAATTTTGGTTAGAAGTTCGGTTTGAAAAGTTAAAAGTATTTTATTGCACTTTGTAAAATAATCTATGCTACTGCACTCAACATTGACAGCCAGTCAATCTTTGTATGCTTGCATCATTTTTCAACTTAACTTAGATAAACCAAATAATACACCATAAAAAAACCTACACACTTGCAAACATAACCTTATTATAGTCAACAATTATTTAATAATTAACTGAACCTAAATAATATATTTTGGAATATTTTTTTACTGCCCTTATCCTTACACTTTATAATAACAGCTGCTCACAAAAATATATTTTATGTGACAGATCTCCACCAAAATTTGACAATGAAATAATAAAATTAAATACTAGGCAGAAGTTAGTATTCCAAATGACATTCAACTACCTATTAGCTCATCAACGAATAATCTAATACATCTAAAAGCAATATTATTATTATTATTACTTCTGTAAGGAATTATGAATGAACCTCTAACTACTTCTCATGAAATTCTGATAATTAAATTAAAAAATTTTTAACATTAACTATCAAGAGTAAAATAACCCTTGGCATTTTATATCTTTATAATATAAAAATATAAAATTTTTTTTGGTAAGCAGTTATGATAAAAGACTTTCACAAGAGTCACGGTTAACTGAAGTCCCTGAACTGCACTTTCAGACATACCTAATACTTTAATAACATGCTTGCCAGTTAAAAATATAATGAATAAAGGAAATCAATATCAATCCACAAATTACTGCAACCAAAGTTTATGAAAATGTTCGGATTAGCGTATAAAATATACAAAGAGAAATTTGAAAATTTGAGTTGTTTATTAATTAAGAATTATGTAATAAAAATATTTTTTATGGTTTTTCATAGAAAAATTCAAATTTAAGTACAAAAAATAAATTTTAAAAAAATATATTATCAACTTTGTGATTTTGCCCACAAGTTCACTGCTGAAAAAAATAAAGGATATCTAGAGAATAAAAAAAAAATGGGTTCAGTGAGGTTAAAATGAACTTACAGATTATGAATCGAGCACACTGCCAAGTGAGTTGTGGAATCTTTTCATGGAAATCACAATGTGAAGATGGATTCCAGTTTCAGAATTCTGTAAAGAAACCAATATTTTCTTACAATGCCATAATAAAAATTAGAGTGATTTGTGACACCAAGAAGCATTGAAAAGCAGTGTTCATTATTTATTTATTTATTTTACAAATGCCACACACTACCAAAAATAGCACCTATGCAATCAGTGCACGTGCTCTCCAATACTTCTCAACAAGATCAGTAAAACATTTTAGTGCAGAGCACTCGTCTATTTGCTTATCAGTGAAATAAAAAAGGTAGTATGACCCCCTTACATGTATACTTTGGACCATAGGCGTAGCGTGCTTCTAACATTTGGGACGGATACAAATTGAATTCAGCTAGGGCCCTTCTCAGCGCATTGACTACCGATCAATCCTTAAAATTTGAAATATGATTTTTTGAAATTGAGTAACAATAGAATTGATGTTTGAGTAGTATTCAAAAAGTTATACAATGAGAAAAATAAATGTAATATAAATAAAAGAAGAAAAAAAATGTAGCATGCTTCTAACATTTGGGACGGATACAAATTGAATTCAGCTAGGGCCCTTCTCAGCGCATTGACTACCGATCGATCCTTAAAATTTGAAATATGATTTTTTGAAATTGAGTAACAATAGAATTGGTTTGAGTAGTATTCAAAAAGTTATACAATGAGGAAAATAAATGTAATATAAATAAAAGAAGAAAAAAAAATGTAGCATCGAATTTTTGTTATGGATCATATCATTGTTAAAAACTATGTTAGGGCTAAAGACATAATCGGTATTTTCAGTGTCACAGTTTGAAAAAAATGGGAAAAAACCAACTTTTAAAAAGTTTTCTACAATTTTCTGATTTAACTGAACCAAAAATTTCTCCTCACATGAATTTTCAAATCAGATTAAGTGAAAATTACACATAATGGAATATGCACTGAGCATATAATTTAATACCAAAAATTGCCTGGTGATTAAAAGTTGAGAAGTAATCAGACTTTCAATGTGCTGAATATGTTTAGCACAATATTTAAATAAGACTTTAATATACATGAACTAGATTACTACCTCGCAAAACTTCCAAGAAACAATTTCAACTAACTATTGTATAACTTTCCATATAATTTGGCTTTCCATAAAACTCCAACTGATGTTCAGAATCAGTTGAGTTATTTTTCAGGCACAACTTTATCAACATATTTAATTATGAAACTTTGAGAAAGTAAAGACAATTTACAATGCATTTCCCCCCATTTTTTAAACAGCTAAACAAGATGCTCAGTGGAATTTTAAAAATTTAGTACAAATTTAGTACAGGATCAAAAATATAAAATAATGGTCTATTAGGATTTGAAGGATGATTATATACTTAAACAAGGGGGATAGCAAAATAGGATATTGTTTAATAATAAAGTCAGTTGTTCAGTCAAGAAGTCAATTATTGTATTTTGATGATCAGAAATTTTATGTCTTAGAACATCAAGCAATTCAATTACCACATTTAATACATTTTCACCATCACTCATTACTGTTTTCATTTAATCCAAATTCTTTATATAAGTATTAAGACTTAAAATGGAATAAACATGTTTAACAGAGAGAAAAATTTATGGCATGCATAAAATTAAATTTTACCAAAATTTAAAATTACTTAGCCCATTAACTAATGATCTAATACATCCAAAAGCAATTTCCTTTTTACTACTTCTGTAATGAATTATCAACGAACCTCTAACAACTTATCAGGAAATTCTAAAAATATTTTTAAAATTTTAATGTTAACCATTAAGAATAAATAAAGCTTGGCACTTCACATTTTCATAATATAAATATCATTTTTCTGTTATTATAAAAGACTCTGTAAACCAGGCGTTTTGCTTTTTGGAACTGTATCTTGTATCCGTGAATTCATTGATTATACAGGAGTTCTATTCCATTATTAAGAAAGGGTTATTTCATTCACTTATCAAACACACATTTTGATATAATAAACCACAACTCACAATGGATGTCTTATCTACAATTTTATAAACAAACTTTGTCTATGAACACATTTTATATTTTCTAAATAAACCTTGGCATTTTATAATTTTATAATATAAATCTCTGTTTTTGGCAAGAGTTAAAGTCTTTCACAAGAGTCGTGTTAAATGAAATCCCCGGACTGCACTTTCTCACTCACCTAAAACCTTAACAACAAGCTTCACAGTTAAAAAAGAATAAATAAAGAAAATCAATATTCTATCCACAAATTATTGAGACCAAAGTTTATGAGAAAGTTCAGATTAGCGTCTAAGTTAAAAAAACTAATTTGAAATTTTTAGTTGTTTAATAAATATTTTTAGTTTTTTTCATAGAAAAAATTTAATTAGTTAAAAATAAATCTAAAAAAATATTAAAAACAGTGATTTGGGCCACAAGTCCACTGCTGAAAATAAAAGTATATCTCGAGAATAAAAAAAGGTAGGCTCAGTGGCGTTAAAAACTTACGCAGGTTTATGAGATCCAAGTGGTATTTGTCTTTCAAGCCTGAAGCTCTGAATAGATTCCAGTTTCAAAATTCTGTAAAAAAACCAATATTTTCTTATAATGCCATAATAAAAATTTAATGTTTTATCAAACCAAGAAGTATTGAAAAGTAGAGTTCTTTATAAACTTGCTTATCACTAATATAAAAAGGGGAAAAGAAACTAATTTTACCCTTTATATATATATATTAAGCCAATAAGTTCACATTTATTTTGCACAGCATGACAACAAATAATTTCCAAAAGACCTTTAGAGATGAACAGCTTATAGATAGTTATTGAGAACATTCTCAGATTTATAAAAACTCTTATCGTACAATATCTATTACAATAAAGCAATTTTTGTATGTACACATTCTGATAATCTACAAATCTATATACTTATAAATATATAATTTAAAAACATGGAATGCAAATTAATAAGTTAAGAAACAATTTATGTATCTAAATAGTCTATTTTGGAATAATTTTCACTGCCATCATCTCTAATAACACTGATAAAAGTGATTTCAAACACGATACAAATTAGAAAATTAAATGCACGTGGCATCTATATTGACACAAATTTAAAACTCTAAACTTCTCATTACTCCAGAGGTTCTTTGAATGAATTCAGGAATACAATGGAGTTCACATACATACAAAAATTAATAATTCTTGAAAATATATATACACTCAATTGCAAGAATATATACACTCAGTTGCAAAAAGTATGCACCATTATGTTATTCCTAAAGAGTGAAATTGTTTTATTTTATATCTTCAGAGAGAGTAGAAATATAATCTAAATATCAAAGCCAGTTCAAAATATTGATTAATAGCAATTGAAATTCAAAATGTTCCTTAAATAAGCTTTTTATTTAATGAGATATTCAAGATAAAAAAATGCTCCAATATTTGCTATTGTTTCAATATTTACTTGACATGTGGATACTGATTAAACAATATTTTGATCTGGTTTTGAAATTTTGAATATATCTTTGCTCTCGATAGACATAAAGAAATTTCACCCAGTAGGAATAACATATACATATATAGCAATTGAGTGTACACATAGAACATTATAAATAGAATTTTAAAAAAATTATATTTTAAGGCTATTAAGATTATACATGAAAAATACCTATTAGTGTTTAGCATTTAAATTAAAATATATAATTATACTAAATACATTCTTTTAAATTATGAACACAAAAATTTTAAGAATATTTGTTCTTTATTTCTTTATAATGTATAAAATGCAGTGTATTTTATAAAGTTTACTCAAAACACAATTTGATAAGGAATTCAATAGATCCTTTTGTATAATTTACAAGTTCATTTTTAGAATCTTTTATAATGTGGAACGTTTTTGAATCCATCTTTTAACATTTAGACATGGATAATTTGTTGCCTATTGATACCTGGCAATAAGAACATTGTAAAATATATTTAATAGGAAAATGGACAATTTTTCCACCATTGAATACTATGCATGAATTTACTATGGAGGAATCATGTGTAACTGATTTATCAATCCAGTAGTAAAAAAATGTTTAATTTGGATTAACATATTAAAAAAAATTTCATTATAATTTTCTTTCAAATTTCTTTAAAGAAATAAAATGGAAAATATTATACTGGAAATGAAAATACATTTTTATTTTTCAACTATGTAGATTTGGAATTGATATTTGTGTCATGTATTTTATACTTTCTAAAGGATATAAAAATCTAAATAGTGCGTACAAATTACAATTCTAAATATTAATTTAATTAGCAAATACTTAAGACTTTCACAAGAGTCCATTTACTTCCTTTGTCCATCTAAAATATTAACTGAAACACGAATCTTAAATTATTCCGAAACAAAATGTTTTTATTTATACATACGAAAGTGCTCGTAAGTGCCATAAGTATTGCTAATTCAATGCACTCAGTTCAGTAGAGTTTGATCTGAAATATGGTCAATTCATATATAACTTGGATTAAAACACTATCTTATAACAGAAATAGAATAATGTTCACTATGTAAGGGTGTTAAATAAAATCTAAAGGCAATAATTTAAGACTAACGAATGAAACTTACTTGTGGATTAATTTCAACGAACTTGTAATCAATCTTTAATGGCGCCTTTTCAATCACGTGCAACTGAATGTCCAATCAGATGACACTAGTGCATTGTAGTATGACGAGGCGAAAAAAAAGATGGTTTGAAATTTCATTATGCTATAGCTTTCAAAAGCTGCCTTTTGGTATTGAATATAAAATTTTATTGCTCTACTGAAATATTTTTCAGGTGCTTCAAAATAGATATTTTTGTGAAAAGAGATAAAATTCTTTTTTCTGTTTATTTTATGGTATATTAAATTAATAATATATATTTTTTGTAAATAAAATATTCAAAATATTTTTACAAGAAACTTAGGTATTTCTAAGTATTTCTAATTTTTAGATGTCATTACAGAACAACTGATTTTGTAGAATTTCGCAATTTTCATCATCTTAATTTTACAGTAGTATATTCTTATAATACACATTGGAATGAAAAAAACAATTTTTAATTAACGGACCTTAGTTAAAATAAACAAATCACATTTATTTAGAAAAATATTAATGTAATGTCTTTAAAGGCAAAGTGTTATTTTGAAATAAACATTCATATTTTTCAAAAGTCCATAGTAATCATACATGGTTTGCTTTACTTATTTCACTGACACATTGAATTGCTTTCTGTTTGTCATCAGAAATATGCCTCTTCATAGGAAGTCCTGTTACTTTAACATCATTCCATTCAATCATATCAATATAATCCTTGGCATCAAAGTTTATACGTTGAAATAAAAACTTTTTGATGCCACCTTCATTTTCAGCCCTTGCTTTTAGATTCCGGGGTAATCCAAGCTCTCTCTTACATGACTGCGATCATCTGATATCATACAAAGGACGAGATTTTCAGAAGCAGATTTCTGGCACTGGAAAATGTATATAAGATAGCATAATAGCATTTTTCAATGACAACAACCAGAATTTAAACATTACTGTAATTGGAATGGGTGGAACTGCCGTGAACACTGGATTGAATAATGGTGTGGTTCGTTTCTTTGAAAAGGAATTAAGAAGGCCACTGCAGTGGTTGATTTGTCTATTTCATGGAAATGAACTGCGCCTACGTCCTAATTTGGAGGAGAAATAGGTAAACAACTAGAAAACTGCTATGAACTTCCAGTAATTGAATTATCACCTATTGAAAATGGCATTCCATTACTAGAAATTAAGGATGATTTAAGTGTGGACCCAAAATATTTGTTAGAAATGTCTAATGCAATCTCTGTTGGAAGGTGCTCTTCTGATTTGTCTATGAGAAAACCAGGAAAACTTTGTTATTCATGATAGCTTACATTAGCAAACCGAATACTTCACTTGTATGTGGGAACAGAATGTACTGCAAAAAAAATCTCCGAATACTGACTGAGTACATTTTGTAAGTATATGCATCTGTTTCGTTTCACATAAAGCGGAAACTATCTTATATCCATGGATCGAAGCACTTGTGGAAACTTGTAAGCTATTCACGTTACCTCCATCAGACTCTTAAAAATGTAATTGACCCAGTCATTCAAAGAAATTCGTACTTTGCTGCTTCTGAAAATCTCCTCCTATGTATGATATCAGTTGATCGCAGCCACGTAAGACAGCTTGGATTACGCCGGATTCTAAAAGCAAGGACTGAAAAATGAAGGGGGCATTGGAAAGTTTTAAGTTCAACGTATAAACTTTGATGCCAAGGATTATATTGATATGATTGTACGTAAAGATGTTAAAGTAACAGAACGAGGCATATTTCTGATTATAAACTAGGAAGCAAAATAATCTGATCAGGAGAGTCAACGTACTGACTTCAGCAATTTTCCATGTCACACACAAGCAGTAGAAAGGATTGTTAAATTCGTTACCGAGTCACCCTTACCCGTCCGTGGCACTTCTGCAAGAGTTGCATTGATAAAAACGAAAATACATTCTCAAAAGATAATGCCAAAATTTAATAATAAAAAACAAAACAAAACACAATTCAATGTGTCAGTGAAATAAGTAATGGAAACCATGTGTGATTACTATGGACTTTTGAAAAACATGAATTTCTTTTTTTCAAAATAACGTTTAACATCCCCAATCTCAAAGAACTTTTTAATCTTATGCACAGTAAGTGTGCGTTTAAATTTTCTTCTACACCCACTTTTGATTATATTCCTAAATCTGAAAAAGTTAAACCTCTGAATCAGGCTGATGAGCTTAAAGCAGGGTGTTTAACCTTTTGCAGCATCTGGGCCACATGGTAAATTTTTTCAAGGCAGGCGGGCCGCATAAAAAAGTCAACTACATTCAAAAGTTTAGTTTTATTATGAAAATGAAAAATACATTGTATATGTAATGTATAAAATATTATAATCTTGGTATGCAATGTGATGTGGTAATTTTGAACGAAATCGAACATAATGTGATTTTTTAAATTTTGGTCTAAAGCGAATTGCTCTCGACTCTAACTTAACTAGCATTAATGATCGAATCAATCTCTCAAACCAATTTTCTATCCTAGGAAACTGTCGTAATCCGGAGGAAAGAAATTCCCGCTGCTAATGATGAATTTCCTGTTAGGCGGGAAACCAAACCTGAGCCATGTTTTTTTTTTTAATGGCGGAAGGGTACAAAGATACCCTCAACAAAATGTACAACCTAGTCAAAATTCAATATCCCAAATCAATTTCATGAAACTTTCTCAAAATCTTATCTGAAAACATTACTGCAATTGGATTAATATCGGACCTTTCAAATTACTTAATTTACTTACGCATTGAATTTTTTTGGAAAAAAAATCCCAAAACCGAACGGCGACTTAAAAATTAAAAATTTATGTTCCGATCTTAATATTTCAAATCTTACCCAGTCCATTAATTGTTCACAGGTTAATTCTGATAGTGTTATTCTGATAGTGTGGTTTCTGATAGTGTTTAACATTTTTCCTTTATTTTTCTGTTCCATGCGAGGCAGTTTCCTCTTATTGAAGTTCCACACTTGATACCCTATCAGGGAATGCTGGTGTGGGGCGTTCGTTTTTGCTTCCCATGCTTCAGTCCTCGGTTCGATCCTGCAAAGTGCAGTTCTGTTATCTGTACTCACGGATGTTCAAACCTGCCAATTTAATTTATTAAATATAACTTACTTATTATTTTAAACTTAATTGCCTTATTTTTTATTTCTAACATTTATTTAAACTAATTTTTTTGCCTTTTTTTTTCTTATTGTAAATATTATTTCTCGTATCCTGATTCAATTACAAAAAAAAACAATGTAATATATATTCTTCAATGTACGTACTGAGGATAAAGGGTCTTATTTTTTGATATTTTTTGGTGTCTCATGACATCTACTGTCTATGTCTCTGACATTACATTACATTAATATTTTTCTAAATATGTGTGATTTGTTTATTTTAACTAAGGTCTGTAAATTTAAAATTCTTTTTCTTTCATTCAAATTTGTATTATAAGAATATGTTACTGTAAAATTAATACGATGAAATTCGAGAAAAAATTCTACAAAATCAGTTGTTTTATAATGGCATCTAACAATTAGAAATACTTAGAATATGTAAATTTCCTGAAAAATATATTTTGAATATTTTATCTACAAAAATATATATTATTATTTTAATATAATATAGAAGAAATTTAAAAAAATACAAATTTTATCACTATTTCCTCTCTTATAAATAAAGAGTGGTGAAACAAGGACCCATTTTTAAGTAGATATTTAATTTCTCCAGTAATATATAAAATTGAAACTAATTTTCATCTGTTTTTATAAGCTTCTAGGGAGTTAAAAACATACACACAGAATACAATCTTTACATACAAGGAAAATTATGTGAATTTTTCACATAATACAATTATACAATTTCACATAATACTTTTCACATAATACAATCTTTACATACAAGGAAAATTATGGGAATTTTCCGCGTAAAAGAAGTTTCACAACAATGAAATAAATATTTTTGAAAAGTCTGTTAAATTTAATCTTCGCCTTCCCTTTCAAATCCATAATTCTGATGCAGATATCTGTTACTTGTGGTTACGAATCGGAGGTACAGTTCCGGGACGATGCAGGGTAAACGATTTCGGTGCGATTCATATCAACCCATAACAGGCCCTGAAACACGTAAACGGAAAGCGTTTCCCCTTCGAAGGTTCGTAAACAACCCGCCAGTGGCCCGACAAAATTCTCCCGTACTTGTCGTTCAACCGGTGCCTCCAGCACTGGCCCGATAAGCTGCCGTCAGTCCTGTGTTTGTTGGGTATATATATATATATATGTATATATATATATATATATATATATATATATATATATATATATATATATATATATATATATATATATATATATATATATATTTAATATTAAATACAACGATCAATGTATACAATTGATGTAAAATATATATGTATATATATATTTATAAAAAAATCGTAGGGGATATTTTTAAAGACAAAATAATGTAGAAGAAAATATTCAAATTAAATCTGATAGAACATACTAAAGAATATAGTACAGTTAATATAGTACAGTTTCAGGAACATATCTTTTGCTGAATTTTAATGTTTTTTTGTATAATGTCCAATCGTCTGCTGTATTAGAAAGAAAAAAATTGTCTATCTCGTTGTTATCACGTGACAATAAATTTATTTAAAGTACCAGAAAAAGAAATCACGTGATTGGCATTTAATAAATTGAATTCTAAAAATGAAACTTTAAACATTCACCAAAAATCAGAAAATGGAGATTAAGATTGGAAAAAGATTTCATTTTAAAGGAATTTTTAGGATCTTTCTCGTGATATAAATTTTATAACCCTCAAATCATTGTTTTAAATGCAAACTTAAAAAAAGCTACTAAAACAGCTTAAAAATTTAATCTTAAAAATCTAAGAAGAATTTTTCAAAAATCTTTCTTAGTGCACCCCTACACCATAAGAAGAATCGCTATGCAAAATTTCACCTCTTTAGGTCCAGCGATTTGGTCTGTGCGTTGTATGTCAGTCAGTCAGTCAGTTACGGAACTGTTTTATACATGGAGATAATGTATAGTAGTGTATAGAGTCGAACCCCGTTATAGTGAACCCGGTATATAACGAACTCCCGAATATAACGGACAAAAATTGTAGTCCCACTGTTTTCCTATTGTATTTAATGCTAATTTATCCTTTTGTAGCGAACCTCCGAATTCTTAAGAATCGGCCATAACGAACCTTTTTTTTCAATCGACTACTGATTTTTTTAAAAGCTTTTTAAGAACGTTGAAGATACAACGAATGTTGAAGAAGAAGATGATGAAGATTTACCTATCGCGATGTGGATAGAAAAGCACAAAACTTCATCATTGTCACATTGTGACATGCAGTTGTTCGAAACGTGTGATGATGAAGTCAGTACATGTGAAAATCCGACTGATGAAGACATTGTGGAAGAAATTAAAATGATTCATTCTGAAATCGAAGATTCTGACGCTGATGAATAGGAGACCATAAATGACGAAATTCCCAATAAGTTTTGGTTTTCACAAACAGTGGAAGAAAGAGTGTTGGAGTCATTCGATGTATTGGACAAGGAAATTCATAGAACGTTTTTGAAATCGGCATCACGTTAACAGAAGATTCCCGATTATTTCTGCATCAAAACAGTGAATCATCTTTAATAGATTTAATCAATTTAATCATCTCTAATGATCATCTTTAATAGATTTAATCAATTTTTTCAATACATCATTATTGAACACACATAGCAATTAATGAGTTATACATTTTGTGAACTCTAGCATTTTTCTTAACGGTTCGGATATTGCGAACCACTGGATATAGCGAACAAAACACTTGGACCCTTGAAGTTCGTTATAACGAGGTTCGACTATATAAGCGATATAAAAAAAATTATAAGCCCTGCAGAAAAATTAGCAGAAGTTAATTTAGGTTTCCATATATAAAATATGGAGAAAACCGGTGGAAAAACAGTTTCTTTTTCTTTAGGTGGTTATGGGGGAAGGATGCATCTACATCGGAAAATTCACAAATCGAATATCACTCAAAATACTAAAAGTTTATCAGTCATATGCCATTGTTATAGTCCGATAAACTTTTATTTCTGGGGTGGGAGCGTTCAGTCTGGCTTGAAAAATTTCAAAATTTCAATATCACACAAAATATCAAAACTTATTGACTCATATATCGTTGTTATAGTCCGATAAACGTAGCACAGATAATTTTACATCTATGATTTTCGCCGTCTTGAAAATTCATTGAAATAGGATCTAACATTTTTGCCCAATTCTACAAAGAAAGACTATTTACAGCACATTAATCATTTAAAACTTTATTTTAGTTTCTGCTGCTCATTGCATAACGTTATTAAACGTCAAAATGCTTGTTATGAGAGCAGTACATTTGGATATTATTCATATCTAGAAACGTGTTCTTGGTTTCTCTGATGTAAAAATTGCCAAGACGTTTGAAAAACACGTTATGCCTAAATAATAGCTTTCTAAAAATGTATGAAATCATTAAAATTTAGACTAAAAAGAGTTAAGAAATATTTATATTGCCACTGATTTTGTAAAACATTGTTGAGTAAAAAACATTGTAAAACCATACTATTTATCTTTAGTGCCTTGTAGTATACTTTTAAAAAGTAACTGTAAAATTAGAAAGTTGGGGAAAATATATATTTACCTTCCTTTTCTTCTTCCAGAGAAAAGCTGTGTACGAAATATACGACACTAATGAGTACAAACAAGACCTTCATCTTTTACCTTGAAAATAAACAATTTTCTTTTGTTAATACTTATACAGATAGATTACACACACACACACACACACACATATATATATATAAATAATTATTGATGCGGTCGTCACCAAACATTAGTGAATGTCTAGCATTCCAACTGCAGAGACTACCACATGAAATCCTATTCATAATTCTTGTGTGACCCGTAATAAATTTGTCGACTCGAGACAGATTGACCACCACTAGCTGTGGAAGCAATGTTAACAAGGCGTAAGACCTGCTACGAGTACCTAGGCTTTGATCACAGGAAATAATTTGTCAAACTGTACAATGATTAAGCCTTTTTACCTTGTTTTTATTAACTTGCTTTCTTGTTCGTGTGTGTGTTTGTCCAGTACAAATCTTGCAATCGAACTTCCCGACTAGCTAGACATTTGAAACTTTTAGAATAGCTCAGAACACAATGACAATGTATTCTTTTGATACACTTAGCCATCTTTAAGCAGCATTGAATTATTTTTCAGTTAATTTTGCTTTGTAGACCTGTGCAGCCATCTATCTGCCGAGACGGGAACGAAAAGTTAAACGCAAGTTAACTTCCAATTAACTTCATTTTCTTTCAAGTTGATAGGATAATTCATCTAAAAAAATTTAAAAAGTATTTATTAATACATAGAATTGTCAAGTTTACAGGATTCAACAGAAAAATTTAAAAACGTGGTATATAAAAATTTCTTTTTATCTTGAAATTATTTTTATTATTTTGCAGGCATTAAGCGAACAGACATTATATTCGTCTCTAGATCCTTATCTGTTTTCGTAGCTCTCGCTTAAGGGGACAGTGGCCATTTAAAATTGTGAAATTTGCCCCAAAATTTAATTTTTTTATTTTATTGAATTGTGAAACTACGGACGAGTAGGTATGTGTTGCAAAAATAATTTTAAATTTCTGTGATTACTTTCCTAGTTATAGACATTTGTATTTAATTTAGACATTATGTGGTTAATAATAGCAATAACTTTAAATGTGTTTTACTCAAAATAAAAATTTTCCCGTCATACGAATATTCAAACTGCTTCAGGATCATTTCTAATTATCGTATGGCTTTGAAATTTAAGTTTTATATACTTAACTGTATGTCAAATAAATCTTATTGAAAAAAATTATGCTTCGTAGCTCAGAATTTCTAAATTTTGTACTCGAAAAGATGATTTGTAGGTATTTTGCGTCATAAAAAGGATGTTTTCCCTATTATTATTTTTTCTCTTTATATTTTTAATGAATGTTTAAAATAAGCAATAAGTTTCATTGTTAGTTCTATAAGGTATCCTGTAAATAAAAATTACCGTATTATATGGAAAAGAAATGCGCATGGAACATTTTTAATGAGTCCAATTTTTGATATAATTAATAATTCCTAATTCATAACTTATTAATATTTCATCTTTAAATTTTAACCACTTTTACATAGCTATGGTACTAATAACATATTCAATATTCAAGCAAATCCATTCAAAACAAAAAAAGTTAGTTTTGAAGGTCCACTGTCCCCTTAAGAATCGGCTATACCAAAAATATTTTCAGTCGAAAGCTGAATTTTTTTTCAAAATTTTAAAGTTTTTAATAATGTTGTAGCTACAACGAATGTTGAAGAAGCAAAGAATGTTGTAGAAGAAGAAGATGATGAAGATTTACCCATCACGATGTGGATAGAAAAGCACAAAATTTCATCATTCTCGGATTGTGGCGTGCAGTTGTTCGAAACATGTGATAATGAAGTCATTACGTGTGAACATCCGACTGATGAACATATTGTGGAAAAAATTAAAAGGAATCATTCTGAAATTGAATATTCTGCATCTGATGCTGATGAAGTAGATCACATAAATGAATCTTCACCATCTCAGATGCTACAGCAGCGATGAGTGTAATAAATAAGTTTTTGTCAACACAAACAGTGGAACAAATTTGTTGGAGTCATTTGATTTATTGGACAAGGAAATTCATAAAATGTTTTTTTAAATCGACATCACGTCAGCAGAAAATTACCGATTATTTCTGTATAAAAACAGTAAGCGATAATCTATATGTATAAAACGCGTAGGTATGCGGCACAAAAATCGGCGATATTTCTACATTTTGAATGGCAACGGCTGCCACTACCAGATGTAAACATTAGCGGCCGTCCGCAATGTCAACATGGATTTACGCACTGAAATCAGGAATGTTCGAAAGCGAGCTGCACGATCAAGTGAAAATTGAGAACAGTCTCAAGAAAGAAAGCGAATAAATAATTCATTAATAGAGAGCATAACTAATTGCGAGGTTCGGCTTGCTTAGAGCATAAATAATTGCGAAGGCTTAGGATCGCTATGCCTTCGCCGGCATATCGATCAACAACCAGTAATAGTTAATTTTCTACACTTTTTTCAGTACTTGCTGAATTTTTACTCCATTTTATAAGTGAAGAAATTTTCCCAATAATTTATTATTCAATATGATTAAGGTGTAGATATCTGAATTGTAAACAGTAATACATACAGAGAGTGATGTAATCAACACTATATTTTAAATTTTCCCCCTACAATATCTTATTTGTTGTAATGATAAAGTGTAGATATCTTAATTTTGAAAAATTGCTGAAATTTTGCTCCATTTTATAAGTGAAGAAATTTTCCCAATAATTTATTATTCAATATGATTAGGTGTAGATATCTGAATTGTAAACAATAATACATACAGAGAGTGATGTAATCAACACTATATTTTAAATTTGCCCCACAATATCTTATTTGTTGTAATGATAAAGTGTAGATATCTTAATTTTGAAAAATTGCTGAATTTTTGCTCCATTTTATAAGTGAAGAAATTTTCCCAATAATTTATTATTCAATATGATTAGGTGTAGATATCTGAATTGTAAACAATAATACATACAGAGAGTGATGTAATCAACACTATATTTTAAATTTGCCCCACAATATCTTATTTGTTGTAGTGATAAAGTGTAGATATCTTAATTTTGAAAAATTGCTGAATTTTTGCTCCATTTTATAAGTGAACAAATTTTTCCAACAATTTATTATTTAATATGATTAAGTGTAGATACCTGAATTGTAAACAGTAATACATACAGAGAGTGATGTAATCAACACAATATTTTAAGTTTGCCCTACAATTTCTTATTTGTTGTAATGGTAAATTGTAGATATTTTAATTTTGAAAAATTGCTGAATTTTTGCACCATTTTATAAGTGAAGAAATTTTCCCAACAATTTTTTATTTGATATGGTTAAGTGTAGATATCTGAATTGTAAACAATAATACATACAGAGAGTGATGTAATCAACACTATATTTTTAATTTTCCCCCTACAATTTCTTATTTGTTGTAATGATAAAGTGTAGATACCTTAATTTTGAAAAATTGCTGAATTTTTGCTCCATTTTATAAGTGAAGAAATTTTCCCAATAATTTATTATTTAATATGATTAAGTGTAGATATCTGAATTGTAAACAGTAATACATACAGAGAGTGATGTAATCAACACTATATTTTAAATTTTCCCCCTACAATTTCTTATTTGTTATAATGATAAAGTGTAGATATCTTAATTTTGAAAAATTGTACATACAAAGAGGGATGCAATTTTTAAAATCATTGATGTTGGGTTTCTCAGTCTTATCTTCAACTCTGTTCTGAGGTAATGGAAATTCACATTTTTTGATCACGATGTTCTGGAATCAGCCTTATAGAGAATACCCCTTAACAAAGTATATTTATTATGACAGGTAATGGTAACATCCCTTACATATGTTACTTTCAGTTGCGTTGTTTTGCAAAAGAAAATATAAAACTAAAAGCGTCCATGCTGGTCGCGCAGCGGCCTGTTCAAACTAAAATATATTGCAGGAAACGTTGACTTAGCTAGAAACACGCACGTTTAGCCTTTACGCGATGATTTATATAACTGAAGTGACATTGAAACATAGCAGATGATTTTCTTTTGAGAAAGAATTACAATCATGAAATACGTGTATATTATAATTAAGAGATTTTGAAAGTGACATTGAAACCTAGCAGACGATTTAGGTTTGAAAAAGAATTCCGAGCATGAAATACGTGTATATACTTTTTTTCTATAATAATTACCAGATTTGCTGTGTTTTAATATTGAATGTGATCTCAATCCATTCAAACATTATTGATTATTTTTCTATAATAATAAATCCATTCAAACGTTATTGACTAGCTGTAAATTAACGCTTGAAAACGCCCAAAAAGAGGAGAGCAACTTTTAATCCTGCAGAAGTAAGGGGAAAATGTCAAAGATTGTTGAGAAATGAGCAATGTGATGAAAAAAAACAGAAGAGCGCGAAGCCAACAGAATTCTAAATGCAGTTCTAAACGCACACAAGAATCTGCAGAAAAAACATTCCCGAGAGCTCGAAGGTAACAGAATTCGAATTGTAGTGATCCGAAGCAGTGAGACTGATGAAGAAACGTTTAACGCGTCGAACATACGATTGTCTTCGAGCTTCAACATCGAAAGGAGAGGAAAGCGATGAACAACGACAGCACCGACAACAAACTAATGCTATTTGCTACAGCAAAAGAATTTTAAAGAAAACTGTAGAACATCATAACATGAGGCTAATCATTGAAATAAATAATAACAGAAACTGAATCCCGAGCGAAGCCAGGTAATAGATCTAGTATATATATATATATATATATATATATATATATATATATATATATATATATATATATATATATATATATATATATATATACATATATATTTATACATATATATTTATATATATATATATATATATATACATATATATACATATATATATATATATATTTATATATATATATATATATATATATATATATACATATATATACATATATATATATATATTATATATATATATATATATATATATATATATATATATATATAAATATATATATATATATATATATATATAAATATATATATATATATATATATATATATATATACATATATATATACATATATGTATATATATATATATACATATATATATATATACATATACATATATATATATATATATATATATATACATATATATATATATATATATATATATATATATATATATATATATATATATATATATATATATACAGTTAAAAATGTGAGGACAAATAATATATTTCTTTTATAAATTTCAATATTTCATTCCAAGTTTACATAAAAAAAGTAAATAAAATCCGGTGTAGTATGGAAATTATCCCGTTGTACAACTGAATAATGAAAAATACAGTTAGTAATAGAAAATGTAGTCACGAAGCTAAACAAAAATCATCAGCCTATATTTTCTGAGATAGCGTGCAAAGCAAGTTCAGATTTTAAAAAGTGATATTGATTCTTAAGAGACATGCAACATATACTTACGATTAAAGTAGGCCCAGAAGTGATTCTACGATTTTCTAGTTAAGATATGCTTTATATATCTTTTATACAGATGCTCCTGTCAAGCACAAAATTTGTTTTTAAATACATTTTCTTTACAGATTTGCCAAATATATATCATATATTCAATTTCAAACAACATTTTGTTTCTCTGATATCGAACTTAACAGAAACGCATCATGTTTTTATTACTGTAATAGTTATAAAATGTTATACCAAGTTTAGCTGATATTTGAATGGGACTAACAGCTGGAATAGTTGGTGTCTTTCGAATAAAAATCCTTTAATAGTATATTCAACCATAAAAACACAGGTGTTTTCTAACGTTTTTTTGTTTTGCATATTTAAATAATTCAAGGATATCTTTCAAATTTATTTGACTTGGAAGATGTAACATATTGTTTAAAATTTCTTTCGACGTTGTGTAGAATGTTTCTGGAAGGCATCAAGTGTTTTGGATGAAGCATTGGATTTCCTCGTTCACGAAATTAAATTTTAGTGAAAATTTGCTTCAGTACTTGTTTGCATTCGGAATAAAACGCGGGTGTTTTTTGCGGTTTCTCATGCTTCTTGACCGGAAGTGCTTCATACCAGGACCATAGATTACTCGCGGGATGAGAAATGCTGTTCCTATTTACAATAACATGGAAGTGCTTCATACCAGGACCAAAGATTACTCGCGGAATGAGAAATGCTGTTCCTATTTACAATAACACGGAAGTGCTTCATACCAGGACCATAGATTACTCGCGGGATGAGAAATGCTGTTCCTATTTACAATAACACGGAAGTGCTTCATACCAGGACCATAGATTACTCGCGGGATGAGAAATACTGTTCCTATTTACAATAACACGGAAGTGCTTCATACCAGGACCATAGATTACTCGCGGGATGAGAAATGCTGTTCCTATTTACAATAACACGGAAGTGCTTCATACCAGGACCATAGATTACTCGCGGGATGAGAAATGCTGTTCCTATTTACAATAACATGGAAGTGCTTCATACCAGGACCAAAGATTACTCGCGGTATGAGAAATGCTGTTCCTATTTACAATAACACGGAAGTGCTTCATACCAGAACCATAGATTACTCGCGGGATGAGAAATGCTGTTCCTATTTACAATAACACGGAAGTGCTTCATACCAGGACCATAGATTACTCGCGGGATGAGAAATACTGTTCCTATTTACAATAACACGGAAGTGCTTCATACCAGGACCATAGATTACTCGCGGAATGAGAAATGCTGTTCCTATTTACAATAACACGGAAGTGCTTCATACCAGGACCATAGATTACTCGCGGGATGAGAAATGCTGTTCCTATTTACAATAACACGGAAGTGCTTCATACCAGGACCATAGATTACTCGCGGGATGAGAAATGCTGTTCCTATTTACAATAACACGGAAGTGCTTCATACCAGGACCATAGATTACTCGCGGGATGAGAAATGCTGTTCCTATTTACAATAACACGGAAGTGCTTCATACCAGGACCATAGATTACTCGCGGGATGAGAAATGCTGCTCCTATTAAAAATAACACCACAAGCTTCTGAACCCTAGCCACTTAAAATCTCTATTTATTTCCTTAGTAGACTAGTACGCTTGGGAAAGTTGGGTGATAATTGCACCTTTTGGCGAAATTTTGCTCTAAATGTCTACTAAAAAATTTTTCACTACTTATGCCATAAAATACTAAATTGTTATATGTTATAAATTTCTTTTGTTAGTTAAGGGGACAGTGGACCTTCAAACCTAAATTTTTTGTTTTCAACGGATTTGCTTGAAATTTGAATATGGGATTAGTACCATATATATGTAAAAGTGGTTAAAATTTAATGATGAAATACTAATAAGTTATGAATTTTGAATTATTAATTATACCAAAAATTGGCCTCATTAAAAATGTTCCAGGCGCATTTCTTTCGCATATAATATGATAATTTTTATTTACAGGATACCTTATAGAACTAACAATAGAAACTTATTGCTTATTTTAAAAATTCATTACAAATATAAAGAGAAAAATTTAACAATAGTGAAAAGACCCTTTTTATTACGCAAAATACCTATAAATTATCTTTTCAAGTACAAAATTTAGAAATTCTGAGCTACGAAGCATAATTCTTTTTCAATAAGATTTATTTGATATACAGTTAAGTATATAAAACTTAAATTTCAAAGCAATACAATGATTAGAAATGAGCCTGGAACATTTTGAATATTCGTATGACATGAAAATGTTTATTTTGAGAAAAACATATTTAAAGTTATTGCTATTAGTAACCAGATAAAATCTAAATTAAATACAAATGCCTATAACGAGGAAAGTAATCGCAGAAATTTAAAATTATTTTTGCAACACATTCCTACTCGTCCGTAGTTTCACAATTCAATAAAATAAAAAAATCGAATTTTCGAACAAATTTCTCAATTTTGAAAGTCCACTGTCCCCTTAAGTGAAAACTAGTTGGTACCCTTCAAAACATGACGGCTAGATAGTAAATAAATGCACTAATACACAAATCATACTCAACACAGCATTGCCAAATGATGAAAATCAGAATAATGAGCAGAAACAAATTAATGTGTTTATGCGGCCTCGTGCTTTGTGAGTATCTAAAGCCAGATTTAAAAATGACACTGGGCATGCGCAGAAAGCAAATTTTAATTGTAAATTATCGCTAACTAAACAGCGCGAAATAAGCAATTTCCATGAGGTTTAATCTTATCTTTCACATACATAATTATCATAAAAATAAATATGGCAGAGAGAGATCTAGAGAGACTCCTCGGAATAAACGTGTTTGTCATTAAAATATGTCACTGAGCATGCGCAGAAGCAGTGAGTTTCTAAATCCAGATTTAAACATGACACTGAACATGCGCAGAAATCAATTTTTAATTGTAGATTATCGCTCATTAATAGAAATTGCGGTTACAAAAACCAACTTTGGCACATTTATAGATTACAATCTTTCGTTTAAGACCAAAATGAAGTAAATCGATGCAGTAGTTTTCTCTCACGGACTGCCCAAAAAGTCGGCTTAGCAACTTAAATATATAGATTAACTACAATGCTTCTGAGTCTTCGAAAAAAAAAAAACCACGCTTGTTTCTTGCATTCAAAAATTACTTCGTGAATTTTCCCATGAAGAACTTTTAAGTGATTCTTTTAATACGCTTTTATTTTATTACTAGCTGAAAATCCGTACTTCGCTACGGAGT
>OU015503.1:119037892-119044824 GCA_907164885.2 Dolomedes plantarius | reverse complement strand
CTACACTCTGGTTTTCTTCTCTTTTTCAACATCTAGTGTGATTCATGGTTTTCAACCTCATCTATTTCTTTTTATAATCACATGTTACATTTAATACATTTCCTTTGTTAATGATGTACATTTTCAGTCATAAACAGAACTCGAGGTTTTCCGTTTATGAAACGAAATTCCCATTTAAATTGCGATTAATTGAGTAAAGGACTTTTTAAAGGTCGATTCTCTAAAAAATTCCATTACACGGGTGACATTGAAAGTTTTCTGAAAGTCAGCGTATAGGAAACCTAAAAATAGTTAATAAAATACAAGTATGAATTTTTTCCTTCAGAATCTGCAGGCCATTAAGGGAACAGTGGACATTCAAACCTAAATTTTTTTGTTTTGAATGGATTTGCTTGAAATTTGAATATGTGATTAGTACCATAGATATGTAAAAGTGGTTAGATTTAAAGATGAAATATTAATAATTTATGAATTATGAATTATTATTTATATCAAAAATTGGCCTCATGAAAAATGTTCCATGCGCATTTCTTTTGCATATAATATGGTAATTTTTATTGACAGGATACCTTATAGAACTAACAATGAAACTTATTGCTTATTTTAAACATTCATTAAAAATATATAGAGAAAAAAATAATAATAGTGAAAACAACCTTTTTATTACGCAAAATACCTATAAATCCTCTTTTCAAGTACAAAAATTAGAAATTCTGATCTACGAAGTGTAATTATTTTCAATAAGATTTATTCGATATACAGTTAAATATATAAAACTTAAATTTCAAAGCAATACGATCATTAGAAATGCGCCCGGAGCAGTTAGAATATTCGTATGACATGAAAATTTTCATTTTGAAAAAAACACATTTAAAGTTATTGCTATTAGAAACCACATAATATCTAAAATAAATTAAAATACCTATAGCGAGGAAAGTAATTCCAGAAATTAAAAATTCTTTTGGCAACACATTCCTACTCGTCCGTAGTTTCACAATTCAATAAAAAAATTTTAAAAGCGAACTTTTGGACAAATTTCACAATTTTGAAAGTCTGCGGTCACCTTAAAATTGCAATACCGGGAAGGAAAACATATAACAAAACATTACTTATTGTACGTATAAAGTACTTGTTGAAAACCCGCGCTTCGCTACGGAGTACATTCAAATTAAATAAAACGGTCAATGTATGAAATTAATACCAAAATATATATATATATATTTATAATAAATTCGACGATCAATGTATACAATTGGTGTAATATATATATATATATATATATATATATATATATTTATAAAAAAATCGTAAGAAATATTTTTTTTGGATAATATCCAATCGTCTGCTGCATTACAAAGAAAAAATATTTTTTTTGTCTATTTATGTAGTTGTTATGCACGTGACGATAAATTTATTTAAAGTATCAGAAAAAGAAATCACGTGATCAGCCTTTAATATATTAAATTCCAAAAATTAATCTTTAAAAATTCACCAAAAATCAGAAAATCGAGGTAAAGGCTCGAAAAATATTTCATTTTAAAGGAATTTTTATGTTCTTTTTCGTGATATAAATTTTATAACCCTCAAATTATTATTTTAAATGCAAACTGTAAAAAAGTTACAAAAAAGCTTAAAAATTTAATTAAAAAAATCCAAGAAGAATTTTTTTTAAATCTCTCTTAGTGCACCCCTACACCATAAGAAGAATCGCCATGCAAAATTTCAGTCCTTTAGGTCCAGCGGTTTGGTCTGTGCGTTGTATGTCAATGAGTCAGTTACGGAACTGTTTTATATATATAGATAATAGGAAAAAAACATGATGGTATTTGTAGGCAATTTTGGGGTACACTGGTTCGAAATTTGTACACGCATCCAGTGGCGCACCCGGGATGTACTCTTGGAGGGGGCCGAGTTGAAGGGATAAAAACATTTATAATGCAAATATAATATTCATAATTCAGTTTCTATTTATTTAGGGGTGGGCAGGATCCCTTGGCCCACCCCCTTGGTGCGCCATTGCACACAGATGCCGCCTCTGGCATCTAAAACGGATGTAACCGGTTACGCATCGAGTTAACTGGGCTTTGACAACATATACGGGAAGGCATTCCATGCCACACTTCATCAACCGTAGCGGCTGGAGAGAGGTGGCGGCCCAGTCTCTCAGCAAGACATGATCAGATGTTTCCAATGCCACCCATGACCAGCAACACATTGTAGCGTAATGGAAGTATGGGGTATTATAATGGAAGTATGGGGTATTATAATGGAAGTATGGGGTTTATTTTTCCCAAGACCTCACAGGGTGCACGACACACAGCTGTGTGTTTATCGGGTATTTTTGCCAGTTCCCACCATTTTTGAACACGTGGGGGGATTAAAAAACGATTCCAAGATATGCCACAAGAATTTTGGCCTGAAAGTTAAGCGCATGCATATCGGGTTTTCAAGCAAACGTCTCCCATCATAGTCGTACAGCTGTCTTTTCTTAGCGATAGCTTGATGCGAGTTGACATCGTGCGGACAATAAAGAGGGCTTCACTATATACGAAGAACTGTCACCAACTGGGCTGAACAGACTTATTTTCGTGGAATTGGGAGAGTCCCTGATAAAGAAAAACGCCACAAGATATAGGCAGAGAGTTGGAGAATTTTGGAGAGATCGGCCTGTAACATCCAGCCGAACACACGGGTTTTTTAGGAGCTCCTGTTTTTGGACCAAGCTGGGTCCTGGAGCCTGTATTTTGAATCTGCACTTAAATTAACTAATTATGTTGTACCTTTTAAAGTTAATTTTTTTTGTTAATAAATTGTTAAGTTTTGGTTTTAAAAAATTGGCCTTTGCCTCTTAATTAGGACTCTGTCTTACTTAGTCATGAACTCAATAGTTGTAATTTTAAAAAAGCCCCAGAGAATTGCCTTACCTAAATATCGTGATGCCACAACATGATGAGCAGTGTATTTGTAATTTCGGAAAATTTTAGACCTTGTTATTCTAGAAAATGGCACTGTCACTGAAAAATTCTGACACTTACTAATTTCTTTACTACACAGAGTTTTGAATCTAAATTAAACTTTTAAACTAATTTTCGAACGGCTAACAGTTACCTTTTGTTTAAAAAGTTACTTATTAAATTTACATTTTATCGAAAGCGATGGATGTACTACGCGAAATAATTCATACCAGAAACGTGTACAGTGTGAATTTCATGGCCAGAGAGCACAGGTATCATCATCAACAACAAGTCGTGTAATGTGAATCTGATTAAATTGGAGTAGTTGAAATATTTAATCCCTTTAATTACAACCATAAATATTGTCACAGTGTAAACAGGAGTTTCGTATCACAGAGAGATAATTCTGTAATAAGAAACTTATCAAATAATGATAATAATCGATATTTTCAAACTAAGAGCTCCCAATCATATTGTCTCAATCGGAAAGTCCCCGATTTTAAATAATCGAAAAATCACATACTCTTATTTAGATTGGAACTCGGACAGCTTAATCTCACCGCTGTAAAGTTGCCATTCAAAAAATAGCTGGTCAAAGTGTCGTGTCCACGAACAACTCTCGCCGGCTGTCCGTGCCGGAATTCCTTCTGAAGGTCACTTCTTCTCCCTTCTTTCACACGCTCGATATTTCGGTGGGGGTTGGAGCGAAGTGTGTCCCTTGAAACAAGCCCTCCATTCTAAGTAAGACCTAAGAAAACGGATAGGGGTAAAGTGATGAATATAATGTTTGTCTAATACCAGACAAATAATAGAGAAAAGGCGTACTCTCGGTACATACAGAAAAATCTATTTTTCTGTGACCAAAACTTTCGCATTGGAAGCAGCTGTTATGTCTTGTAAACATTACTTCCACAGCGGAGTGTAGCGTTTTTCCCTTGGCGACTATATTATTGACATGACCTACAATTGGTTTCTCGCATTGTGATTATTAGAGAGACCTCTCTCATTGGTTAAAATGTTTACTTTTGAAGCTACATTCTGCTCCAGAAACAATGTGAAACTTTACTTGTTCTGGCTACGTGGTCTGGAAACAGCAAATTAATTTTGGCTCTCACAAGAATTCAGTACTTTCCTTTGGTAGTTCGTATAGATCAAATCCTTGGTTTTCATTAATGTTTGATGATGACCGCATTAATATTATATGCATATATATATATATATATATATATATATATATATATATATATATATATATATATATATATGTAATGCCTTAACTATGGGGAACAACCGTCGGAGCCTTAAACGGGGGTTTTGTTTAGAAAAATAGGAATCAGCAATTAAATGCTATTAATTCACGACATATCAGGGAAATGAGAGTTTTAACGGAAAAAGTTACCAATAGAGGTCGCCACCAGACGGTCCAAATTTAAAAAGGGATTATTCATGTGAGGGGTTTTATAAGTTATGTAAGGATAAGCTTCTGGAACATTCCTAAGGTAGTGTCAGCACATTTTTAGGCGGGAAGAAGACAAAATGAACTGCGTCAGTTAGCAGATAGATTTCGATGGGGAAGGTTGCTGTGGCTAGCGGTCGTTTGAGTGGAGCGGTCCCGCCAACTATTTCAGACTTCTGGTTCAATAGAGTCTTATTAAATACTTTCTTAAGGATTAATTCGTCTTATCTTCTGTCTACCGGACCATGACTGCATAATGATAGCGCTAAATTAACGTGAAAAAGGAAAGCTTATCAACTATATATATATACTAGCTGAAAACCCGCGCTTCGCTACGGAGTACATTCAAATTAAATACAACGGTCAACGTATGCAATTTATTCCAAAAAATAAATATATATATTTATAATAAATGCGATGATCAATGTATACAATTTGATGCAAAATATATATCTATCTATATATATATATTTATAAAAAAATCGTAAGGGATATGCATTTTTTGGAAAAGAATATAGTACAGTTAATATAGTACAGTTTGAGAAACATATCTTTCGCTGTATTTTAATATTTTTTTGGATAATATCCAATCGTCTGCTGCATTAGAAAGAGAAAAAAATATTTTTTTTGTCTATTTAGTTGTTCGCACGTGACGATAAATTTATTGAAAGTACCAGAAAAAGAAATCACGTGATCAGCATTTAATAAATTAAATTCCAAAAATGAATCTTTAAAAATTCACCAAAAATCAGGAAATGGAGGTAAAAATTCGAAAAGAATTTCATTTTGAAGGAATTTTTACGATCTTTGTCGTGATATAAATTTTATAACCCTCAATGTTTTATTTTAAATGCAAACGTAAAAAAAGTTTAAAAAACAGCTTCAAAATTTAATTTTAAAAAATCTAAGAAGAATTTTTTAAAAATCTTTCTTAGTGCACCCCTACACTATTAGAAGAATTACCATGCAAAATTTCAGCCCTTAAGGTCCAGCGGTTTGGTCTGTCAGTTGTATGTCAGTCAGTCAGTCAGTCAGTGAATGAATGAGTCAGTTACGGAACTGTTTTACATATATATATATATATATATATGTGTGTGTGTGTGTGTGTGTGTGTGTCTATATTTATAAGTATTAACGAAACAAACTTTGTTTTTAAGGTGAAAAATGAAGACCTTGCTCTTGTTCATTAGTGTCCTATATTTGGCACACAGCTTTACTCTGGAAGAAGAAAAGGAAGGTGAATATATATTTTCCCTAATTTTCTAATTTTAAAGTCAATTTTTAAAAGTATACTACAAAGGCGTAAATGATGAATACTGTGATGAAATCTCAAAAATGTATTGCAAAACTAATTGCATTATCAAAATTTATTTCCCCTCTTTTTTCTGAATTTTATTGATTTGATAGGTATCTTTGTAAATTTCTTTGAAACACTTTTACTTTGTAGAATTTGAAGATGAGAAACCAAAAATGTAAAGCTATTTGTATTACGCTTATCGTACTATACCAATGACATATTACTGAAAAACTTTTGTCTGATAGTCGATTTGTGGAAATTTCCGATGTACAAGCCTCCCTCAACCACCTAAAGAAAAATAAACTTTTTTTCCACCTGTTTTCTTCCTATCGCACCTGGTGTTACATGCCCGAAATTTTCGATTTTGAGATAATTGCACCACAATGCTCCATAAGAAGTGCTTCTCATTCTCGAATAATGTTATAAGCCTAGTTCCAACACAATCTCCTAGATGGCGCTTAATACCCTTTCCACAACTACGAGGGGGAACTTGCTCATGCACGAAGAAAGAAAGTAAGATTTTTGTCAGTGCCTAATGTTTTTGTATCAAAATGTTCCTGTAATAAAAATTTTCATTAAATTTTATTTGGAAAATAAATTTTCGTATTTTTCTAACCTGCTGTTCCTGTTATAAAGGTTTTTTTCTTTGTGTTGGCAAAAGTTTAGATAGATTGTGCACTAGAGTAGAGATATGGCAGTATTCCCTCAAGATTTTCAGTCCCATGTTGACAAAATGAGGTGACTAGAAGAGGGTGATATCTTGTAACTAGCTTAAAGCCTGCATTTCGCTACGGAGTACATTCAAATTAAATACAACTGTCAATGTATGCATTTAATACCAAAAAAATAAATATATATATTTATAATCAATGCGACGATCAATGTATACAATTGATGTAATATATATATATATATTTATAAATAAATCGTAAGGAATATTTATTTTTTTGGATAATATCCAATCGTCTGCTGTATTATTTGTAAGAAAAAAAAAATGTTTGTTGTCTATTTAATTGTTATGCACGTTACGATAAATTTATTTAAAGTACCAGAAAAAGAAATCCCGTGATCAGCATTTATTAAATTAAATTCTAAACATGAATGTTTAAAAATTCATCAAACATCAGAAAATGGAGGAAAAGATTCGAAAAAGATCTCATTTTAAAGGAATGGTTAGGATCTTTTTCGTGATATAAATTTCATAACCCTCAAATTATTATTTTAA
>OU015503.1:119022892-119032892 GCA_907164885.2 Dolomedes plantarius | reverse complement strand
ACTATTTTGGTCAATTTTATTTTTTGCAAGAACCATGTAATTCAATCTTTTCTCTTTTCAAAACCGTTTTGATTTTCATTCTACATTAATTAGGAGCAGAGTTATAGCTATTTTTAAAAGCATCGTGTGATACAAAATTGAAGTGACTCAAAACTTTAAATGCGTTTTTCTCAGAATTATGTTTTTTAGCACAAATCTCTACCGTTATCATGATATCTCACATAATAATGCATATAATTTGATAACATTTTCAGGAAATGTTTTAGATGCTATTGTTAATGAGATGACACACAATAATTGATGTATAATAAATAGCTTTTTGTTTGGGGCTGTTTTTATAAGGAAAGGAATGACGAATTAGGGAAAATTTTAATATTGGAATATAAAATTATCTGTATTATTTTTGCATTTTAAAATTTCTCTTAGATTGAGGATCATTTTGAAGATAACTGTTATATGTATCATGTGTGAGAAGGAAATTAAAATAGTAGCATTAGAATTTTGTGCAGAGTGATAGGCGTTTTAGCTAAATTTCAGTAACAATTACTTCAAATTGACCAATTTATAAAAAAGTATGGTATTTACAGGCAAGTTTTTTTAATTTTTAATTTTTAAATGCTATTTTACCATAAAAGACCAAAAAATCCTTAAAAAAATAATTTTTTTTTTTAAAATTGGCTCCGAACGTAGGCAGCCACCTTATTTGTTTAATTAAAAACACATTTCCTTCAGTCTTGAGGTATATTAATGAAGCATAATATTTTGAAACATCAAACTTTTCAATCATCAACACTTTATTGATTCATATTGCATTGGAAAAAAGCATTTCTCGAGACCTTTATAAACCTTATCATTTTGAAATTGAGAAACATTTTTTACTGATCTCAAATTTGTTTCTGAGTAACTTTTTGATAGTATTTATATTTTTCAGGAAATGCACTGCCTGACAAAACTTTTTGATAAGTGAAAGAGTAACTTATTGATAAACTAAGTAACTTTTGAGTAACTGAGTAACTTTTTGATAGCATTTATATTTTTCAGGAAATGCACTGCCTGGCAAAACTTTTTGATAAGTGAAAGAGTAACTTATTGATAAACTGAGTAACTTTTGAGTAACTGAGTAACTTTTTGATAGTATTTATATTTTTCAGGAAATGCACTGCCTGACAAAACTTTTTGATAAGTGAAAGAGTAACTTATTGATAAACTGAGTAACTTTTGAGTAACTGTGTAACTTTTTGATAGTATTTATATTTTTCAAGAAATGCACTGCCTGACAAAACTTTTTGATAAGTGAAAGTGTAACTTATTGATAAACTGAGTAACTTTTGAGTAACTGAGTAACTTTTTGATAGTATTTATATTTTTCAGGAAATGCACTGCCTGACAAAACTTTTTGATAAGTGAAACAGTAACTTATTGATAAACTGAGTAACTTTTGAGTAACTGAGTAACTTTTTGATAGTATTTATATTTTTCAAGAAATGCACTGCCTGACAAAACTTTTTGATAAGTGAAAGTGTAACTTATTGATAAACTGAGTAACTTTTGAGTAACTGAGTAACTTTTTGATAGTATTTATATTTTTCAGGAAATGCACTGCCTGACAAAACTTTTTGATAAGTGAAACAGTAACTTATTGATAAACTGAGTAACTTTTGAGTAACTGAGTAACTTTTTGATAGTATTTATATTTTTCAGGAAATGCATTGCTAATGGTAATTCATGCAAGAGCGACTGTGACTGCTGCTATGGCGCCTATGACCATTGCAGTTGTTGGTTATGGTCATGTTCATGTGTCACCGGTACGGCCAATGACTGCTTTAATAAGAAGAGTAAATGCAACATGCCGAATCTAAAATGCGTCACACGTGGCCAAAATCCGAGAAACCGAGGTTAGGAAGTTACCTAAAGGGGGCATCATCACCAAACAAGATGTAACTGGGATGAAAGAAGAGGGAATATGTCTTTGACATACTTTAAACGCAAAATAAAGGAAAGTGCTGAGAATTTTTGCATTATATATCTTATCACAAACATTTTTGCACAAACATTTTTTTAATGAACATGTAGTAAATTGCTAATTTTAGTTTCCATTAAATATTCACTCATGGTTCTAAAAGTTTAAGGGGACTTACTACCTTTAAGGGGGTCCAGGACACAAAATTGTTCGAATTTTGGAAAAAAAAAATTATTGCATTAAACATTTTTTTTATTCTTTTACGCTTAAAATGACGTTTAAATCATGTTTCCATCTTAATTAGAGCAGGATAAATTATTATTTTTTTGCGACATTCTAATAGTAGCCAATCGTTGTTTAAACCTGTAAGTGCGTTTTTCTGCATGATGGTTTTTTTCCCCATTTCTCGTCTTTAAATTGTTATAAGTCAAGAAACGTTAAAGATAAATGGTTGAAACTGGGAACATGTCTTTTTCAACTATTTTACTTTAATTCTGATTCAGCAAATTTGAAAAAAAATATTTACTTTTTAAAATATGATTTTTTAAAAATAGGTTACAAAATTTTTTCTGTAATTTTTAATCTAAATATTTTTAATTTCTTTAAAAATTAATATTTCAAAAAAAGCTGAATCAAAATTAAAACTTATATATTTATATTTAATTAAATGGAAAAATTTTGAAATTCGACAAATAATATTTCGAGTTATAAAGATTTTAAATTACCCCACTTTTATTAAAAATTTTAAATTTTAAAATTTTTTAAAACGTTTTGAGAAATTTTATGATGTGACTTTGCTTACAAATTATATGGTTCACCATCACAATAAAATTCAAAATTGTGACTGAATAAATAAATTTTTTTTAAAAATGTGTCCCTGACCCCCTTAAATCTTTAAAAAATTCGATTTTTTGAAAAAAAATTTATGTTATAGCTTGATCATTTCTCAACAAAATAAAGCAATTCGCATGAAAATATTCCTCTAAGTTCCGGAGATATTGATATGTATTTAATTACTGATCAAGTTTATGGTAAGAAAAAATTTAAACTCATTTTTCTCAAAATGTAATTTTGCATCATTCCGCAACTGATATCTCAAAAACTATGAAACTTAATTCCATGAAATTTTTATCACTGCATAACCATGTTATTTTATTGCGTCTGAACAAGAATTTTTGCAATCACTGTTCATTTTGTTAGTTTTTCAGGGGGTAATTTAATGTAAAAATTTAAGGAAATTTTAAGTATACTTTGAGCAGTTAAAAAAAAAATTGAAAAAATATTTTAATGTTGAATGTTTTATGTTCAATTGTATTTTGAATAATTTATTTTAAATATAAAACAGGAATTATACATTTTAGTGTAAAATTAATTTCATAGTTCTGCGCGCAAGCCAGTATACAAAAAAAATGCTTAAAAACCAAGGTATATATAAAGCATTTTTAAAAAAATCATTTAAAATTATTTTGTGAGTTGAAAATATGTTTATTAAAACAAATACATCAATTTGTCATATACATAAAACTTGAAAAAATTGGGAGTAAATCGATATAGACTGGTGTAAGAAATTAAGAGAATTTGCAGACTTGGTCGATTATCTCTAGAACTACTGTACCGATTTTAATGAAATTTGATATGTACATACATTGATACAATACAAAACTAATAACCATTCAATAATTGTAATACACACGCATGATCGTGCGTAGCACTTGTTGGAGTCGGTTGGTATGAAACAGTGTTTGCAGAATAAGCAAAAAAAATGGGTTAATAGATGGGTTAATAGGGGGTATTGTCCCCTCTTACAGATATACAGGTCTCTCAGCGTGATTTCATACTTGAAATATGGCAAATTATCATTTCCTGTGGCAATTGGTCCCACGCGTTCAGAAACGCTGTCTTCATTCCCTGGATGGTTCTCGGAGGGGGATTGCGAGTTGCAATTGCCCTCCCCAGAGCGTCCCAGACATTCTCTATAGGGCAGATATGCCCTAGCAGATAGATCTAGCAGACATGCTCTATAGGGTTAAGGTCTGGAGACCTTAACCCTAGCTAGTCGGGGGTCTCTGGGTAGAGTATCTCTTCTTCTTTGCTCGCGTTCTCTGTTTTCTACCTGTCTCGCATCTCTTTCCGGGGGGCATTCTGCTTCTCTTCTGCTTTCCTCCCGTTGTCTGTTTGCTTCCTGTCTTACTTCTCTTTCCGGGCTAGATTCAGCTTGTCGCCTTCTTTTCTGTTGTTATCTCATTTCTTCCAGTCTCGCTTCTCTTTCTGGGGTAGATTCAGCATCTACTTTTGTTTGCTGTTGTTGTCTCATTTGTTCCAGTCTCACTTCTCTTTCCGGGGATGATTCAGCTTCTCTTCTTCTTTGCTCTCGTTGTCTGTTCTGTCGCTGTTGTGATTGAAGACATTTTTTTTTTCTGGGAGGCTGTGGCATCTTCAAAAAAAACTTCTAAGGGCATAAAACATTAGGCACAAAATAAAAGCAAATAAAATGAAAGACCCTGAAATGAAACTGAGATTAAATTTAAAAGTGCAAAATTACAAATAATGAAATAAAAAAATAGTACCAAATGAAACAGCAAGCAACAGTATTTGAATCTGCAAAGAAAAAGAAGTGAGTTACCAATAAAAAAAATACTTAAAAAATCAACACATTAAAACAAAATCTCGCCAAAATTTCATGGCTACCATGCCTCACGCAAAATCGCCAAACTTGGCATAGGGTGCATCTGAAGAAGCTGTACCAAATGCATTTGATCAGATGAGATATATAAGCAACAAAAGACAAAAAAAAATCTGCATTACCATCATATGTAATACATTTAAACCATGCTTTAACATCAAAACATTTATGTAAGGTTATAAAAGCATGAAATTTTTGGTTTAAATGTATTACATATGCATTATTTTGTATGTCATTTCATACTCTATGTAATTTGATACTTTATGTCATTTAATACTTTATTCAAATATTATTTTTCTATTTTCAAACTTTATTTTGAAGGTGAGATTTTGTTTTAATGCGTTAATTTGCTATTTTTTAAAATTTTTGGTTTAAATGTATTACATATGCATTATTTTGTATGTCAAATATAGTTGCACATTAATTTTATACAAATTTGTGCGGGGCATTTGCTGAAGGTTTTTGTATATCATTGGTTTCAATGCTATTAATTATAATTTATCGTGTGTCTAATTTTTTACGCTTTTCCTTAGAAGCAACGGTATTAAGCAACAACTCTTGAAGCAACTTACCGTTGCTTCTGAAAAATCAAGTTGTAATTTTAATTCATGAAACATACTATTTAATAAGAAATGTAAAATAGTTTATACAATTAAAAACACTGAAAAAAACATATCTATTATAAAAAAAAAAAAATTATTAAAATATTATTCAATAATGAATTCAATATTAATATGAGCTTTTCTCATTGAAGTTCACTTCAATTTACATTTTTTACTCTATCCCACTCCCTTCAATAAAATCGAACCAAACTGGTTCAAAATCCCCAATTGTACATACTGTGCAAATATTTTGAGAGGAAAGGGTGAGCCACAGAAAAAAAAAATGGTATACTGCTTTATTGTAAATTTTTTGAAAAGGACATGTAGTGAATAGATCAAAAATACATAATGCACACAAAAACTAACAAAACTAACTAACTTCACAAACCATAACGCATGTTCAGTATGAATACTGGGAGAGTAGCTACAGACAATCAAAGAAACGGCATACTGTGTATTTGTTTAGACACCTTATTAAAATAACCTTTCTAGGGTGCAGTTGGCCAGGCAAGTGTCTTCAACTCAGCAAAACTACCTATACAGGTGTCACCTAGACCCCTAGAGGTTAAAATTGTACAACGTTATTAAGCAACAACCCTTGAAGCAACTTACCGTTGCTTCTGAAAAATCAAGTTGTAATTTTAATTCATGAAACATACTATTTAATAAGAAATGTAAAATATTTTTCTTATTCAATAATGAATTCAATATTATTTTGAGCTTTTCTCATTGAAGTTCGCTTCAATTTACATTTTTTACTCTATCCCACTCCCTTCAATAAAATCGAACCAAATTGGTTCAAAATCCCCAATTGTACATACTGTGCAAATATTTGGCTTTGCCGGCCATTCTTGTAAAAAGTCAGAATGTAATGCATAAGTTTACACTAATTACACATTAATAGAAATTTTATACATGATTTCTTCAAATAATCTATTTATTATTATTAAAAAGTATTTTTTAAAGTATATTGAATAAAGAATTTAAGAATAAGTATCTATAACTTACCACGTGCTTTCAAATTTCAAACGGAAAGCTGAAAATCTCGGAATCGAATCACTTCACTTCACAGTCGAATCTCATTGAAGTTCGCTTCAATTTACAGTTTTATAAATCTCCATAAATCTCCAAAAAATCGGTATATATCTATTTAGTTTCAATAAAGTATTTATTGTTGTTAAAAAGTGTGAATAAAGTTTTAAACTGTAAGTAGACGAAATTATCAATGATACATTTCTTTTCAGGGATTCATTTTTTAGTGAAAATCACATTGTGAATGAATCATGCTTTGTTTACATGCTTTGTTAATATCATCGGAAGATCTCAAGATTAGAATTCAAATAACTCTAAAACTATTGAAGTAACAGATTAAGTGTAAGCAGAAAAAATTATCAATTTTTAAAGCTCTTTCCAAATATCTAACTTTTATGTACTTTCATGAAAACAAAAACCATCGATTTCGACATTTTTCAAATATGGCTGAATTCGAGCAGGTCGCACCGGAATTTCTTGGTAGACGGCTAGGATGGCTATTCCATTTCGGTACTCACCCTTCAAAAATTGTTAGTTTTTTAATAATTAAAAATTAACGGTAATAAAATTTAAAATTCGGGCTTCGAGGTATAGATGTTCAGACTATTCACTACCCGTGTGCCAAATTTCACAGTTGTAAGTTTTTTAGATTCGGCTCTAGGCCGCACATATATAAACACACACACGGACACTTGCTTTTATTAATAGCATATATATATATATATATATATATATATATATATATATATATAAGATATATATATATATATATATATATATATATATATATATATATATATATATATACATATATACATATATATATATATATATATACATACATATATACATATACATATATATATATATATATATATATATATATATATATATATATATATATATATATATATACATATATATATATATATATATATATACATACATATATATATATATATATATATATATATATATATATATATATATATATATATATATATATATATATATATATACATATATATATATATACACATATATATATATATATATATATATATATATATATATATATATACATACATATATATATATATATATATATATATATATATATATATACACATATATATATATATATATATACATATATATATATATATATATATATATATATATATATATATATATATATATATATATATATATATATATATATACACATATATATATATATATATATATATATATATACATATATATATATATATATATATATATATATATATATATATATATATATATATATACAGTGGTACCACCGAAAAGTGGACAGTCTCGGGACCAAAAGTTTTGTACGTTATTAGGAGGTGTACGCTATTGGGGAGGACAAGCTTTTCATAAAAAATTTTTTGTACTTCTGTTTGACATTTGATTAAAAATTACGGCTGAAATTTTAATTAATAAAGAAAAATTGATTAGGTAAGAATATAATTACTATTTGCTACTTTACCTTTTAATTGTGTTCTAATCCTTTTATCTTGCATTAAATAATCCCAAAATACAATATATTGCAGCAAAATTATTTTAATTACTACTGAAAAAAAAACTACTGAATATATTTTTGAGCTTGCTTGTTAGATTAATTTTGAAATGTTTGCCAAAATAATTGAAAGTATTTCAAAAATACCTGTCCGCGATCCAGAGGGAATAATATGGATTGTCCTAGTATATAAAAGGACTGGGTCTCGTGAAAATGTCCGTTAATAAGAGGTATCCGCTATTCGGGAGTGTCCGTTAAGGGAGGTACTACTGTATGTATATAAACAGTTAAAAAAGTGAGAACAATTAATATATTTCTTTTACAAATTTCAATATTTCATTCACAAGTTTACATAAAAAGAAATTTTCGCAACAGGGTGACAATTTTTCTGCCGTTCAACAAAATAATAGAAAATACAGATAGTAATAAAAAAATGCAATCACGAAACAAAACAAAAATTGTCAGCCTATGTTTTCTGAGAAATTTCAGATTTTAAAGCAAAGAAATTTCAGATTTTGAAAGGTGATATTGATTCGTAAGAGGCATGTAACATATACTTACGATTAAAGTGCATTAATGTAACAGTTGCGATTAATGTAACAGTTACGATTAAAGTGCGCTTAGAAGCGATTCTATTTTTTTCCAGTTAGTCCTTTATATACCTTTTTTTGCAGATGCTTCTGTCAAACACATACTTTTTTGAAATACATTATCTTTGCAAATTTGCCAAACGTATGTCATATATTCAATTTCAAACTACATATCTTTTTCTCGTATATAGAACTTAAATGAAACGCACTATGTTTATATTACTGTAATAATCATACACATTTATACCAAGTTCATTTGACATTTGAATAGGTCTAACAGCTGTCTTCCGGATGAAAATCCTTTAATAATATATTCAACCCTAAAAACACAGGTGATTTATAATCTTTTTCTTTTGCATATTTAATGGGACAGTGGACTTTCAATATTGTGAAATTTGTCCAAAATTTCGATTTTTTTTATTTTATTGAATTGTGAAACTAAGGACGAGTAGGAACCTGTTGCAAAAGGAATTTTTAATTTCTGTAACTACTTTCCTAGTTATAGGCATTTGTATTTAGTTTAGATATTATGTGGTTACTAATAGCAATAACTTTAAATGTGTTTTTCTCAAAGTAAAAATTTTCATCTCAAGCGAATATTCAAACTGCTCCGGGCGCATTTCTAATTATCGTATTGCTTTGAAATTTAAGTTTTATATACTTAACTGTATATCAAATAAATCTTATTGAATAAAATTATGCTTCGTAGCTCAGAATTTCTAAATTTTGTACTTGAAAAGAGGATTTAGAGGTATTTTGCGTCATAAAAAGGGTGTTTTCACTGTTATTATTTTTTTCTCTTTATATTTTTAATGAATGCTTAAAATAAGCAATAAGTTTCATTGTTAGTTCTATAAGGTATTCTGTAAATGAAAATTACCATATTATATGCAAAAGAAATGCGCTTGGAACATTTTTAATGAGGCCAATTTTTGATATAATTAATAATTCATAATTCATAAATTATTAATATTTCATCTTTAAATTTTAACCTTTTTTACATATTTATGATACTTATCACATATTCAAATTTCAAGCAAATTCATTCAAAACAAAAAAAGTTATGTTTGAAGGTCCACTGTCCCCTTAAATAATTCAAGGATATATTTCAAATTTATTTGACTTCGAAGATGTAACATATTGGTTAAAATTGTTTTCGGAATTGTTCTGAGTGTTTCCAGAAGGCACCTGTTTTGGGATGAAGCATTGGATTTCCTCGTTCGCGAAATTAAGTTTTAGTGAACATTTGCTGTAGTACTTATTTGTATTCGGAAAAAAACGCGGGTGTTTTTTCTGGTTTCTCATGCTTCCTGACCGGAAGTGCTTCATATCATGACCATAGATTACTCGCGGGATGAGAAATGCTGCTTCTATTTACAATAGCACCACAATCTTCTGAACCCTAGACACTTAAATCTCTATCTCTTTCCTTACTAGATTAGTACATATGGTGAAGTTTGGCGATAATTCCACCTTTTGGCGCAATTTTGCTTTAAATGTCGACTAAACATTCTTTCACAATGCCATAAAATACGAAATTGTTATATGTTATAAATTTTTTATCTTTTCTTAGTAAATTCAATACAG
>OU015503.1:118980392-119020392 GCA_907164885.2 Dolomedes plantarius | reverse complement strand
CGCTCTACTTAACGACGATCTCAATTTAAAGACGATATTTCCCAGTCCTGGCCCTCCGACGATATGGAAAATGTTATCTTTTCGCAAATTCTGTTTAAGGGTGATCTCTAATTAAGGACGATTTTTCACGGTCCCTTGAAAGTCGTTAAACAGACAGCCAACTGTATATATATATATATATATATATATATATATATACAATCAAGAGCCAAAACATTATGACCACCCCTACATTTTGCAATGAATTCGCCTGGATGACGTGGAAGGAACGTGATCAGGTGGAAGTGGTATTTAACTGCGGCTGGAGAGTCTGCAGAATCATTCTTTCACTTACTTCTGTGTGTGATGGGAAAGGCTGCGGATCTAAGCGACTTTGATAGAGGGTAGATTGTAATGGCTCGAAGGCTCGGAACAAGTATTTCCGAAACTGCATGACTCGTGGGTTAACTGCATGACTCGTGGGTTAAATATTGTAGTCACATATAGTAAACAATTATTACTGTACATTAATAATTTATTTTGACAGAATGCGCACAGTAGTTGACTGCAAAATGTTCGATTTAAAAAAAATATTCACTTTATATGCATAAAACATAATTTTATTTTTTTAATTACCTTGAAATATTGTATATATAATAAACAGTATTCTAGGCAGTTACTCAAAAAATTTCATGTAAATCAAGCAAAAATCATGAGTAGTACATGCAATCGAACATGGTCAAAAAATGATACTTTTAAAGGTACGTAAAAGTGACCACTCCCCTTAAAGTTAAGTTCCTGTTTTGCAGCACACTAGAAACTACAACAACAAGGGAGGATGTTATGGCGAAAATAAAAACTTTTTTTGAATCCTAAGGATTGCAGTGGAAAAATCTCTGGGGCTTTTCTACTGATGGAGATCCTGCTGTATCGAGGGAAAATTTTTCCACGGTATTTCCCTGAACAAAAAAGAAGAAGCTGCACTTGCGACAAAACCCATTCTTTTCTTCTGTAGGCGTGGTTAATATTCCCGATGAAATACATGATTTTTTGGATCTTCAGAATCATTCATCGGAACGTGATTTCTTTAGGGAAAAATCTCTCATTCAGTTCTAGTGTGCTATGTGTATGTTATTAATCCAAACTACAAGCATCCAAACTTGTTTTCGTATTTTTGTGCCATTAGCCACACCATATCTATGTGAGTGTGGTTTTGCAGCTCTTGTACATCTCAAAACGAATTTACGAAATCGAGTGGGTGTCGACCATTGTATGAAGCTAGCGTTATCAAACAACCAGACACTAATGTTTAAGCTGTGTATGCAGTTGCAAGCATAACTAGCACTTTAAAATTATATCATTTACGAAATCGAATTTTTGTTAAATTAAATATTTAGTACAAATTAAATTATTGAAAACTTTGTTCAGTGTATATCTTAAACCCTTAACGATTGCATAATTGCCAATAAAACGGTAATAAAAGTGCCTATTTTTTTCGGAGGATTCCATTTATTTCTTGATCTGTCATATCTAGTTTAAAATAAACCATCCCCAATGTCATTATAAATAGTCTGGTGCTGCCATCTGGTATGTAAAATAAGAAATAAAAATTTTTCAGGGTAAATGAAATGTATTGTTTTAATCTTTTTGGTGCGTTACTTTTGGACACTCCAGCCCGGCAATATCACGGGCACGAGAAATAGAAGGCGAGAACTCACCCCTTGATTTTCGCGGGAGCGAGAAGGAAGGGGTTAACAGACCTTATTTATAAAAAAATACTTTGATCGTGAGGTGCGCGAAAACCATTAATGGGGGACGCGACTTGAAAAATCTTCGGAAAGCAGTTTTTGTCAAAATCATTCTCATGGCGACCTTCATTTGTAAATAAATTCCATACAAAACGTCGCAATAACTATTGTGTACTGTCTAGTGACTCTAGATAAATTGGAGCAGTGTTTGAAAAAACCATTCGCTTGGCGACATTAATTTGTAAATACACTGGCGAAATAAATTAAGAGAATTTGCATATTTTCAAGAATTTCATGGAAAGGACTGAACTGAATGTAAAACCACTGCTGCTAGACAAAAATGCAAATCTTCTACGTCAAATAGGTAAGCGTACACGTGTGTGTAGAAGGAGCCAGTAGAGAAACAGGCTTTATAAGCCCGCGTAAATTAAGATGCATTTCGTTCAATAGCACAACACGGCGAATTTCTTGGTGTTATTTTGCAGCAATCGGTTAATTTTAAATTGTAACAGTAAAATGAGTACCCACCAACGTTTAGATGATGGAATGAGGTGACGAATTGTGGGGAGGCTAGAAGCAGGCCAATCTCAACTCTAAATTTCTAGAGAGTTCAATTTAACGCCCAGCGTCGTGTATAACTTATTGAAACAGTTCCAGGAAACCGGATCCATCGAGAGAAAGCCTGGGCAAGGTCGTCCAAGAGCCACGACGGCCAGAGATGATCGCCATTTGTCGATTATAGAGAGGCGTAACAGGAGTGCTACAGCTTCTCAGCTCTCTCGGGACTTGTATGCAGCCAAAGAAAACCGTGTATCAAGGGTGACTGTTTCCAAAAAACTTCAGGAGAGAGGGTTGTTTGCAAGAAGACCTGCTGTTTGCGCCCCGCTCACTTCTACGAAAGGGAGAATCCGTTTATCATGGTGCAGAGAGAATACAGATTTGAGTATGGATCAATGGGCAAGCGTTCTCTTCACTGATGAGTCCCGGTTCAGCCTAAACACCGATTTTTGCCGTACGTTCATACGAAGAGAACCAGGGACCCGCTACCTACCCTCCAATGTCCGCGAAATCGACCATTATGGCGGAGGAGGTTTAATGGTCTGGGCAGGCATCATGTTGGATGGCTTCACACCTCTCCATGTCTTTTAAAGAGGCACTGTGACAGGTGTGAGGTATATGGATGAGGTCTCGGAGATCTATGTTCACCTTTTCAGGAGTGCAGTTGGCCCTGAGTTCATTTTAAAGGAAGATTACGCGAGGCCACATAGAGCTCTTCTGGTCAACGAATTTCTGTTTAAAGAAACATAAGCCATTAAAGAGGTAGTTTTCAAAAATATTAAATTTACATAAATGTATGTAAATTTAATATTTTTGTAAAATTTAATATTTATGTAAATTTAATATTTTTGAAAACTACCTCTTTAATGTCTTATATTTCTTTAAACAATTAAAGGTTATACCTATGGGAAATAGCTATTCTAGTGCATTTGCAAACCTATTCTTACATTTATACGAAACAAATTTCTTAACTCAAATAATGTTGCAGGATTTAGATATATTGATGACCTCATAATTTTTAACTGCAACGATTTGGAATTTCTTAATCAAATCTAGCCAAAGAAACTAACTTTAAACCGGACTAACGATAATAATCTTTGTGCGACTTATCTGGATTTAAAAATTCAAATTCAAAATAGATAATTAAAAATAGGAATATATGATAAAAGGTTATATTTTAACTTTGAGGTTATCAAGTTTACCAATTTCCATAGCAACTTAAACTATAAAATTTATTATAATAATTTTTACTCACAACTTTACAGAATAAAAAACATATATAACAATGCTGGGAATTTTTTGGAGGCATGTAACATTTTCGAGGAAAACTTAAGTTAAAAACAATTTCCCTAAAATTTTCGGCAATCTAAAAGTTTAAAAAAATTGGCATTTAGACTCAAGAATTTTTAAAGATGTTTAGAATAGTATTTATGATTTCATTTGGTTAAGCTGTAAAGGGGGGGGGTGGCGCTGTAGTAATGTTACAATGACGTAAATTCTAGTATAGAATTGGCTGCTGTTTCGCCATAACCGTCACTTACGGAATTGGTGTGTGTATGCATCTTTTACTTTGCATTAGGACTATTTGTGTGTTTGCATGTACGGTGTGTCGAGCCCATACTGTAAGTTGTTTGTCTTTTCCTTTTCTTTTGACTTATTGCTTCCTTGGGGGACTCGGGCACTTGGGATGTGTTTTGGGCTTACCTGCATCCTATTCAGAAAGTTCCCCTTGAGGTAACTGATTTGGTTAGGCTCCCTGATGACGAGACGTTACCTCTATGTTGTTTTATGGTAGAGTTCCGGTACTTATACAGAATCTTGCCGTTGGTGCGTGGATGCCCAGAGTGCTTGATTTCTGTTTGTTTTTTGTCTATATTCGTATTATCTTTATCTATCTCTGTTGGATTATTTATTTGTGTTTTTTCATTATGGGGATATGAAGCTTCTGCGCTATCCTCTATTGAAAATGTTTTATGTCTTCTTAGCAGGTTATGTTTTATGTTAAAGTGATTTAGCAGTCTATGCTTGAATTTTAATTTTTGTTTATTTGAATTGTTTATATTTTACTTATATATATATATATATATATATATATATATATATATATATATATTTATATATATATATATAGATAGATAAATAATAAATACGACGATCAATTGATGTAGAAATAAATATATATATTTATAAAAAAATCGTAAGGGATATTTTTATAGACAAAATAATGTCCAATCGTCTGCCGCATTAGCAAGAAAAAAATATTTTTTGTCTATTTAGTTGTTATGCACGTGACGATAAATTTATTTAAAGTACCAGAAAAAGAAATCACATGATCGGCATTTAATAAATTAAATTCTAAAATTGAATCTTTAAACATTCACCAAAAATCAGACATTAGAGGTAAAGATTCCAAAACAATTTTATTTTTAAGTAATTTTTAGGATCTTTCTCGTGATGTAAATTTTATAACCCTCAAAGTATTATTTAAACTGCAAGCGTAAAAAAAGTTAAAAAAACAGCTTAAAAATTTAATTTAAAAGAATCTAAGAAGTCTTTTTAAAAAATCTTTGTTAGTACACCCCTACACTATAAAAAGAATCGCCATGCAAAATTTTTGCCCGTTAGGCCCAGAGGTTTGGTCTGTGCGTTGTATGTCAGTCAGTCAGTCAGTCAATCAGTCAGTCAGTGAGTCAGTTATTGAACTGTTTTATATATGTATAGATAATGAGTAACACTTTTATTTATTTTGCATCCAAAACATATAAAAGACAATTATCCCAATTCTTTTAACCTAACTGCATCTTGTAAGGTGATGATGCCCCCCTCGTATAATTTTCTAACCTTGGTTTCTCGTGTTTTGGCCAGGTCTGGAACATCGCTTGGGTTTGTTGGGGCATTTTTTCCGCTTATCGTCGCAGTGATTTATGGTACCGGCGACGCACGAACAGGACCCGAACCAGCAGCTGCAATGGTCCCAGTCGTCATAGCAACACTCGCAGTCGCTCGTGCATGTCTTACCACGTAAAGTACATTTCCTGAAAAATGCAAATACAATCGAAAAGTTTGTCACAAACAATCCTCAGAACACTGAAAAAAGCTTCATAATTTCAAATAGATAAACTTCATAAAGAAGCCATCAAACCTCGACAAAATGCTGTTTTCCTCTACTCTAATTAAATATTCCTCAATAAAGTGCTGATAATTTAGCAGTTTGATATTTAATAATTACAATATAAAAAACGCTTTTTATATACCACGTTTTTAAATTTTCTGTTGAATCATATAAACGAGACAATTCAATATATTAATAAATACTTTTCACCATGTTTTTATTAACTCGCTTTCATGTTTGTTTGTGTGTTTGTGTTTGTCCAGTACAAATCTTGCAATCGATTTTTAACTAACTTCCCGACTAGCTAGACATTTGAAACTTTTAAGAATAGCTCAGAACACGATGAGAATGCATTATTTTAATACTTTTGGCCATCTTTAAGCAGCTTTGAATTCATTTTCAGTTAATTTTGTTTTGTAGACTGGTGCAGCCATCTATCGGCCGGGACGGGAACGAAAAGTCAAACGCAAGTTAACTTCCAATTAACTTCAGTTTCTTCCAAGTTCAGGGGATAATTCATCAAAAAATTTTGAATAGAATTGTCAAGTTAATATGATTCAACAGAAAATTTTAAAACATGGTATATAAAATGTTCTTTTTATCTTGTCATTATTTAAAATTTTTTTGATGAATTATCCCATCAACTTGAAAGAAAATGATCAAATGAGTAATAAACAGAGAAATTATAAGCACATTTCAAAGAACAAAATTAAATGAAAATGAATTCAAACCTGCTTAAAGATGGCTAAATGTATTGAAAGAATGCATTGTCATCGTGTTCTGAGATTTTCTAAAAGTTTCAAATGCCTACCTAGTCGGGAAGTTAGATAAAAGTCTATTGCAAGATTTGTACTGGACAAACAAGTAAACGAGTTAATAAAAACATGGTAATTACCATGCTTATTAATATAGCCCATGACCGTAAGAAATCTGTTTTCAACTAAACAAGTTTAAATGATATTTGTAGGAGAATAAAGAAATAATTGAAATATTAAAGAAAGTTATTTTATTCCTCTAAAGTAGGGATGTTCAACCATTTGAGAACTGAGTGTGGAACATTAACCCCTGCTCGCAAAGAACTATACAATAGTTCATTTTTATGAATAATTAAGGTTCCTATATTTTCTAACATATTATGAAAAAGAGAGTGATATAATCTTAAAACTATTGGGATATATGGCCCTATTTTTGAAAGAGATAAATTTATTTGAAGGTGAGTAATATTTTTCTTATTTACAAAATATTGTCCGTTTATTTTATGGGCGCACCTTGCATATAATACTTAATTTTTATTAATAACAAAGCTGACTGTAATGTCTAACATATCATGAAAAAGGAGAGTAATATAGGATTAAAACTATTGGGATATTTGACCTTCTTTTTGTGAAACTGATGCTTCAAATCGATGAAGCATCAGTTCGATGGAAATGGTTGCAATTTGCAAGTTTCTCATCAGAAATTTTTATTCTAGTTTTAATCTCCGAGTACTTCATCTGTGAAAATAGACGTCCACAAATGTAGCTAGTGCCAAAAAGTGATGACGTGTATAGGATGCGAGTGTAAACAGAGGAATATTTGTTTCTATGAAGATAGATCTTATAAAGTTTACTTACGAAGAGGCCACTTTGTTTGATGTCATGTGCCTCGGATTAGACACAACCGGTCTGAAGTTTCTAAACGTAAATCCTACAAATTATCCTACAAGACATAAATCCTACAAACATAAATCCTAGAAGAGGAAAAATATTTCCACTAATTCGAAGTTACTATCTGCAACAACTTGAAAACCACATTTAATGTTGCAACAGGTGAAATGTTTTAATTTTTTTTTTTTTTTTGCGTTCTAACATGATAAACATTCGTCAGATATACAAAGATATGAATACCTCTTTCGCTCCTCTACTTCATCTTCAGCCTGGAGTGATTCTGCATTCCCAACAGCTATCTCTTCGGACAATTCTAATGCTAGAAAATTTATTTCCATAAATATTTTGCATCGGTATTCATAGAATAATGTATAGTAGTGTATAGAAGAAATATCAAAACATATAATTAGCCCTATAGAAAAATTAGCATAAGTTCATTTAGGTTTCCTTATCTGAAAATTGGAGAAAAAAGATAGAACATTTTTTTTTCGGGGGGGGGGATGAGAAGGATGTCTGTCTTGGAAAATTTACAAATCGTATACCACACAAAATATCAAAACGTATTGACTCATGTGTTGTTGTTATCTCTCTATATAAAGCAGTTCCGTAACTGACTGACTGACTGACTGACAGACAACGCATAGACCAAACCGCTGGACATCAAGGGCTGAAATTTTGCATGGCTATACTTATATTGTATGAGTGCACAAAGAGACATTTTTGAAAAATTCTTCTTAGAATTTTAAAAATTAAATTTTTAAGCTGTTTTTGTAATATTCTTTAAAGTTTACATTTAAAAAATTATTAGGGGGTTATAAAATTTATATCACGAGAAAATTCATAAAAATTCCTTTAAAATAAATTTTTTTGAATCTTTACCTCTATTTTCCGATTTTTGGTGAATTGTTAAAGATGAATTTTTAGAATTTAATTTATTAAATACTGATCAAGTGGTTTCTTTTCTTTTAGTTTTGCGTCACTTGCATAACAACGAAATAGACAAAAAAATTCTTGCTAATGCGGCATACGATTGGACATTATCCAAAAAATATTAAAATACAGTAAAAGATATGTTCCTCAAACTGTACTATATTAACTGTACTATATTCTTTAGTATGTTCTATTAGATTTGATTTGAATATTTTCTTATATATTGTTTTGTCTATAAAAATATCTGCTACATTTTTTTATAAATATATTTTTTCGTTTTTTTAGCATCAATTGCATACATTGATCGTTGTATTTATTATAAATATATTTATACATATTTTTGGCATTAATTGCATACATTGACAGCTCTATTTAATTTGAATGTTCTCCGTAGCGAACTACGGGTTTTAAGCTCGTAGTCCTATAAACCTCATAAATGTAAAATTATCTAACACAGAGAATTTTACATTTATGATTTTCGTCGTCTTAAAATTTCATTGAAATATGATCTAACATTTTTGCCCAATTCTACAAAGAAAAACTATTTTCAGTACTTTAATCATTTCAAACTTTACTTTAGTTTTGCTCCTCAATGCAGCAACGTTATTAATAATAGAATAGAACACGATGGCAATGCATTTTTTTAATACTTTAGCCATACTTTTAGCAGATTTTTACCATGATTTTATTATTTTCAGTTAATTTTGTTTTCATGACTGGTGCTGCCATCTGTCAGCCGGGACGGGAACGAAAAGTTAAACGCAAGTTAACTTCCAATTAACTTCATTCTATTTCAAGTTGATGGGATAATTCATCAAAAAAGTTTTTAAAAAGTATGTATTAATACATAGAATTGTCATGTTTATATGATTCAATAGAAAATTTAAATACATGGTGTATAAAAAGTTCTTTTTATCTTGTAATTATTTTTACTGTCTTGTAGTATACTTTTAAAAATTAAATTTAAAAGTAGAAATTTAGGGAAAATATATATTTACCTTCCTTTTCTTCTTCCAAAGTAAAGCTGTGTACCAAATATACGACGCTAATGAACACGAAGAAGATCTTCATTTTTAACCTTAAAAAGAAACCATTTTCATTTGTTAATACAGAAGGTCGATCACACTTTATGGAAACGATTTTGTAATTTATTTTTGACGTTTGCATTTTGAGGTAAAAATTTGGCAATTTCAGAATAATCGTCTGCTACTGTTTTGTTTTAATTGGAATGTAAAATAAAAGATTTATTTTGAATAAGGGCTCTTACAATTGATAGATGGCTCGAAGGTTACGTAACTGCGTTTTCCGAGGAGAAATATTCGTGTCAACAAATCATGAAGCGGTGTAAAAATTGCGGTTATGGCATTTTAAAAAAAAAGGATATTTGTAATATATTAAATTTTAAAGGGGAAAAAAGTCTAACCGAAAATAAAAATGAAAAGATGACCTCAAAACCTCATCCTATGACTGTTCGAACGCAAGGCAAATATCAAGAAAGTGAAGTCTCTTATCCTAAAAGAAATTCCGTCGACTCAAAGATCCATTGCATCGAAACTAGAAATGCCTTCTGACACTGTAAGTAAAATCATTGATAAAGATTTGAGGATAAAAAAGATGTTTAAACCTAACGTTCATCTGTTTTTTCCAAAGCATATTGCTGAAATAAAAAAAAATTGTAGAAAATTATACGAAAAGCCCCTAGCTGCTGAAAAATAAAAAAATTTGGTAACACTCGATGAGGCATGGGTGTATTTAAGTGACTGTGATAAAAAAAGATCAATTTTCTATTGCTCAACTGACGGGAATTGCAAGTACGAAATTGCTACGTTAGTGCACAGAAAAGTTCTCAAAGGAGTTCATGATAGTAGCAGGATTTTGTTACAACGGCAAATTAAAAATCAAGCTCAGAGTCTGGAGTAAAACCAAAATTAATTCACTCTAGAGCAGAATATTTTAGAACCAATTTTTGAAGAAAAATTTCCAGCTTTATATGGTAAAGACATCGGTAGAGTTGAGCTTTATATGGACAAAACCTCTAGTCACACGTCTAAATCAACTGTCGCTTAGAAAGAACCACAAACAGGAATAAAGTGTATTCCATTTAATGATTCCATTTAGTGATTTCCGCTTATAAGAATCACGTTTGTTATTACTGTTTTGATTCTTATAAGCGGTTGATTCTTATAGCCGAAATTTAGGTTTTTCGACAGGCACACCCCTATATATACATATATTAGATAATTTACCATAAAATACTCTTTAATTTACGTTAATTATCTTTTATTAAAATTATTTTTTAAAATTTTAAAAATACAACTTAATTTCTAGACCTATAAGTAGATACACATGATTATAGTAAGAGAAGAAAAAAATCCAATATTTGTTACCACATACCTTCTTAACAGTTTTAACATTTCAACTACAGGAAGGTAGCAAGAAAAAGTTTTCTATGGTAGTTTGACGTAATGAAATTTTCAGGAGGCTGATTATACCTCTTTCAATACTAATAGTTTCAGACGAAGATTCACCTTCTAGCTTACGTTTCATGGTTTGATAACGTGCTGAATCTACTAATGTCACGTTTGCCTAAGTGATAGTGGACGTGGACACTTATGCCGAAGATTTATGTGTTTCAGGGTCCAGGAAGCCTCAACCAGGATGTGGGAGGTGGGAAAAAAGAGTCCCTATTTTTGTTTGTCAGTGGAGAAAAGTGAAATCGGACCCGAACGGGTAAAGATACCCCTGTGTCAAGCTAGTAGAACAGTGTTGTGCTAAAGCGTTTAAGAGGAAACTATTATGTTATGTCTAACAAAAAAAGGGATGAATTTTACGACTATATTCCATCCTTTCTTATCAATCTTTCTTTTATATATATATATATAAAAAAACTTCTTGCCTTTTGAGGGTTTAAATGGCTTTTATTTTTTTTGAAAAATGAAAGAAAAGCGAAGAGTGTAAACTGATTCTTAAAACCGGTGGATTGATTCTTTAAAGCAAAAATTTTAACATGGAAATAATATATTTGTTTTTGTTTTCGCGATATTGATTCTTATAAGCGGTTGATGCTTATAACCACTGATCACTATAAGCGGTGGTTACTGTACCTATAAAATCACCTGACGCTTCTGCAATGGACTTTTGCACTTTTGGTTTATTAAAACGAGCCTCAGGAAAACGGCGTCCAAGAACTCTGAGCGGACTTGTAATGTAAAATAAAAATAAAAGGACGGAAAACGGCCGGAAAACTGTCCAAGAAGAATGGGGTAAAATTGACACGACAGTACTAAGAAAAAGTTTACTTTCATGGAAAATTTGAGCTAGAGCTATTATCAAGAACCATGGCTATCAGATAGAAGCAAATCGCCGAAAAAATACGACATTTATACATAAAACGTAACTATCAAAATCGTTTCCATAAAGTGCGAACGACCTTCTGTACTTATACAGATAGATTACATACATATAATTATTGATGCAGTCGTCACCAAACATTAGTGAATGTCAAGTATTCCATCTGCAGAAACTACCACATGAAAGTCTTTTATTAATTCGTGTTAGATCCATAGTTAATTTGTGACTACACCTAGCGATGGAATAAAAGATAAGAAGGCATATGAGATGCAATGAGTGCCTACTCTTTGGTTACAGGAAATAAAAGATTTCTTTGGCTGTACAAGACGTATAATTATTGTGTGACGCATAATTATTTTGTCCACTCGAGACTGAGTGACCACCACTAGATGTGGAAGCAATGTTAACAAAGCATATGAGCTGCTACGAGAACCTAAGATTTGCTCACAGGAAATAAAATATTTGTCTGACTGTGCAAAGAGATAAGCTTTTTTTACACGACAAAGATCGAGCGTGTGAGGTAAGGTAGTCGAACTGACTTCCCGAAGAAGTTCTGGCACAGACAGCCGGACAGAGTTGTTCGCGGGCACACCACTTTGTCCAGCTGTTTTTCGAAGGGCAACCCCGCAGAGGTAGAATCAAGCAGTACGAGTTATATTCAAAAGCATTATTGAGAACAGGGACTTTATTTTTGAGGCAATCTGATTGGGAGCTTTTGTTTGAGATAATGATTTTCTTCCTGTAAGAAATGTCTTATTACCGAATTATCGTTCTGCAATAGCAAACTCTTATTTTTACTATAGCAATACTTTTGGTTATTATAAACCCGGGAGTTGTCGCGCATCGGTCTATTTGCCGCCGAAATCAGTTATCTTTCTGTAACCCATCTCCCCTTAAAGGTACAATGGAGAAACTCCGCGTAGCTGACTTTGACTGTTAGTCCTGTTGTGTAGTAAAATTACAAGTCATTCCTGTGTTTTATCAGAATTTTATTGCATTCTAAATTTCTTATCAGTCTGAATCCCCCCCTTCTATTCCGCGAACTCCTTGGGGGGGAAGTTTCTTTGAATCGTGGATTCAAAGAAACTTCCCGCGATCAGTAGACTTTAGTATGTCTTTATTTCTTCTCTTTTGCTAATAGACCATTTTACTATTTTTAGTAGGCTTCGTAAAAAATTTTTAATGGTTCAGGAAGCATTAAAACTATTTGATTTGAAAACTACATATTTATAATTTCAGAGAAATTTTAATCCTATTTTTATTATTTTAATAAATATTATTACATAAACATTAACTGAAATATTAACAGAGTGCTTTCAAACACACAATTGAATATTTATTTAAATTAAATAAATGATTGATGTAAACGGTATCTCTTACTGCGATTCTGTCCTTCAAAATGATTTATTTCAGAACGATTTCACATTTATAATTGAAAACATATACTACTTATTAATTCACTGTCTTTATAAATTCAGTCTAATTATTTATTCATTTTTATTATTTAAAATTATTTTGTAAAAAATATATAATATTATATATATAATAGCCGTTGTCTCTGTATAACACTTCCGGGCTATACTCATCTTTCAATTGAAGCCCTCAGTAAACAAACGGCCGGTTAGGCTTAATTTCAATTTCAGATTTGGATCAGAATTTTTTCTTACCTAAAAACTAATATCTTCTCCATCAAATCACGTTTGTTCAGCCTATTTTTCTATAAAACATCCAGAACTAAAAAAATTGGATGCTTTTAGCTGTATATTTAACAGTTTTTAAAAATCTGTTTACTTTTGCGATGAATTCTGAAAGTAAACAAACTTGAATGTGAATGAATCAAGTAGCTCAAGTATTCAAGTGAGCTGTAAAAAACTGGATGGCAGTCTACTAATCCAATCGCATGAAAAACTAAATGAATAAAAAATAATGAAAGGGTTTGCTTTTACAAGTTGTGGATTAAATGCAATATTTTAGATAATTCGGGATATTTTTTTTAACTTTCTTATACTTTTTCCATTATGACGTCATTATTAGTATTATGACGTCAAAATGACGGGTTACCTACTAGTTAAAAATATTTATGCAAATGTCAACGAATATTTACTTAAATTAAATGAGTAGTAATTCCTGTAATATTTACTATCTTTCCAAATTCAATCAATAATTTTTTTCTCTATGTTCTTCGTTTCCGATCGTCTAGTAACACCAACAACTTTCAACTGGTAACGGCGGCAAATCGACCGAATGCGACTACTGGCGTTCTAAAAAAAGGCGCGACTACTCTCGGGTTAAAGAGATTAAATATTTTAACTGTTCCTCTTTAATTCACAGAAGAACATTGCACCGTATGTTGTTGATGATGATGCTTGTACCATGCGATCGGACAACTCGAAGTCACACTGTCCAAGTCACAATACATCCCTCGCATTTGAGAAAAAGCACACTGCCCTTCCAGTAAATCTCAATACATATATATTTAAATGAGGTAATTAATCGCCTTTTGACAATTAATTAGCGACTTATATTTAGATTCAAAATTCTGTATAGTAAGGAGATTACTAATTCTCAGAATTTTGTAAAATATAACACATGTTTATAAAATTATAAAAGACAAAAATTTTAAAACTTAAAAATCAAAATGGTCATTTCTGATGAAGATGCAAAAGCAAAAAAATTAAAATTTGCATTTTATTAAATATTTTTAGTTTTCGTAACCTCTGACTTCGGGAAATCTTTAAATGCTACTTCTGTAATAAAATTTTCAAGAGAATAAATAATAAAAAAAACATTTACTGAATTTAACACAATTACATGGGAATAACCTAATGTGAAAAATGAAAATAATAAAATTAATGAAAATTTTCTGTTTAGGGATGAAAATGTACATCAGAAACAAAGGCAATGTAGTGAAACTTATATATAAGTAAAGGAAGTAATAGATATTGTTAAAAACTTTAAAATCAAACTAGGGAACAGTTTAATTTATGTAATAATCTAATGTAGAGAATATAAGATTCCTTATCAATATTACTGTACATATACTTCATTCCCAAGTTTGCATAAAAAGAAACTTGCGTTATAGGGTGAAAATTATTCTGTTGTCCACCTGAATAATAAGAAATACTGTTGGCAATAAAAAATGCAGTCACGAAACTAAACAAAAATCATCAGCCTATATTTTCTGAGAAAGCGTGTGAAGAAATTTCAGATTTTAAGAGATGATATTGATTTTTAAGAGACATGCTACATATACTTACGATTAAAGTAGGCCCAGAAGTAATTCTACTTTTTTCCAGTTATGATATGCTTTATATACCTTTTTTACAGATGCTTCTGTCAAACACGTGCTTTTTTGAAATGCATTATCTTTAAAGATTTGCCAAACATATGTCATATATTCAATTTTAAACTTCATTGTTTTTTTCTCTTATGTAGAACTTAATTGAAACGCATCATGTTTTTATTTCTGTAATAGTCATACACTGTTATGCCAAGTTCAGTTGACGTTTCAATGGGTCTAACAGATGCAATATTTGGTGTCTTTCGAATCAAAATCTTTTTATAATACATTCAACCCTAAAAACACAGATGCTTTCTAATCTTTTTCTTTTGCATAATTAACCATTTCATCATATCTTTTAAATTTATTTGACGTGGAAGATGTAACATATTGTTTGAAATTGCTTTCGACGTTGTTCTGCATATTTCTAGAAAGCATCTGTTTTGTATGAAGCATTGGATTTCCTCGTTCACGAAATGAAGTTTGAGTGAACATTTACTTCAGTACTTGTTTGTATTCGAAAAAAACGCGGGTGTTTTTTGGAGTTTCTCATGCTTCCTGACTGTAAGTGCTTCATATCAAGACCATAAATTACTTGCGGGATGAGAAATGCTGCTCTATTTACAATAGCATCAAAAGCTTCTGAAACCTAGCCACTTAAAATCTCTATTTCTAGACAAGTAAACTTGGTGAAGTTTGGCGATAATTGCACCTTTTGGCGTAATTTTGCTTAAAATGTCTACTAAAGTTTTTTTGTCAGTTTTGGGGGGTTTCTCATGCTTCCTGACCGTAAGTGCTTCATACCAGGACCTTAAATTACTTGCGGGATGAGAAATGCTGCTCTATTTACAATAGCATCAAAAGCTTCTGAACCCTAGCCACTTAAAATCTCTATTTCTAGACAAGTAAACTTGGTGAAGTTTGGCGATAATTGCACCATTTGGCGTAATTTTGCTTAAAATGTCTACTAAATTTTTTTTGTCTGTTCTGGGGGGTTTCTCATGCTTCCTGACCGTAAGTGCTTCATACCGGGACCATAAATTACTTGCGGGATGAGAAATGCTGTTCTATTTACAATAGCATCAAAAGCTTCTGAACCCTAGCCACTTAAAATTTCTATTTCTAGACAAGTAAACTTGGTGAAGTTTGGCGATAATTGCACCATTTGGCGTAATTTTGCTTAAAATGTCTACTAAAGTTTTTTTGTCTGTTCTGGGGGGTTTCTCATGCTTCCTGACCGTAAGTGCTTCATACCGGGACCATAAATTACTTGCGGGATGAGAAATGCTGCTCTATTTACAATAGCATCAAAAGCTTCTGAACCCTAGCCACTTAAAATCTCTATTTCTAGACAAGTAAACTTGGTGAAGTTTGGCGATAATTGCACCTTTTGGCGTAATTTTGCTTAAAATGTCTACTAAAGTTTTTTTGTCAGTTTTGGGGGGTTTCTCATGCTTCCTGACCGTAAGTGCTTCATACCAGGACCTTAAATTACTTGCGGGATGAGAAATGCTGCTCTATTTACAATAGCATCAAAAGCTTCTGAACCCTAGCCACTTAAAATCTCTATTTCTAGACAAGTAAACTTGGTGAAGTTTGGCGATAATTGCACCATTTGGCGTAATTTTGCTTAAAATGTCTACTAAATTTTTTTTTGTCTGTTCTGGGGGGTTTCTCATGCTTCCTGACCGTAAGTGCTTCATACCGGGACCATAAATTACTTGCGGGATGAGAAATGCTGCTCTATTTACAATAGCATCAAAAGCTTCTGAACCCTAGCCACTTAAAATTTCTATTTCTAGACAAGTAAACTTGGTGAAGTTTGGCGATAATTGCACCATTTGGCGTAATTTTGCTTAAAATGTCTACTAAATTTTTTTTTGTCTGTTCTGGGGGGTTTCTCATGCTTCTTGACCGTAAGTGCTTCATACCAGGACCTTAAATTACTTGCGGGATGAGAAATGCTGCTCTATTTACAATAGCATCAAAAGCTTCTGAACCCTAGCCACTTAAAATCTCTATTTCTAGACAAGTAAACTTGGTGAAGTTTGGCGATAATTGCACCATTTGGCGTAATTTTGCTTAAAATGTCTACTAAATTTTTTTTGTCTGTTCTGGGGGGTTTCTCATGCTTCCTGACCGTAAGTGCTTCATACCGGGACCATAAATTACTTGCGGGATGAGAAATGCTGTTCTATTTACAATAGCATCAAAAGCTTCTGAACCCTAGCCACTTAAAATCTCTATTTCTAGACAAGTAAACTTGGTGAAGTTTGGCGATAATTGCACCATTTGGCGTAATTTTGCTTAAAATGTCTACTAAATTTTTTTTGTCTGTTCTGGGGGGTTTCTCATGCTTCCTGACCGTAAGTGCTTCATACCGGGACCATAAATTACTTGCGGGATGAGAAATGCTGTTCTATTTACAATAGCATCAAAAGCTTCTGAACCCTAGCCACTTAAAATTTCTATTTCTAGACAAGTAAACTTGGTGAAGTTTGGCGATAATTGCACCATTTGGCGTAATTTTGCTTAAAATGTCTACTAAATTTTTTTTGTCTGTTCTGGGGGGTTTCTCATGCTTCCTGACCGTAAGTGCTTCATACCGGGACCATAAATTACTTGCGGGATGAGAAATGCTGTTCTATTTACAATAGCATCAAAAGCTTCTGAACCCTAGCCACTTAAAATTTCTATTTCTAGACAAGTAAACTTGGTGAAGTTTGGCGATAATTGCACCATTTGGCGTAATTTTGCTTAAAATGTCTACTAAATTTTTTTTGTCTGTTCTGGGGGGTTTCTCATGCTTCCTGACCGTAAGTGCTTCATACCGGGACCATAAATTACTTGCGGGATGAGAAATGCTGTTCTATTTACAATAGCATCAAAAGCTTCTGAACCCTAGCCACTTAAAATCTCTATTTCTAGACAAGTAAACTTGGTGAAGTTTGGCGATAATTGCACCATTTGGCGTAATTTTGCTTAAAATGTCTACTAAATTTTTTTTGTCTGTTCTGGGGGGTTTCTCATGCTTCCTGACCGTAAGTGCTTCATACCGGGACCATAAATTACTTGCGGGATGAGAAATGCTGTTCTATTTACAATAGCATCAAAAGCTTCTGAACCCTAGCCACTTAAAATTTCTATTTCTAGACAAGTAAACTTGGTGAAGTTTGGCGATAATTGCACCATTTGGCGTAATTTTGCTTAAAATGTCTACTAAATTTTTTTTGTCTGTTCTGGGGGGTTTCTCATGCTTCCTGACCGTAAGTGCTTCATACCGGGACCATAAATTACTTGCGGGATGAGAAATGCTGTTCTATTTACAATAGCATCAAAAGCTTCTGAACCCTAGCCACTTAAAATTTCTATTTCTAGACAAGTAAACTTGGTGAAGTTTGGCGATAATTGCACCATTTGGCGTAATTTTGCTTAAAATGTCTACTAAATTTTTTTTGTCTGTTCTGGGGGGTTTCTCATGCTTCCTGACCGTAAGTGCTTCATACCGGGACCATAAATTACTTGCGGGATGAGAAATGCTGTTCTATTTACAATAGCATCAAAAGCTTCTGAACCCTAGCCACTTAAAATCTCTATTTCTAGACAAGTAAACTTGGTGAAGTTTGGCGATAATTGCACCATTTGGCGTAATTTTGCTTAAAATGTCTACTAAATTTTTTTTGTCTGTTCTGGGGGGTTTCTCATGCTTCCTGACCGTAAGTGCTTCATACCGGGACCATAAATTACTTGCGGGATGAGAAATGCTGTTCTATTTACAATAGCATCAAAAGCTTCTGAACCCTAGCCACTTAAAATTTCTATTTCTAGACAAGTAAACTTGGTGAAGTTTGGCGATAATTGCACCATTTGGCGTAATTTTGCTTAAAATGTCTACTAAATTTTTTTTGTCTGTTCTGGGGGGTTTCTCATGCTTCCTGACCGTAAGTGCTTCATACCGGGACCATAAATTACTTGCGGGATGAGAAATGCTGTTCTATTTACAATAGCATCAAAAGCTTCTGAACCCTAGCCACTTAAAATCTCTATTTCTAGACAAGTAAACTTGGTGAAGTTTGGCGATAATTGCACCATTTGGCGTAATTTTGCTTAAAATGTCTACTAAATTTTTTTTGTCTGTTCTGGGGGGTTTCTCATGCTTCCTGACCGTAAGTGCTTCATACCGGGACCATAAATTACTTGCGGGATGAGAAATGCTGTTCTATTTACAATAGCATCAAAAGCTTCTGAACCCTAGCCACTTAAAATTTCTATTTCTAGACAAGTAAACTTGGTGAAGTTTGGCGATAATTGCACCATTTGGCGTAATTTTGCTTAAAATGTCTACTAAATTTTTTTTGTCTGTTCTGGGGGGTTTCTCATGCTTCCTGACCGTAAGTGCTTCATACCGGGACCATAAATTACTTGCGGGATGAGAAATGCTGTTCTATTTACAATAGCATCAAAAGCTTCTGAACCCTAGCCACTTAAAATCTCTATTTCTAGACAAGTAAACTTGGTGAAGTTTGGCGATAATTGCACCATTTGGCGTAATTTTGCTTAAAATGTCTACTAAATTTTTTTTGTCTGTTCTGGGGGGTTTCTCATGCTTCCTGACCGTAAGTGCTTCATACCGGGACCATAAATTACTTGCGGGATGAGAAATGCTGTTCTATTTACAATAGCATCAAAAGCTTCTGAACCCTAGCCACTTAAAATTTCTATTTCTAGACAAGTAAACTTGGTGAAGTTTGGCGATAATTGCACCATTTGGCGTAATTTTGCTTAAAATGTCTACTAAATTTTTTTTGTCTGTTCTGGGGGGTTTCTCATGCTTCCTGACCGTAAGTGCTTCATACCGGGACCATAAATTACTTGCGGGATGAGAAATGCTGTTCTATTTACAATAGCATCAAAAGCTTCTGAACCCTAGCCACTTAAAATTTCTATTTCTAGACAAGTAAACTTGGTGAAGTTTGGCGATAATTGCACCATTTGGCGTAATTTTGCTTAAAATGTCTACTAAATTTTTTTTGTCTGTTCTGGGGGGTTTCTCATGCTTCCTGACCGTAAGTGCTTCATACCGGGACCATAAATTACTTGCGGGATGAGAAATGCTGTTCTATTTACAATAGCATCAAAAGCTTCTGAACCCTAGCCACTTAAAATCTCTATTTCTAGACAAGTAAACTTGGTGAAGTTTGGCGATAATTGCACCTTTTGGCGTAATTTTTCTTAAAATGTCTACTAAACAATCTTTCACAATTATGCCATGAAATACTAAATTGTTGTATCTTACAAACTTTTTATCTTTTGTTTGTAAATTCAGGATATCGACCGACGCATTAAAATTCATTTTTACATACATCTGAATATTTTAGAATACCATTTCTGACACGCAGGAAACTTAAAATGCGTATTAAATTTGTTCAATGTTTCATTTCTATAAAAGTATTACCTAAGGGAGGGGATTTTAGCAAACCGTTTTCATAGTAAAAGAAAAGTAATGCGAAAGTAATAAAGAAATATTATATCTTTCTAGATCGCAATAGCCCAGTTGGCACGGACAGCACGCTAGTGATCTGAAAGTCACTGGTTCGATGCTAGTCGCTGATTAAAATCCACTGCCATGTAAACTAAAGGCGGCTGGTGCACGTAAAATCTGTCGTGGCTGCAATGTCCTCCAAGCTCTCAAAATTCCGTCTGGAGGTGCGGGGTCAAGTGTTCTGGTCTCGTCACTTGACTCGGTGCAAAATTACGGGACTCGTCCTTTGGCCAAGTCGGACTCCGACCTTTGTGGTGCCGGTCAAAACAGGAGCCGCGCCTTCATCGCCCACAGCCTTCGGGACTTGACCTGATGTTGCTGTCGGTCAAGTGGCATAAGCAACAACAACTTATTTTTACCATGTTTTTATTAACTCGATTTCTTGTTTGTTTGTGCGCTTGTGTTTTTTTCCCTTACAAATCTTGGAATCGAATTTTAACTAACTTTCCGACTAGCTAGACATTTGAAACTTTTAGAATAGCTCACAACACGATGACAATGCAATATTTTAATTCATTTAGCCATCTTTAAGCAGAATTAAATTCATTTTCAGTTATTTTCATTTAATTTTGTTTTGTAGACTGGTGCAGCCATCTATCGTCCGGGAACGAAAAGTTAAATGCAAGTTAACTTCCAATTAACTTCAATTTTTTTTCAAGTTGATGGAATAATCCATTAAAAAAAATTTTAAAAAGTATTTATTAATACATAGACTTGTCAATTTTTATATGATTCAACAGAAAATTTAAAAACATGGTATATAAAAAGTTATTTTTATCTTCTAATTAGACTCATGAAGCTATATGATTACTTAAAATGTGTGAAATTGGAGGTTTCATAACATTTATAGAACGCATGAATTGTCAGATGAATATCAGCGCAATCAGGCAACACTTCTCTGATTAACATAATGATTCATCTTATTTTAATTTGCTTCCTTACTTGAAAATCTGAAAATCTGTTATAATTTTTTTTAACATCGGTTCTAATTATCGATCCCGTAAGCATTTTAATGTTTCAAGCACACGTAAAGAACACTTATTCGATTCCACATTAATTTTAAAAGGAAGGTGGGTGTCTGCATATTTCGAATTAGTCAATATTTCTCCATTAGGAACATTGGTGTGATTTCCGCAATGAACAATTCAGAAATGCTACATTGCTACAGTAAGGGCATCCGCACACCGAGCTACTCAAATATAATTACAAGATAAAAAGAACTGTTTATATACCATGTTTTTAAATATTCTGTTGAATCATATAAACTTGACAATTCTATGCATTAATAAATACTTTTTTAAAACTCTTTTGATGAATTATCCCATCAACTTGAAAAAAAAAATTAAGTTAATTGGAAGTTAACTTGCGTTTAACTTTTCGTTCCCGTCCCGGCCGATAGATGGCTGCACCAGTCTACAAAACAAAATTAACTGAAAATGAATTCAATGCTGCTTAAAGATGGCTAAAATTATCAAAATAATGTATTGTCATCTTGTTGTGAGCTATTCTAAAAGTAGCTAGTCTGGAACTTAGTTAATAATCGATTAAAGATTTGTGCCCGACAAACATACACACACACACAAACAAACACACAAGAAAGCGAGTTAATAAAACCATGGTAAAAACTGAAATGGTTAGTGACTGAAATTACGTAGCGGTTACTAACTAGTTTGTGATGCGATTCCGCACACGGGCCTATTCAAGAGTGGAAAACTGGATATAAAACTGGATAAAACTGGATTTTTTCCACTTCACCCACTAATTTGATATTAATTTGTTGATCGTTCATTTTTTAATTAAATCACTATCAGAAATTAATTTATTTGATATTAATTTGTTGATCGTTCATTTTTTAATTAAATCACTATCAGAAATTAATTTATTTGAGAAGATTGGCAAAATAGACTGTGTAATAACAAGCACAACGGAAGAGAAATTGGTAACTGAAGTTCTTAGTGAATCGACTCGTTGAGTTGCTTACGACTGATTACTAACTCGTTACTGACGGGTTAGTAACCAGTAGCGCCGTCTGCGTGGCTCCATTCAATTACTTTTTATGCACCATGAAAATAACTTTTTATATACCTTTTTTTTTAGATTTTCTGTTAAATCATATGAACTCGACAATTCTATGTATTAATAAATACTTTTTATGAAATTTTTTTGATGAATTATCCCATCAACTTGAAAGAAAATGAAGATGATTGGAAGTTAACTTGCGTTTAACTTTTCGTTCCCGTCCCGGCCGATAGATGGTTGCACCAGTCCACAAAACAAAATCAACTGAAAAAGAATTCAATACTGCTTAAAGATGGCTAAAAGTATAAAAAAAATGCATTGTCATCGTGTTGTGAGCTATTCTAAAAGTTCCAAATGTCTAGCTAGTCGGGAAGTTAGTTAAAAATCGATTGCAAGATTTGTAAGGGACAAACGCACACACAAACAAGAATGCGAGTTAAGGGATCGGTGGACCATTATTTGAGCAAATCTCGTCATTGTAATACTGATTGTGTTATTGTAAAAAATATATATATTTCTGTAGATTATTAGTACCAAAATATTTTTTTCAACTGAAAAATCATTTATGAAGCATCTACAAAGTAATTTATAATGGTTAAGTGTAGTAATAAGTTTTAAATCTGTTTTTCTCAAAACAGATTTTTCAAGGTTTGTAGAGTTTTTAAATGCCCCATGCTACTTAATTTTTGTTCAAAATTGATGACATTTTTAAGAAAGAATCCTGATGTCGTTTACAAAAAAACTAGGTTTGCATTTTACAATTCGACTTCATTAAGGTAATTAAATTTGATTTATAACATTTTAAAAGGCAAAATTTTGATGAAAATCGGGATGGAATTCAGAAAAAAAAATCTCTCAAAAATTAACTATGCAAGGGTTTAAATAACTGATACCCAGATTTGTTTGTTATACAGATTGAAGATATTGAAATGCAAAATCGAGGAAATATCTCAAAAATTAAGTAGCAAGGAGAATTTTAAAATTGTGTTTATAAATTTAAATTTTTTAAAAAAAATCTTAAAATTATAATGAGATTGGAAATTTCTTTTAAGGTATTCTATTTATTTATAGTGAAATGCATATATGTACAAAATTTCGTATCTATGATGAAAAGAAAAAAAAGCAAATTTTAATGTCCACCGTTGCCTTTATAAAAACATGGTAAAAAATAGTTCGCCATTTGCAATTGAAGACTAGATGAATATTCATGTGCGTTTGAAAATTTTCTAAATTGTTTTTTTTTTCAAGTGACAATTTTTGAAACGGAATCTGCAGGTTTCCCGGATACTGGGAGTGTAGAAGATCATATATCAAGCTTGAATGTTTTTGTTAGGGCAGTGTTCCTCACTGCTTGACATCAGAACAAAAACAGAAACGCCTGGACTTTGCTTTGTTGTTGAAACATTTGTAAGGTCTACCTAATAATCGATTAACAATAACCGATCATTCAATTTGCATAAATCCAAAGAAGCTAAAAAATTTGCTAAATTCAGCATTAACCATTACTATACATACCGCGTAGCGAGATTGCGGGAGAGACTGGTTAATTTGGAGCTGTTTATGCGAGTTGCCCTCAGTGGCTCATAGCTAGATCGCTGCTAAGCCTTAGCGAGTTTTTGCCACTCTGTCTTAAAAGGGAACAGTGAACATTAAAATTTACTTTTTTTACTTTTCATTATAGAGATACGAAATTTTGTACATATACACATTTCACTATAAATAAACAGAATACCTTAAAAGAAATTTAAAAGCTCATTATAATTTTAAGATTTTTTAAAAAATTTGAAATTTATAAACAAAATTTTAAAATGCTCCTTGCTACTTAAGTTTTGATATACTTCCTCGATTTTGCATTTTAATATCTTTAAACTGTATAACAAACAAATCTGGGTATCAATTATTTAATCCCTTGAATAGTTAATTTTTGAGAGATTTTTTTCTCAATTCCATCCCGGATTTCATCAAAATTTTGCGGTTTAAAAAGTTATAAATCAAATTTAATTACCTTCATGAAGTCGAATTTTAAAATGCATACTCAGTTTTTATGTAAACAGCATCAGGATTCTTCCTTATCAATTTCATGAATTTTGAACAAAAATTAAGTAGCTTGGAGCATTTAAAATGTCTAAAAACCTTGAAAAGTCTGTTTTGAGAAAAACAGATTTAAAATTTATTACTACACTTACCCATTATAAATTACTTTATAGAAGCTTCATAAATGATTTTTTACTTGAAAAAAATTATTTTGGTACTAATAATCTACAGAAATATATATATATTTTACAATAACACAATCAGTATTACAATGACAAGATTTGCTCAAATAAAGGTCCACCGTTGCCTTAAAGAGTTTGTTGTGTTAGTAATAGTGGATTAGCGTGCACCACTGGTCTGACTGTATATAGGGTAGGTGCTTCATATATCGCCCCTGTGCCCAATATCTCTTACTCGTGTTTGTAAAGTATGATTCGCGCTATGTATGTGAAAATGTAGTAACTTATTAGTTCTGGGTCTTTACTAACGGCGTCGATAGCGACAACGTACTTATCACTGACAACAGAAACTATATGGCGTCTGAAGTTGTTTTGGCTGTTGTCTTAGTAAACTTTGGCTCCAAAGAATCAGAATCCAGTGAACGACCAGGTAGATACATCCAAATTCTAATGTTGCTTATATCATTTGAAAGTGCATTAAACAGAGACTTTGCTAGCAATGCCTTTTAACAGGTGCTCCTAATTTCGCCTGGTAGACGGTAAGTGGAACAGAGGTAGGCGATATTAGGAACCGCTCTGGAGTTCACTGGAAATTTCAATTTTTCCAATTTAGCTACATAACTTAAGGTGACTGCGTACGTTCGAAGCCAATTTTTTTAAATCTTTTTTAAAAAATTTTTTGGGTCTTATATGGTAAAATAGCACCTAAAAATTTAAAAAAGGAACAAAAACTTACCTGTAAATATCGTACTTTTTTTATAAATTGGTCAATTTGAAGTAATTTGTAATGAAATTAAGCTAAAACGCCTATCACTCTGCACAAAATTTTAATGCTACTATTTTAATTTCCATCTCACACATGATACACATTACAGTTATCTTCAAAATGACCTAAAATCTAAGAGACATTTTAAAATTCAAAAATAATACACGCAATTTTCTGTTCCAATACGAAAATTTTCCCCGATTCGTCATTCCTTTCCTTATAAAAACAGCCCTAAACAAAAAAACTAGTTATTATACACTAATTATAGTGCGTCATTTCATTAACAATATCATCTAAATCATTTCCTGAAAATTTTAACAAATAATATTCATTACTATGTGAGATATTATGATAACCGTAGTGATTTGTGCTTAAAAACACAATTCTGAGAAAAACGCAGTTAAACTTGTTTGTGACTTCAATTTTGTAGCAGATGATGTTTTTTTTTTAAATAGGTATAACTCTGATTCTAATTGATGTAGAATGAAAATCAAAAGTTTTGAAAAGAGAAAAGATTGAATTACACGATTGTAGCAAAAAATGAAATTGACCAAAATAGTCAAAAAAGAACATTTTCAACGTAAGAAGTCACCTTAAACTGGCACTGGTTTTGGAGCTGGTTGATCTCAGGATATTTAAGGGAATAGTCCTTATGGATTTTCTTTGGGTTTCCAGCCTAATCAGAGACTAAAAATTGGATGAAATGTCGAAAATAAGTTAGGGTAGGTGATATTTGGGACACTTACCCTATATTTTGAGTACTTAAACTTCATATCCTTGTACAGTGTTTATAAAATTTTGTACCAGTCTTTACTCAGTATTGTTTTTAGACTGCACGTTACATGTGTCAAGGGAATAATAAACTTTGTTATTTATCTAGTGCAAAAAAATTGTTATTTCTACTTTATTAGAGGGTGACTTCGGTATACATATATCCTAGAAAAGGTAGAAGTCAGATATCTCTATACATTTGCGCAGTCAACGTTTTTTTTACCGTAGAAGAGTTTACTTCAGCCGTTACCCGAGTTATTAGAGTACTCAACAAAAGTAGCATGCTGCAAGCAATACAATAATCGTCCAAGATGTTGGAACTCTGTTATTGAGGATCAGCGGGACTACATAAAAGAACTGTTGAGGAAAATGGTCAAAAATAAATTAGATATAAAAGATCTACTTTAGTGTGCATATTTTACCTTGTTTTTATTAACTCGCTTTCTTGTTTGATTGTTTGTTTGGGTGTTTGTGTGCTTGTCCAGTACAAATCTTGCAATCGATTTTTAGCTAACTTCCCGACTAGCTACACATGTGAAACTTTTAGAAAAGCTCGGAACACGATGACAATGCATTATTTTAATACTTTTAGCCATCTTTAAGCAGGATTGAATTCCTTTTCATTTAATTTTGCTTTGTAGAATGGTGCAGCCATCTATTGGCTGGGACGGGAACGAAAAGTTAAACGCAATTGAATACGCATTTGATACCTCTTTATTATGTATTTGAGAATTTTCTTTCAAGTTGATGGGAGAATTCATCAAAATAATTTTTAAAAAGTATTTATCAATACATAGAATTGTTAAGTTTATATAACTGAACAGAAAATTTAAAAACATGGTATATAAAAGGTTCTTGTTATCTTGTAATTATTTTAAATGACCCTCGTATTTCGAATTATGTAGGCTTCCGTCTCCCTTCTAATTCCTTGTGAATTTAAAGAAGTCGTCTTTATGTAAGAGTGATGCAAAAGGGTATTGCACGAGATAAATACCTTAAGGGAACAAGGAACCTTTAACTTCATTTATTTTAAATTATCGATATTTTGCTCTATATACCACATAAGTGTAATAGTCTTTCCTACTACATTGAAGGCACTTAGAATTCACAAATATGTATTTTGTTCAAGAATGAGACCCGTTTTTCAAAAAGAAGAATTTCAAAAAGAAGATTTCAAAAAGAAGAAAGCTAGAATTTATCAAAATGCTCCACGCGCATTCATTTTCTTCTGATTTCTTCAAAATTTCTCACGATTATTAATGGAAATATTTATCATAAAAATGTGCTTAGTTTTTTTAAACTAAACAAATTTTGAATATTCATAGACCATGACATAAATCAAACACATAAATAATAACACTCAAAAATAGCAGGGGGAATTAAAAAAAATTATTTAAGACTATAGATTCATACAAAAAAATCAATTCACTATTATGTTTATATATATATATATATATATATATATATATATATATATAAGCATAATAGTGAATTGATCTATAGTCTTAAATAATTTTTTTTATACATATATATATATATATATATATATATATATGGTAAACTTATATTTAAATAATTACAAGATAAGCAGAACTTTTAACATACCACGTTTTTCACTTTCTTTTATTTAATTTTAATCACTTTTTAGTAGTTTCCACCATCCACACACTTTATAAACGGCTAACTTTTCAATTTTTTAAAAATTTTTCTCTCAATATTTTTGTAAGCATACTAAACTCACATGTATTCTGTTTTCAAAATCGTCAAACGCCGTTAAGCAAAAGTGCATTAAGCATTCAATTCGATCGAAGCGTCACCTTGCGGATTTTTTCCGAAATAACTTTCCATACAAAACAAAATTAGCTGAAAATGAATTCAATTCTTCTATAAGTATTAAGAGAATGCATTGTCTTCGTGTTCTCAGCTATTCTTAAAGTTTCAAATGTCTAGCTAGTCGGGAAGTTAGTTAAAAATCGATTGCAAGGTTTATTAGTGGACAAACAAGAAAGCGAGGTAATAAAAACGTGGTAAAAATTCAGGATTTTAAATGGTATGGTATACGCATGGAGCATTTTGAAAAAAAATAAGACATTTTCAAAAAAATTTAAAAACAGACATTATTCTGCTCAAAAATCCTTATTTTCAGTTCTAAGGGTGTTAAATACAATACAAAAGGACATTTATTATTCTCAGTTTTTATATAGAATTAAAAACTGGATATTAAAAACCTCGACTTCGAAGGTTCATTAAGTGTCTAATTAGACTTTACGTGCATTAAGGGGGGCATCCATGCGTTCATTTTGACCATGTGTTTTACCAATAGTCGCCGACGACACATTTGCATTCATAAATAAGTGTATTCCATGCTCTTTATTCACTTTGAAGATTATCGGTAATCTTCAAACATTATCGATATTTGAAACTTCCCACACAAAGTTCCCACTAATATTCCCACTAATGTTTGGAACATTAGTGGGAAATATCGATAATGTTTGAAGAAAACCATTGCATGTAGTCGAAAACCTTTTTGCTCATGTATAACGCAAAAAGTCAAGCTACGTGTGGCGCTTAGTTGTGTTACCATTTCTTCTAGAAGTCGGTACATGAAAAGGGTATCTAGAGAACATCTATTTAAAATATGTTATTGGTAGGTGGAAGAATTTGAAAATATAGATAAAATAATTACAAGATAAATAGAAATTTTTATATACCATGTTTTTAAATTTTCTGTTGAATCATATAAATTTGACAATTCTATGTATTAATAAATACTTTTATAAAATTTTTTTGATGAATTATCACATCAACTTGAAAGAAAATGAATTGGATGTTAACTTGCGTTTAACTTTTCCCGTCCCGGCCGATAGATGGCTGCAGCATTCTACAAATAAAATTAACTGAAAATAAATTCAATTATGCTTAAATTTGGCTATAAGTAATAAAACAATGCATTGTTATCGTGTTCTGAGCTATTCTAAAAGTTTTAAATGTCTAGCTAGTCGGGAAGTTAGATAAAAATCGATTGCAAGATTTCTACTGGACAAACACACACACAAACAAACAAACAAGAAAGCGAGTTAATAAAAACATGGTAAAAATGTATTGAATGAATTCAATTTTATATTGACGTAGTTTAATCTCTACGTACTTGAATATTCTATTCATTTCCATTTATTTATTTTCTGTTTACTATCTATTTTAATTCTTCAATGCACAACTTCTTTTAAGTGGTTTTAGTTGTCTTTATAAATAAGGAAATGTTGAACGTTTGGGAACTCTTCAAAAAGTAACAAGTTCGGTTAGAGCTGCTAAATGCGTTGATGTATAGAATAGTGCTGATTAAGAAAGCCATTATCCAGTTAGAATGTATATTAAATCGATTGTTACTCCATTAAATAAATTAAAGATGCAAAACCAATTTATTGCGCGCCTATTAAACTGAATGAAATTAATCACCAAGATTTTTCTGATACTCACGAAATGTTTAATCTTTTACATCCACGAATGAATATTTAATGGAAACTGAAATTTGCAAATTTGGATACTTAAAAAAAAAAAAACGTTTATAATAAAACACTAAATGGCAAAATATTTTCGCTGAAAATATTCAGAATATATTCGTGTTTTAAATGACGTTAAAAAAAATCTCTTAATCCCTAAAGATATTCGCAATTAAAGGCATTTTAAATTCCCGTGTCCTTTGGAAGTAACTGATTAGATATCGTCCGTTCTGTGCTACTACTAGCTTGGGTCAGATGTTATACATTGATGGTCTTAGGAAAACAGCATTCAAGAACACTGAACGCACTTTGGGAAATGGTCCAAGAGGAATGGGATAAAATTGACAATTCAGTACTAAGAAAAATTTTACTTTCATGGAAAATTCGAGCTAGAGGTATTGTTAAGAACCATGGCTATCAGACAGAAGCAAATCGCAGCAAAAAAATCAGGAAATTATACATAAAACTTAAGGGGATAGTGGACCTTCAAACCTACCTTTTTTTGTTTTGAATGGATTTGCTTGAAATTGGAATATGTGATAAGTACTATAGATATGTAAAAGTTGTTAAAATTTAATGATGAAATCTTAATAAGTTATGAATTATGAATTATGAATTATTAATTATATCAAAAATTGGTCTCATTAAAAATGTTCCATGCGCATTTCTTTTGCATATAATATGGTATTTTTTATTTACGGGATGTCTTATAGAACTAACAATGAAACTTATTGCTTATTTTAAGCATTCATTAAAAATATACAGAGAAAAAAATAATAATAGTGTAAACACCCTTTTTATTTCGCAAATTACCTATAAATCATCTTTTCAAGTACAAAATTTAGAAATTCTGAGCTACGAAGCATAATTATTTTGAATAAGATTTATTTGATATACAGTTAAGTATATAAAACTTAAATTTCAAAGCAATACGATCATTAGATATGCGCCTGGAGCAGTTTGAATATTTGTATGACGTGAAAATTTTTATTTTGAGAAAAATACATTTAAAGTTATTGCTATTAGTAACCACATAATATCTAAATTAAGTGCAAATGCCTATAACTAGGAAAGTAATCGCAGAAATTAAAAATTATTTTTGCACCACATTCCTACACGTCCGTAGTTTCACAATTCAATAAAATAAAAAAAATCGAATTTTTGGACAAATTTTACTATTTTGAAAGTCCACTGTCTCCTTAACTATGAAAATCGTTTCCATAAAGTGTGAACGACCTTCTTTACTTCATAATCCTTATTAGGTTTCACTCCTCTGTCTCCAATTTAAGAATATGTGATGAATATTTAAATATACAAAATATATGTTGTCTGTGTTTAAAAAATGTAAACATAAAAGTAATAGAAATAGATAATGCAAAGAAATGTGATTTATTTTACGTTTAGAGAACATCAAAGACATTTTCCTTTTTCTTTTATCCAATATTCTTTCTTGTTTGGTGATTCCCCTTTGGACAATTTTCTAACCTGAGTTTCTTCTGTTTTGGTGACCATGGATACATTTTTTGGGTTTGACCTTGCAATTTTCCTGCTTGTCAAAGCAGTCCCTGGCGGTGCCTAGTACACAGGTACCCCAGAAATTGCATTGGTCCCAATCGCCGGCACAACAGTCACAGTCGCTCTTGCATGACTGACCACGAGGAATACATGCCCTGAAAAAAATAACAATAATTTATATATATATATATATATATATATATATATATATATATATATATATATATATATTTATATATATATATATATATATATATATATATATATAAATATATATATATATATATATATATATATATATATATATATATATATATATATATAAATAAATATATATATATATATTTATATATATATATATATATATATATATATATATATATATATATATATAAATAAATATATATATATATATATATACATATATATATACATATATATATATATATATATATACAGAGGCTGTTCGCACATTTTTTAGACGGTTTTGGTAAGCGATAATAAAAAATTGTTTGCTCCAAAAGAAATAATTGCAATTGTACTATGTTTTTAAAAGTCAAAATTATCGTCTACGGCTTGAAAGTTTTGTTTTTATTCAAAATGGCGTTTTTAACAAAGCAGTGGTTCGAAGGCTACATTTATGCTCTTTCCGAAGAGAAATATGCATACTCCGTTATCCAAAAAAGATGTGAGAGTCATGTTTTTGTGATATCTACAGCGTCGATAGGTAATATCGTCAACAAGAAAGGAAATATATATATATATATATACTTGCTGAGTGGCAACCTGATGTGTTGCTTTTTCGATTTAAAATGAAATACTTTCATTTTTTAATATTAAAAACCGTTTAATCACCATTAAAAATATATTAGAATTTTTAAAAAAAGAAATAATAATTTAAAATTTTCTTTCTCAAATTTCGGTTTTTTGGCTTTTGAAATAATTCTTTCAAATTTCCGTTTTCAAATTTTGATTTTAGACAAAAAAGGAATTCATTCAATTAGAAAAAATTCTAAAGGTTTTAACTTCTCATTTCCTAAAACTAAAATTATTTCTGGATTTCAATTATTAGATGACTTGTTCCCAGACTCGTTCTCAACGAATAATTTTTCCTTTTGGCAACTGAGCAGAATTTCTTTTGAAGTTTAGGGTTACTGGGTCTATTGACTTTAACTCCTGTCGCAAGATGCTTATTATCAATGTATATGTGCTGAATAGAAAAAAAATATTAAGTTAAATTAAGTTTAAATTTACCAGTTACATTAATATAAAAATTAAATTTAAAACCATCAAAAAGTAGAAGGGTAAGATAAATGTAAAAATTAGAAATATATTAAGATGAAATAGATTAAGGTTAAAATGAAGAAATAAAAAAATTAAAGAAAATAAGTTGAAATTAATTATAAAGTTACGGAAAAAATGGCCCTCAGCAAACAAGATGGAAAGTTTGCATAATAAAAGCAAAAAAAAGGCCCTGTGAAGGGTCAAAGAATTCGTACTGAGAAGATTGCAGAGTTCCGCGGGGAAAACAAAAAATAGCAAGGTAGGAAAATTAGGAAGATGAGACGCCACTTGGGACCGAACCGACAACGTAGGGTTTACCTGGGCACCGCGATGGCACTGCGCTACGGCAGCACACAAGCAGGTGAGCAAGTTGGGAGGTGTATCGCCGTAAGGCCGAATTTAATATTAAATCTCATGGGTGGAAAAAGTGCTTAAAAAATAGAAAGACAGTTCTGACGAATTCAAAATTGGTAGTTGAAGAATCCTGATCAGTTGCTCATTAATTAGAAACAAATTTCACGAACTTGCTGGAATTATTAGTGAGTAAAATAATACGTCGAAAAATTACGACTCGGCATTCAGTTAAAAGCTAGTTTTGCAAATATGCTTTTTTAGAATGAAAACATTTTTTTTTATTAAATGTATTTGGTATATTTTGGAAACTGAACATCTAGCAAATGCCAATAAATCGTAAAATTGGCATATATAGCTGCAGAAAACCGAAATATTTGTCCATCAAAATTATCGATTTCGTGCTTTTACTTCTGTGCTAGGCACTAACCTCCTTTTCCACGCCATTAGGTTTGGAAAAATACTTTGTATCAGTGATAAAATACATTTCGGAAATTTTGGCACTTACACTGTTTTCAACGGAAACGCCTCAATTGGTTTCTAAACGCTTCGACCATAATTATAAACGGTAATTTACCAAACTAAAGAAAGTAGTTTTTTTCCACTAAAACAGGGATGCCCAACCTTGGCCTACCTAGGCGAGACTGAGTGCGGGCCAACAGCCCCAGCTCGCATATAAAATATGTTTATAGTTAAGTTTTATACATAACATTGCTTCCTATACTTTTGGCATACCTTTTATCATATCATAGAAAAGAGATTAATATAAACTTAAAACTAGTGAGATGTTTGGCCTTGTTTTTATGTAACAGTGCCGTGGATAGGTTGTGAAGGGGGAAGAGGGAATTATTTTTCTCTTAAAAGTTGTATCTCATAAAGTTTAGGGTCTTAAGAAGCCAAAATTTTAGCTGTCAAGTGCCGCATGTATACCGCTGTGTCGTGGCACCTGCTCTAAAGTTTTTGAATATAAATCCTACTAAGGATATAACCAAGCAAAAATATTTCTACAAGGTGCGGTAATTAATCTCCAGGACTGATCTAATAACTCCAGAAAATATTACATGAAATACATACCCATTTAATATGTTTCGAAGTAACTCCCACCTGCCGTGATGCATTCCTGTGCTCGTCAGTGTAAGTTTCGGAAGCAACTTTTAAAGTCCTTTTTCGGAATGCTGTTTAATGTGGACGTCACCGTTGGCTTGAGTGCTTCCACATCCTCAAACCTTGTTCCCTTCAGCAAATTGGTCCAGCAAGAGGTCGTGGAGATGCAGCATCCTCCATACTCTCCTAACTTAGCACCGGCAGACTCTTTCTTGTTTCCAAAACCGAAAGATTTGCTGAAGGGAACAAGATTTGAGGATGTCGAAGCCATCAAGAAATCGGTGACGTTCACATGAAAGAGCATTCCGAAAGAAGACTTTAAAAGTTGAATCCTAAACTTATTAAAGCGAGCACAGAAGTGCATTCCGGCAGGTGGGAGTTACATCGAAACATAATAAATGGGTGTGTATTTCAAGTAATATTTTCTGGAGTTATAAGATCAGTCCTGGAAGTTAATGGCCGCACCATGTTTATATGCGAAGTGACTATATATAGCAGCTTGGAAATCGTAATAAACTGTTGGTATAAATACTGAATCCGTCTGACGCTGCAAGAGTTGAAGCATTTAAAAATAGTGAGGTTTTTTTTACTATCGTTCTAACAATGATTAACAACTGTCAGAAATACAGAGGTTTGATTACCTCGCTTCCTCGTCTACTGCATCTTCAGCCTGGAGTGGTTCTGCTTCACGAAGAGCAATGTCCTCGAGCAATGCTAATGCTGTAAAAGTTAACACCATACAAATTTTGCATTAGCATATATAGAATAATGTATAGTAAAGTATAGAAGTAATTTCGAAAGATACAATAATTCATTTCGGCAAAATTAGCATAATTTCATCCAGGTCTCCATGTTTAAAAATAGGAAGGAAACATGCGGAAAAGAGAATTTCCCCCAATTCTTTCTCCTTCTGGGGAGGATGGGATCTGGCTCGAAAAAATAAACAAATCCAATGTGACACAAATATCAAGACTTATTGACTCATATGTCATTCTTTTAGTCCGATAAACGAAACACATATAACTGTACAATTAAGCTTTCTCATCGTCTTCAATATTCAATGAAAAACAATGAACCACTTTAGCCAAATTTTGCATAGAAAAACTATTTTTGGAACTAAATTTTACTGTAACTATTTTCAGTACTTTAACTGCTTCAAACTTTGTTTCAGTATTTCCTTCTCATTGAAGCACGTATTAATCGTCAGCATGGTTATTATGAGATCGGTATAGTTCAATATTATTTATATCTGGATTCATATTGATTTCGCTCATGTAAAATTGTTAAGAGGTTTTTTAAAAACAAAGTCATGCATAAAAAAAATATTTTTAAAAATCTATCAAATCATTAAAGTTCAGAAAAAAGAGGAAAGAAATTTTAATATTGCTACTAGGTTTGTATTAAAATTACGACACTGAGTCATACAGTTTATCTTTACGCCCTTGTAGTATACTTTTTTAAAAACTGACTTTAAAAATAGAAAGTTAAGGAAAAATATATATTCACCTTCCTTTTCTGCTTCCTGAGTAAAGCTGTGTACCAAATATAGGACACTAATAAACACCAACAAGATCTTCATTTTTAACCTTAATAAGAAACCATTTTGTTTTAATTATACAGATAGATGTGTATATATATATATATATGCCCCCACGCTTCGATACGGATACATACACACTACACACACACAATATATATCAATTAAAGGCTACAAAATAATAATTAATTATATTATAAAAAACAATAAATGTATAAATGTAAATATATATATATATATATATATTTATAAAAAATCGTAAGGGATATTTATTTTTTTCGATAATATCCAATCGTCTGCTGCATTAGAAAGAAAATAAATTTTTTTTTGTCTATTTAGTTCTTATGCACGTGACGATAAATTTATTAAGTACCAGAAAAAGAAATCACGTGATCAGAATTTAATAAATTAAATTCTAAAATTTAATCTTTAAAAATTTACCAAAAATCAGAAAATGGAGGCGAAGGTTCGAAAAAGATTTCATTTTAAAGGAATTTTTATGATCTTTCTCGTGATAAAAATTATATAATCCTTAAATTATTATCTTAAATGCAAACTTAAAAAAATGTTACAAAAACAGATTAAGAATTTAATTTAAAAAAATCTAGGAAAAATTTTTCAAGAATCTTTCGTAGTGCATCTCTACACCATAAGAAGAATCGCCATGCAAAATTTCTGCCCTTTAGGTCGAGTTGTTTGGTCTGTGCGTTGCATTTCAGTGAGTCAGTGAGTCAGTCAGTTACGGAACTGTTTTATATATATAGACAATACATTTGGTTATTATTAATGGAACTATATATTTTAGCTGCTACTCTTTAATTTAAGGATGAATATTGCACGGTATGTTGATGATGATGCCTGCGCCTCCTAGCTGGAAAATTCCACTTCACACTGTACAATTTTCTGTTAAGTAATATTTCGCGTAATACGTCCGTCGCATTTGACAAAACTGATATTGCCATTTCGGTAAATCTGAATATGCATTTTTAAAATGAAGGTAACTTTTAGCCTTTTGACAATTAAATAGAATGTTTATTTTAGATTCAAATTTCTGTATAGTAATGAGATTATTAATTGTCAAAATTTTTAAAATATCATATTCTTTTAAAAAAAAATTTTAGAAAATTAGAAATCGAAATATTCGCTTATGATGAAGATGGAAAACCAAAAAATTCAAATATTTTATTATACATTTTTAACTTTCCTGATCGCTGACTTCGGGAAATCTTTAAATTTTACAAGTGTAATGAAACTTTAAGAGAATCAATTTTAAAAAATATTTTACTTAATTGAACACATATTATGAGGTAATAATCTATTGTGAAAAATTGAAATATTAAAATTTTTGAACATTTTCTAATTACAGATGAAAATATACAATAGAAAGAAAATTAAGGTAATAAATCTAATATATAATTAAACATAGAGGCAAATATTTTTGAAAACCACGAACCACACTAGTAAAATATAACAATTAAATTTTAGTGAAAATTTAATGTAGAGATTAGCCCATAATCCATCTTAAAATATATATATATATATATATATACATACATATATATATATATATATATATATATATATATATATATATATATATATATATATATATATATATATATATATATATATATATATATAAATATATATATATATATATATATATATATATATATATATATATATATCTATATATATATATATATATATATATATACATACATATATATAAATATACATACATATATATAATACATTTATATAAATATATATATATATATATATCTATATATATATATATATATATATACATACATATATATAAATACATTTATATAAATATATATATATATATATATATAGACAGATATAATACATATATATATATATATATATATATATATATATATAGACAGATATAATACATATATATAAATACATATATATATAAATACATATATATAAATATATATATATATATATATATATATATATATATATATATATATATATATATATATATATATATATATATATATATATATATATATATATATATATATATATATAGCATAAATGAAAACATACAGAGTTGCGAAGGGAGAAAGGAACAGTTAAAATAGGGAGAACAAGAAATGTATTTCTTTGAATGGTTTCAGTAATTCATTCTCAAGTTTATATAAAAAAGAAAAATCCGCTTTAGGATGAAAAGGATTGTGTTGTCCAACTAAATATTAGAAAATACATTTAGTAATAGAAAATGCAATCACGAAACCAAACAAAATTCATCAGTCTGTATTTTTCTGATAGCAAGGAAAGAGATATATTTTAAAGGATGATATTGACTCGTAAGAGACATGCAACTTATACTTACGTTCTCGAGGTACGCCAAGAGATGTCTGTACCTTCATCCAGTTATCATTTCCTTTATATACCGTTTTCTATCGTTTTCATGCTTCTGTGAATCACTTACTTTTTTGAAACATATTATCTTTGCAGATTTGCCAAACATATGTCATTTATTCAATATCAAACAACATTTTTTAAAATTCTATTATATAGAACTTTATTGAAATTCATCATATTTCAATTTTTGTAATAGTCATACACTGTTATGCCAAGTTAAGTTAACATTTGAATGGGAATAACAGCTGGAATATTTGCTGTCTTTAAATTGAAAATCCGTTAATATTATATTCAACCCTAAAAACACACTTGCTTTCTTAACTTTTTCTTTTGCATGTTTAAACGTCTCAAGGATTTCTTTTAATTTTATTCGACTTTCGAAGATGGAAGACATAGTTTAACTCCTTGCGCTCCACGTTGACTTTACCATTAAATACACTGCAAACCAGATTTCTTTGATTTTCTTGAAACTGAAGTTGTGGATGCGTTTGAATCCAGAATACATGAAAAATATGTAAAATAGGAAAATGTACATCATTTGTACTTCAAAGCTATTATTACACTATAATTATCTTGTTTACAAAGATCTGAGAAACTTGCAAAATAATGAAAAATCTACGTTTCATACAGTAAAAGAAATGTTCCTCAAACTGTACTACATTTACTGTACTATATTCTTTAGTATGTTCTATTAGGTTTAATTTGAATATTGTCTTCTACATTATTTTTTCTATAAAATATAGTAGCAACATTATATGGCAAGTACATAACGGAAAATAAATTTATGAAAATGAGAACATCATACAACTCACATTACCAAACCACAATTTTCACGCATAGTGTAGTAACCAAGCAACAATTACAGTGAATATGCTGAAATTGAATAATGACGTACATGTGTACGTCATGGCTTTGGGTTACGAGAATTTCATGACGTATGCGTGTACGTAATGGTGCGTAAGGGGTTAAAATATAAATTGCTGTAGGCGTCGTTCTGAATGTTTCTTGTAAGCATAAAACGAATGTTTCTAGTAAGTAACTAAACTAAACGCAGTTTAAAAGCCTGTGTAATTTGGAAATTTCGTAGGAGAAATTTTCTGAAAAGAAAAGTAAGATTGGCATGCCACCAAAGACATCTGAATAACTTTTCCAATCCAATAAAACCCGAAAAATTTACCAGAACTACACTGAAGTGCCACTGAATTAGGGATAGCAAAGCCTATGCAAATTGTGTAGCGCTGCGCATCATGTATGCGCAAGTGAGGGCGCTGTGGTAACTGCATATATAGCGCGTATGTTTTGGAACAAGGCGTGAAAGGCCATCACACAGCACCAAAGAACCTTACTGAATTATGGACAGCTTTAGTCAATATTTGGCAAGCCATTCCCGTGGAACGTTTCCAGAAACTTGTTGAATCTATGCCTCGTTGTGTGGCAGCCGTTATCAAGGCCAGAGAAGGCCCAACTCGTTACTAGGTAGGTATCCCTTATTCAGTGGCACTTCAGTGTATCAAACCTCTGCTTAAATATTCTATGTGACGTCGCAATCCATATTGAGTATACTAGACTATCTTTCATGATTTTAGCGAGATTTTCTACCTCTATCTCGGGTCAGTGGTTATACAAGATGTACGTTGGTAAAGGTGATCATACTGGTGACGTTTTCTACTTAGTACTACTTTTTTATTTCATTTCCTCTCAATACATACGCAAGATTCGATGAAGTTGCGACTTCTCCTAGCCATGCTTAGTTCACCTAGATATCACCGCCACCCACCTATTGTTCGTCATCTATATACAGGGTGTCCATAATTACAGTCCCACTTTCAAAAGGCTGCAAAAAAAAAGAACCACTGGTCAGAATGACTTCAAATTTGAAATGAATATACTGGAAGAAGGGGAAAACGGTTTGGCATAAAAAAAAGAGTTCCAAAATGTTACAGCGCCATCTATTGATACATTTTGGAACTTTTTGCATTATGCCTAATCGTTTCCCCCTTCTTCCAGTATATTTAGTTCAAATTTAAAGTCATTCTGACCAATGGTTCCTTTTTTGCAGCCTTTTGAAACTGGGACTTTAATTATGGACACCCTGTATATAAAACAGTTCCGTAACTGACTGACTGAACGTCTGACTGACAGACAACGCACAGGACAAACCGCTGGACATAAAGGGCTGAAATTTTGCATTGCGATTCTTTCTATAGTGTAGGGATGCACTAAAAGAGATTTAAAGAAATTCTTCTTAGATTTTTTTAGAATTAAATCTTTAAGCTGTTTTTCTAAAATTCTTTAAAATTTGCATTTAAAATAATAATTCGAGGATTATAAAATTTATATCACGAGAATGTTCCTAAAAATTCATTTAAAATGAAATCTTTTTCGAAT
>OU015503.1:118965721-118978221 GCA_907164885.2 Dolomedes plantarius | reverse complement strand
GCGCTTAATATTGAAAGATGATATTACTTCCGAGGCGTTCTTCTGGAATGGACGGATGTACCTTTGTCACTCTAATAAACGATTCGACTCGACTGCTTCCAAATTAAAATTTTATTTCTTTGAGACTGAGTCTTGTCCCAGCCATGTAAATATGAACTAGTTTTCCCTTTCAGGTTATAATTTAAGGACGTGATGCAATGGGTATATTACATACATACATACATATATATATATATATATATATATATATATATATATATATATATATATATATATATATATATATATATATACTAATATATAAAGAGAGAGGGGATTTTGTACGTGGAGGGTAATCTTCAGAACCACTGTACCTATTTGAAAAATTATTTCACTGTTTGAAAGGTACATTATTCCAGATGGACATAGGCTATATATTATGTATATCTGATCAGTAGAAATAAAGTTAGGAGCTTAATCCTAACAATCTCCATTGTTTCCGCTACTGTCTTCTATCGCTTTTTGTTCCGAAGATTTCAACGATCCTTATCGTGGTGCTATCGCGGTGGGCTTCTGTTCTGACGCTAGCGGTTCGAACCTAGCCGTTCTCCGGCACGCCTTTTACTTTTAAAAAATTTATTTTAATTATTAACGAACATAAAATTAATTTAATGTATTATTTAGGTTATTATTAAGGTAAAAAAAAGATTTACAATTTATTGGCTATCAACTGGAAATTTATTGGTATAATATTTTGTTCAACCCGGACAAAGTCGGGACGGGCCGCTAGTATATATATAAACTGTAGAAGTTATAAAGGCTGAAAAGACTGTAGTGTAATCAAATTGCAGCAAGTAAGTTCATTTATCTTCAAAACTGCAGAAACGTTCTTTCAATATTCCCCCATACTGTTTATATGTGCAATGAATGAAAAAAATTTTTCAAAGGAGAGCTAACTGTTTTGCCCCGGAGCTCACGTCACCCATAGATAATACAGGAAATCAAATAAATGTTCTTTCGAAGCATTTTGTTTCTTTAGAATACAAAAGAATATAATTTGAAAAAAAAATCCTACTTTTTCAATGAAAGAGATGAAACGGAAATTAAAGACACTTGCCGCCGCAAAATATAAAACCCGGTATTGAAAGGCTGTCCAAATATTTGCCGAATCGAAATCGTTTTTCGAAAGGTTTGATTTTTTTTCTTTGTCTATGTTTTACCCGGTAATTAAATTAGGTTTCTGGAAAAACTATTTAAAAATTTCAATTCATTCAACATTTTTACACCTCTGCTTTTGTTAGTGTTTCATTAGTGGTCTTTTATTTCTTGTAGATTAGATCCACATTTGCTTTGAAAATCTAGGAACTATTTTAATGGTATCTAATTCAATCAAGCTATTCAAGGAAAATAATTGCGAATCAAATATTATCAGAGAAAGGTATTTTATATATATATATATATATATATATATATATATATATATATATATATACTAGCATTATTGCCCGGCGTTGCCCGGGTAGATATATACATATAAAATTTTTCATGCATTCCATCAAAAAAATACTGGGCTGCATCCCCCGCTCTTCATGTTCATCTGACCAGACAGAATGCGCTTAGCGCGTTTCTACTGAAATGATATAAAACAATATAAAAGAAAAATTTTGAATCTGTGGACCATCGTCTGATTATATGTCTGATTTTATTGAGAATTAATAACACAGTGTTGCGGGATTCGCACGTTTCGATTGAATAAATTTACTGTTTAATTATATTTGTTAGATAATGTTTAATTAGATTTAATTAGATTTGTTTGATCCACTGTTTAATTAGAAATAATTTTTTATAATTTACATTTGCCTTTATTATTTTTTTTCCCTTATAAACGCAGTTTTTTCCACATCACCCAAGAGACGCACTTTTTTTCACATCATCCAAGAGGTGAAGTGCAAGATGTGTTATCCCCTTTAATTAATCAAAGTAAGACGGGATTCCGCATGAAGCCTATCTTCCTTAATTTGGTGATTCGGTTTTTTATTGTCGACAGGCCAAAAACAGTATAAAAAGCAAATTGTAAATCGGTTTTAATTTTCCCATACCGTAGGAGTGGGTATCTGGGATGGCAGTGCCAAAGGTTATTGTAACAACCCTCTTCTCCCCCGCGCATCTTAATTTTACTGATAACGCAGTGCTCGTAGTGTTGTGGTGAAGGTGCTGTATCCACATTTAGCACCTCTTAGAGTCACAAAAAATCATTTTAAAATTAATTTAAAACAGCTAATTGAGCCCCAAATTTTGTTTTTGCTTCGTTAGCTTTCTCGGGTCCTAAACATTAAAAGTTCCGAATTTGGTCCCGGTGCGTGAAACAGTCTATGATTCTATAGCGGACAAACAAACAAAAAGACGAGCTCTTTTATACATATATATATATATATATATAAATATACCGGGTGGTTATAATTGAACTTCCCCTATAAACGGCATCCTACAGCGCAAACGGGTGAACGGAATACAACGAAATTTCGTATACGGGCTATACACGAGATGTGCTCACGGAATTTCGAAAAGAAAAATTTAGTTCCAAAATGTCCACCAGAGGGCGCCTTTTCGGGAAAAAACATGAAATTTAACACAATTAACGACCAAAACGGAATACAGAAACAATATTAACATTCATTGACTAGTTTCTGATCACCTTGTCATCGAACCACATTAAGTAAACGTAAGGGAGAAACAAAAATCGTTCAGTTTGCAGAAACAAGATCAAATTAGGACGAAATTTCCACATGAGGATCAGTTGTTAATGATCAGTTGTTTGAGATCAGTTGTCCAGGACGATGTAGGGAAAGCTGTTCCACGTGACAACTTTCATTCACCTGCGAAATTTCAAGTCAATGGACAGTGTGTTCATTTGATACTAAATTTAGATTCTCCCTATGGTTCTTCTCAAAACGGGAATTTCCATTTTCGCGGGGCTTTTCGAAATACGACAAATAATGATATTTAACGTTACGAAATAGTTTTACTTTTAAGCCCCCTTTAATTTTTTTAATTATTATCATTTTTCTAAAATATTCTTTACATATATATATATATATATATACATATATATATATACCGGGTGGCCATAATTAAACTGACAGTGCTCACAGTGTTCTGTACCGCGATCTATTTGCGAGAATGACGCCACATTTTGTAGGAAGATTAAACAAGACGGGGGACGAAGGATTCCGCGAAAAAATAAATTAGTTCCAAAAGTCACCGCTAGGGGAATATTTGGCGCTGTGTAATAGAAAAGCATCATCCGCCTCCATTCTGGCAAGAAAGGTGAGAGCAAAAGTCAATCGCTTATCATGGTCGGGGTACAGTAACTCCTGTACACGGCTGATCTTGTACGGATAGAAGTTGATAATCTTTCGTAAGATTTTCCATACCGTACTGTAAGGCATATCCATATTCCGAGCTAATCCACGAGCGCTAGAGGTGGCAGCAATATTGTCTGGTCCTCTGTCGACAATCGCCGTGGCAACTGCTTCGATTGTATCCTGTGGTACAGGTTTTCGTCCTCTGCCTGACTGAACCTTCAGAGAACCTGTTTTCTCAAACGTCGCAACCATTGCTTTTAGCCCATTAACTGACACAGGACCGTTACCTTTACGCATTTTTTTGTGCGTTCTAAAAGCACGAAGAGCGGCTGACGCGTTGCACTGGTTGAGGTAAAAGAATATGACCAGTAACGCACGCTCGACTAAAGAAGGAGACATTGCACATAAACTTTCAATCCGATTGATTCGAAACGTAACACATTGCCTTTTAAAACCCAAGCAGCTGGCACTGTGCCAGTGGATGTAACGTGAAATTTGAATAAAGAACTTCTTCTTCTGCTCAGCGTACGTGATATTGCAGATCACGAGACTTTATCGGTGTTTATGTAGATTTTACGCTTTTTTAAAAGTGTTGCCATATTGCACTTGAACTAAATAAGAAAATGTGCATAATAGAAGGCAATTTTATTCCGTATTGATTTGCATTTGTTAACACTCTATTTTCTATTACACAGCGCCAAATATTCCCCTAGCGGTGAGTTTTGGAACTAATTTATTTTTTGGCGGAATCCTTCGTCCCCCGTCTTGTTTAATCTTCCTACAAAATGTGGCGTCATTCTCGCAAATAGATCGCGCTACAGAACACTGTGAGCACTGTCAGTTTAATTATGGCCACCCGGTATATATATATATATATATATATATATTATAATTAAACTTTCCCTATAGATGGCATCCTACAGCGCAAACGGGTGAACGGAATGCAACGAAATTTTGTACATGGGCTCAGTGGCGCCGGAAGAGTCAAATATAGAGGGGGGGGGCAAAGTAAAATAGATTAAAATTTTTACACCTTTATTATTAAAAATACATATACGGTTATAAAAAATAAACTTTTATGTTATTTTATGTTATTTTATGTTATATTATGCCCTATCACACGTCAACGTGTACTCGTTTCAAATGTATCGGATTCAAGATTGCCTTTCGCGATGAAAAAACATTGTGTAGGGTTGCTTTTGAATCGCAAATCGTGCTTGCGTTAACGAGTGTGAGAATGCAATTTAGTATTCAGTTTTGTTAGGCTTTATGATTTTAAATGAAAATTCTAATATTTTACGAGCGCTAGCTAGGTAGAAACAAAAAATTCAATTTTCTAGGGGGGGGGGGCAAGTGCCCTCCCTTGCCCCCCCTTTCCGGCGCCACTGCATGGGCTATATACGAGATGCGCTCACAGAATGAGCGCATCTCGTGTATAGCCCATATATAAAAAAAATTTAGTTCCAAAACGTCCACCAGAGGGTTCCTTTTAGGGAAAAACAGGAAATTTAACACAATAAACGACCAAAACGGAATACAGAAACAATATTAACATATATTGACTAGTTTCTGATTACCTTGTCATCCAAACTCTGATGTCTGTGAGTGTGCGTCAACAGCTGTCTTGAAGGCATCAAAAAGTACCGGTGTGACACGTTTAAGGGGATGGTGGACTTTCAAATTACCAAAAATCGAGCAAAAATTGGAATTTTTTGGGGGGATGTATTAATATTTTAAAAACATGTAAATATTGGAATGAAATGCATTTAAAATATGTAGTGAAAAGTAAAATGAAAACTTGGTGGCTTTACAAAAGTTAGTATTAAAGGTAGGTGAAAAAAACATGTTTTAAATGTATTTTTCTCAAAATGAGTAATTTCCAGATTTGCAAGTCTTTAAAATGCTCCTCGCGTCATAATTTTTGACGAAAGTTTATGAAATTTATAATAAAGACTCCTGTAATACATGAAAATAAAGTTATGTATCCATTTTAGGATTTGAGGTCATTAAGCTTATCAAAGTTTAACTTATTAGTTAAGCTTATCAAAGTATAAAAATGTTTCCTGAAAATTAACTATTCAACGAAAGTACAAAAAAATACATAACTCTGTTCAGAAAGTATTTATAAGCAATATAAAGGCAAAATTAAGGGGAAAAGTTTAAAATTGAGTCGCAAGGAGCATTTTAAAGAAGGGTAATTTAATTTCAATTTTTTGATTATAAAATATTTTTTTTAAATATCTATATAATTGTATAAGGTGTTTAATATTGTTAGACTTTAATGAATATATAAGCAAAGATTCATATCTCTGTGGCAAAAAATTTCAAAAATCGCTGTGAAAGGTCCACCATCCCCTTAAGGCCTATTCCAGGTTGAACTCCTTATCTCCCCGTCCCTTCAAATTTCTTAATAATGGCCCGGATACCTTCAGTAGACATTGGTCCACGCCGTCGGTTCTCTCTGCGACGAAATTCATGAACTGCAGCAGAAGCAATTCCCTTGTTTTCGTAAAACAGCTTCACCAATAAACGCACGTTGGTCTAAATAGACCGTCATTAGTACAGCCGGAAACATCGACTTAAACGTGACGACGTCTGCAGACGATTTATACCCTAACTAGCTGAAAACCCGCGCTTCGCTACGGAGTACATTGAAATTAAATACAACGGTCAATGTATGCAATTAATGCCAAATATATATATATATATATATATATATATACCCTAAGGGTAGAATATATATATATATATATATATATATATATATATATATATATATATATATATATATATATATATATATATATATATATATATATGTATATATATATATATATGTATATATATATATATGTATATATATATATATGTATATATATATATATATATATATATATATATATATATATATATATATATATATATATATATATATATATATATATATATATATATATAATTCCAAAAAAAATATATATATATATATATATCTATACTTATATATAAAGAGAGAGAGCGATTTTGTACGTGGAGGGTAATCTTCAGAACCACTGTACCTATTTGAAAAATTCTTTCACTGTTTGAAAGGTACAGTATTCCAGATGGACATAGGCTATATATTATGTATATCTAATCAGTAGAAATAAAGTTAGGGGCTTAATCGTAACGATCTACATTGTTACCGCTACTGTAATCTACCGCTTTTCGTGCCGAAGCCTTCAACGATCCTTAGCGTGGTGCTACCTATACTTATATATAAAGAGAGAGCGATTTTGTACGTGGAGGGTAAACTTTAGAACCACTGCACCTATTTGAAAAATTCTTTCACTGTTTGAAAGGTACATTATTCCAGATGGACATAGGCTATATATTATGTATAACTGATCAGTAGAAATAAAGTTAGGGGCTTAATCCTAACAATCTCCATTTTTTTCGCTACTGTCTTCTATCGCTTTTTGTTCTGAAGATTTCAACGAACCTTATCGTGGTGCTATTGCGGTGGGCTTCTGTTCTGACGCTAGCGGTTCGAACCTTGCCGTTCTCCGGCACGCCTTTTTCTTTTAAAAATTTTATTTTAATTATTAACTAACATAAAATTAATTTAAGGTATTATTTAGGTTATTATTAAGGTAAAAAAGGATTTACAATTTATTGGCTATCAACTGGAAATTTATTGGTATAATATTTTGTTCAACCCGGACAAAGTCGGGACGGGCCGCTAGTTTATAATAAATGCGAAGATCAATGTATACAATTGATGTAAAAGAAATATATTTATAAAAAAATCGTAAGGGATATTTTTATAGACAAAATAAAGTCCAATCGTCTGCCGCATTAGCAAGAAAAAAATATTTTTTTGTCTATTTTTTTTTGCACGTGACGATAAATTTATTTAAAGTACCAGAAAAATAAAAATCACGTGATCGGCATTTAATAAATTAAATTCTAAAAATTAATCTTTAAAAATTCCCCAAAAATCAGGAAATGGAGGTAAAAATTCGAAAAAAAATTCATTTTGAAGGAATTTTTATGATCTTTCTCGTGATATAAATTTTATAACCCTCAATGTATTATTTTAAATGCAAACGAAAAAAAAGTTTAAAAAACAGCTTAAAAATTTAATTTAAAAAAATCTAAGAAAAATTTTTGAAAAATCTTTCTTAGTGCGCCCCTACACTATTAGAAGAATCGCCATGCAAAATTTCAGACCTTTAGGTCCAGCGGTTTGGTCTGTGCGTTGTATGTCAGTCAGTCAGTGAATGAATGAATGAATGAATGAGTCAGTTACGGAACTGTTTTATATATATAGATGTGTATTGCATAAAGCTTCCTCTTCTTCCCAAGCATGAAAATCTCGACATTTTTCTCCTACAACTGACAGCTTTTCCCGGTTTTACATTTTATTACTCATATTCTTGTTCTGGATTGTTAATATTGTTTCTGTATTCCGTTGTGGTAGTTTATTGTGCTAAATTTCATGTTTTTCACGAAAGAGCGTCCTCTAGTGGACATTTTGGAACTAAAATTTTTTTTTCGAAATTCCGTGAGCGCATCTCGTGTATAACCCATATACGAAATTTCGTTTCATTCCGTTCACCCGTTTGCGCTGAATGATGCCGTTTATTGGGGAAGTTTAATTATAACCACCCGGTATAAATAAATATGAATATATATATATATATATATATATATATATATATATATATATATATATATATATATATATATATATATATATATATATATATATCTATAAAACAGTTCCGTAACTGACTCATTCATTCATTCATTCATTCATTCATTCACTGACTGCCTGACATACAACGCACAGACCAAACCGCTGGACCTAAAGAGCTGAAATTTTGCATGGCGATTCTTCTTATAGTGTAGGGGTGCACTAAGAAAGATTTTTCAAAAATTCTTCTTAGATTTTTTAAAATTAAATTTTTAAGCTGTTTTTTAAACTTTTTTTACGTTTGCATTTAAAATAATGATTTGAGGGTTATAAAATTTATATCACAAGAAAGATCATAAAAATTCCTTTAAAATGAAATTTTTTTCGAATCTTTACCTCCAGTTCCTCATTTTTGGTGAATTTTTAAAGATTAATTTTTAGAATTTAATTTATTAAATGCTGGTCACGTGACTTCCTTTTCTGGTACTTTAAATAAATTTATCGTCACGTGCATAAAAGCTAAATAGACAAAAAATTATTTTTTTTTCTTGCTAATGCGGCAGACGATTGGACATTATCCAAAAAAATATTAAAATACAGTAAAAGAAATGTTCTAGAAACTGTACTATATTAACTGTACTATATTCTGTAGTATTCTTTATATTAGATTTAATTTGAATATCTTCTTCTACATTATTTTGTCTATAAAAATATCCCTTACAATTTTTTTATAAATATATATATATTTTACATCAATTATACATTGATCTTCGTATTTATTATATATATTGGCATTAATTGCATACATTGACCGATGTTTTTACTTTGAATGTACTCCGTAGCGAAGTGCGGGTTTTCAGCTAGTATATATATAAAACAGTTCCGTAACTGACTCATTCATTCATTCATTCACTGACTGACTGACATACAACGCACAGACCAAACCGCTGGACCTAAAGGGCTGAAATTTTGCATGACGATTTTTCTAATAGTGTAGGGGTGCACTAAGAAAGATTTTTCAAAAATTCTTCTTAGATTTTTTTAAATTAAATTTTTAAGCTGTTTTTTAAACTTTTTTTACGTTTGCATTTAAAATAATACATTGAGGGTTATAAAATTTATATCACGAGAAAGATCATAAAAAGTCCTTCAAAATGAAATTTTTTTCGAATTTTTACCTCCATTTTCTGATTTTTGGTGAATTTTTAAAGATTAATTTTTAGAATTTAATTTATTAAATGCCGATCACGTGATTTCTTTTTCTGGTACTTTCAATAAATTTATCGTCACGTGCGTAACAACTAAATAGACAAAAAAAATATTTTTTTCTCTTTCTAATGCAGTAGACGATTGGATATTATCCAAAAAAAATGCATATTCCTTACGATTTTTTTATAAATATATATATATAGATAGATAGATATATATTTTACATCAATTGTATACATTGATCATCGCATTTATTATAAATATATATATTTATTTTTTGGCGTAAATTGCATACGTTGACCGTTGTATTTAATTTGAATGTACTCCGTAGCGAAGCGCGGGTTTTGAGCTAGTATATATATATATATATATATATATATATATATATATATATATATATATATATATATATATATATATATATATATATATTTTACTTATATCGCCATGTCATATTCACTTCCATTGAAATTCTGTATATAATATTAAGCAAAGTTCCTAGATTCCATACTGCCACATACAGTCTCAAAAAATCGTGAGACGACATCCGATTTTTGGAGAATATCGAAGTATCCTATCATAAAAAACGGTGCATAAGCCACTTGATGCCTCAACGAAGAATCTATATTCCTGTCAATGATACCCTGAGTTGTTCATTTAGTTAGCTCCCTATTGTAGATGACCTCGTCTAACTTGAACAAGCTGCAAACTGCCCTATTTCTAGTATTTTCTGTTTTATACTTTTGTTAGTGCGTTATTTTGTAAATTAAGGTCTCCAGGCAACTAGCGGTTAGCACGTCGGCTTTCTGCATCCATTTATAGCTGCGTCTTGTTTGTGTGCTGTTTTTTCTCAAAGGGACAGGCTAAGGCGACACCCAGAGCCTTATTTTTAGAACTATACTGTATTTGGCCTGAGGTAACCTAGTGGTAGCGAGTCGGCTTTCGGCACTGAGCGTGTTCGGTTCCAGTCCCGACAAACGCCCCTAAATGGTTTCGCGTCTACGTCCAATATGGGCCAATTAAATCTCTAGATCACAAAATCCTTCCGTGAGGGAGGTAGGGGTTTAGAGGAAGTATGTCCCATCCAACCCCTCCAAAGACATCACACATGAGGGTTCTCTGTCTGAAATGAGGTGGCAGTCCGAGGAGCAATGTGCATTCTCCTATATGGTTCCCTTATTGTAAAACACCAACAGCATCCGTAATGTTTATGGGCAAATATCGAAAGACAATGTGCTTACCATTTTGGGAAAAAAATGAAAATTTCTCCACCCACCGTATATTTCTTAGCGTCCTGGCACTCCCCGGTGTGGGCCCGGGATCAAATCCTGCATAAGGCATGGACCTTTCTCGTGCTGTTCCCTCTTTGAGGCGTAGTGTTAGTTCACCTACGTGGTGTTCCCACAGAAAAAAATTCCAAAGATTTCTCTATCAGGATGAGCCAATGCCCTTAGAGCAGTGTATTCGAACTTGCCGCCTTGGAAGAAAATTTTGAATCATTGCCATAAATTTCATCATTTTTTCCATTTTTATTAACTCGCTTTCTTGTTTGTTTGTGTGTGTGTGTGTGTGTGTGTGTGTGTGTGTGTTTGTTTGTGTGTTTGTCCGGTACAAATCTTGCAATCGACTTTTAACTAACATCCCGACTAGCTAGACATTTGAAACTTTTAGAATAGCTCAGAACACGATGACAATGCATTATTTTAATAATTTTAGCCATCTTCAAGCAGGATTGAATTCATTTTCAGTTATTTTCAGTTAATTTTGTTTTGTAGACTGTTGCAGCCATCTATTGGCCGGGATGGGAACGAAAAGTTAAACGCAAGTTAACTTCCAATTATCTTCATTTTCTTTCAAGTTGATGGGATAATTCGTCAGAATTTCTTTTTAAAAAAGCATTTATTAATACCTAGAATTGTCAAGTTTATATGATTCCACAGAAAATTTAAAAACATGGTATATAAAGAGTTCTTTTTATCTTGTAATTATTTATTATTTTATCATTTTTCTAAATTTTCATCTTTGAAAATAAAATGCATTTTCTGCATTTTAATTTTAAAAAAAAAATTACGTAGATAGAGTAGGAAAAGTGTAATATCGATCATAACTTCTATTGCTATATTTTACTTGTAATTATTGCAATTATTGTAGTTTCCAGGAATTTCGAGATACAATGTTACGGAGCTAATAACGTCTTGAGCTAGAAACGTCTCAGAGCTAATGACGTCTCTTATCTGTAGCTGCTATTCCGAGCTAGAAGTCTTTGTCACTTTGTTTGAAGAAAACGTTAGGATGGAGAGAACGTTAGGATGTGGAAGACATAAAATTTTTATTCTTGAACTTCAAGTAGTCGAAGAATTCTATAATAACCCAAATAGAAGGGTTTCAACTTTTAATAAACAATCTAATTTTGGGTTCGTATAGTTCTGTTCGAGGGTATTTTCAACTAAATAGGCTGTTTTATTTAACTTTTAGCTTACGGGGCCTTAAGGGGTTTATATATATATATATACAGTGGCTCCCAAAAGTGTTCGTACACTTACGAATTTCAATGAAATAGGGGTCTATCTATTAATTAAAATGAATATTTCAGAATGGGTATTTCATAATAAGTTCTATAATCTATTCTTAACAAAACTACATGAAATATTTTGAAAACATAGTAAAACTTTATTTTTAAGAAACCAGTAATCAAAAAGTAACAAAAACTTTATCTCACAAAAGTCATCGTACACTGAAATATTTTCGGATAAATTCATAATTAAAATTATCGTCTGGCGCTTTATTTTTATTTTTGAATTGTGGTGGCATTTAAAATATCGTTTGGCTTTAATTTGTGCTTGCCTACTCCGTAATATTCTATTTATTATTTAAAAATGTCTCGTAGTCGTAAAGAAACAACAAACAGCATTTGAAAATTGATTATTTTTCATCATTGTAGTGGTAAATCAGTTCGGAATATTGCTAAATGACTTAATTTATCCCATTCTACTGTGCAGTATGTGAAAAAACGCTTTACAGAAGAAAATTGGATCGAAAACAAGGTAAGAAAAGGCCGTCCGGCAAAGTTAACAAAACGTGATCAGAGATTTATAATTAGAAAATTTGTGAAAAATTCACGTTTGAGTGCTGTAAAAGTTTCTGCAGAATTCAATGAAACATTTTCTACTTCAATTTCACCTGAAATGTTTTGACGAGTTCTCAGAACAGCTGGATTACATGGGCGTTCTGTCCATAGAAAAATTTTGTGAGTGAGAAAAACAGAAAGTTTA
>OU015503.1:118933221-118960721 GCA_907164885.2 Dolomedes plantarius | reverse complement strand
TGAATGATATTTATACATAATGCTGTTGGAGCAGTTATCAGAAATCATAAAGTACCACCGCTGTTTCAAGAATAAGAACAGCAAAGCTACAAAATTATCAACGTGTATCTATTAGTAGTGATATGATTTCAGTCACCCGTTACCAGTTGACTAATGAACAGAAGCATCAGAATGACGGTTTCATATTTTCTATCTACAGAGGAGAAATTCGATCCTAAGATCATGCATAAGTTGCAAACTGTATTGCCCTTTCACATACTAATATTTTCCAGTACATACACCATGTAATATATTGTTATCGATAATGTTAATAGATAATTCTGTTGGATGGCAATGTTATCAGAAATCATAAACTTGAACAGCATTTTGAAGAACAAGCACAGCAAGCTCGAAAATATCAACATGTGTAGCTATTAGAGGCGCTATGATTCTAATAGACAGATACCAGTCAATAGCAGAAGCATCAAAATGTCATTTCCTATTTGCTATGGTAATGAGGTGGAAATCGATCGTCATCTCTTGCATGAGTACTAAAAGGTATTGTTCTATCGCATACTGTTTTTATTTCTAGTCAATGCAGCTTGTAATTCGCGGTTATCGATAATGTTTATAGATAATGCTGTTGGTGCAGTTATTATAAATCACAAAGTACAACCGCTGTTTGAAGAATAAGCACAGCAAAGCTTAAAAATAATCGACGTGTATCGATTAGTAGCGATATGGTTTCAATCACCCGTTGCCAGTTGATTAGCGAACAGAAGCATCAGAATGGCGGTTTCCTATTTGCTATCGACAGAAGAGAAAATCGATCGCAAGATCTTGCATAATGTATGAAATGTAGTGTCCCATCACCCAGTTTTAATTTCTAGTCAAGGCAGCAGGCAATGCTCTGTTGTAGTGGCTTGGTAGCACACTAGACATATTTCAATATCTATTTTTGTTTATTACATTTGTGTTACTAGTTAATTTTTCGTAATATTATATGCATCAGTTTTGGTTATGTTTTCTTGCGGAGTGGCAACATGTAAATCATCTTGTTGAGTGGCAACAGTATTTCGAAAAATCTGATTCTCTTCTTTAAAAAGAGGCGTGTTGCAAGAAGACGAGACAGTAGAGTTATTGTTTTGATACGCAGATGTTTAATGGGTGCTTACTAAACAGTAAGGTAACCGCACCAGTAATGGGCCGGTTCAGAGAAAAATTTAAGTAAATCTGAATTTTCACCGCTAAAGATAAAGTAAACTGGTCCAAATTTTTACCTGCCATTTTATTAACTGTCTTGCATCTGTAGTAGAAATTGGAGCACACTAGCTGCATTCACAATATATATATATATATATATATGTATGTATGTATGTATGTATGTATGTATATATATGTATGTGTATATATATATATATGTATGTATATATATATATATATATATGTGTGTATGTGTATATATATATATATATATATATATATATATATATATATATATATATATATATGTATATATGTATATATATATGTACATATGTATATATACATATGTATATATATATATATATGTATATATATATATATATATATATATATATATATATATATATATATATATATATATATATATACATAAATAATAACCAACCTGATGCACCTATAATGGACCATTATTTTATCCGATGTACCAATAATGTGCTACCCAATATTGGGCCATCTATTTAATCTGTTATGGAACAAAAAACAATTCTACAATATCATAAAATTGGAAAGAAAAGGAACAAAAGCATGATGTATATTTTTAAACCAGTTCATTCATTTTATAACTACAGTACAACTACACTAAATATATAAGAACTGAAATATAACTGAAATATAAATTTATCAACTTAAACATCTAAAATTAAATTTACTTAAAAATTGTGGTTAATGTTGCCGGTGATGTACCGCTTTACTCGTCACAGCTGGTATGTTGTTGCAAATATTGACATTTCCGAAAAAAATAATTTGTACCAGTACACGGGCTGGCCCAATACAGGGACAGTGTAACAATTCGTGATCTCATGATGGGCCACGCTATTTTGACAATGGAATCTATGTTTTTTGTCATTTAATCACTGTACAATTTCAATTATACGTACTATCGTAATGAATAATAGTTTAAGTCAATAAACAGGCATTATAGTACTTAAACAAACAATTTTAAAAAATTCACTTACCTTAACAGATTTCTTAAGCAACCATTAAAACAAATGTCGTGGATTACGACATATAAAAAAAAATAGAAAAGGTGCAGAAAAACCAATTAACAAACGGGAAGGAAAATGAAACAGTGAAATGACGCCAGACTATACAAGAAGAATGTCGTGGGGATACGGTATGTTAGAAGTTCGAAAAGGGCAGACAACCCAATTAAATCGAACAAACGGGGGTAAAATGAGAAAATCGAAATGGCGCTTGCCTATACAAAGGACCGGATGAAGAAGAAGAAATTGAAAAGCAACAGTTAAGAGACGAAACAGCGAGGGGGCTACATAGAGGGGACATCGAGATGAAAAGGGAATTGTTGGCAAAGAGAAGATGACCCCACACATAGGAGATGTTCTGGGAAAACATGATCCTTGGAAAGGCAGGGGGGAGGTCGAAGGCGGAATTGTTTTAATATGAAACGCCCCTCACTCTGAATGGTTTAAAGAAATAATTAGGTCGTAAAAATTAGCGAATCGAAATGGAAGTGAGAGAAAAGGTTGAACATGAGAGACGAATGAAAATGTAAAAGCGTTGAGAAGATAAAAAATAGAGAGAGTGAGAATAAAAAAAAGGATATGATTGATTTTGACTCTCAGACTCAGCACACGAATATAGAGTAGTAGCCTCGTAAGCGAGAAGTTTAAAAGAGTATATGGGAGATTGCGCCCAGACTTAGCGCATAGCTATAAGCCTCCAACCAAACGATGAGAGGAGAATAGATGAATAGTGGAGCCGAGAGAGATTGCCTGACCCCCGCAAGCTAGCGATGAGAGGAGCATAGAGGAGCGTCGGAGCCAAGATAGATTGCCTGACCCCTGCAAGCTACCGATGAGAGGAGAATAGTTGAGCTACGGAACCAAGACAGATTGCCTGACCCCCACAAGCCAAAGATGGAGAACCGATCCTGCCGTTAAAGCCCGCCTCTTCCGAATTATCTAACAATATTACATTTATCCACACCTTCTAAAAGCAAACCCTATCATTATATTTTATTTATTTAGTTTTTCATGCGATTGGAGTAGTAAACTGCCATCCATTTTTTTACTGTTCACTACACAATTCATTCACATTCAAGTTTGTTTACTTTCAGAATTTATCACAAAAGTAAACAGATTTTTAAAAACCGTTAAATATACAGCTAAAAACCAATTTTTTTTAGTTCTGAATAATTTATAGAAAAATAGGCTGAACATACGTGATTTGATGGAGAAGATATTTGTTTTTAGGTAAGAAAAAATTCTGATCCACATCTGAAATTGAAATTAAGCCTAACCGGCGGTTGGTTTACTGAGGGCTTCAATTGAAAGATGACGGCTATTATATATATATATATATATATATATATATATATATATATATATATATATATATATATATATATATATATATATATGTATATATATATATATATATATATATATATATATATATATATATATATATATATATATATATATATATATATATATGTATATATATATATATATATATATATATATATATATATATATATATATATATATATATATATATATATATTTATAATAAATACGACGATCAATGTATACAATTGATGTAAAAAAAAAAATATATTTTTTAAAAAATCGTAGGGGATATTTTTCTAGACAAAATAATGTAGAAGAAAATGTTCAAGTTAAATCTGATAGGACATACTAAAGAATATAGTACAGTTAATATGGTACAGTTGAAGGATCATATCATTTAGTATATTTCAATATTTTTTTTTGGATAATGTCCAATCGTCTACCGCATTAGCAAGAATAAAAATATTTTTTTGTCTATTTAGTTGTTATGCACGTGACGATAAATTTATTTAAAGTACCAGAAAAAGAAATCACGTGATCAGTATTTAATAAATTAAATTCTAAAAATTAATTTTTAAAAATTCACCAAAAATCAGAAAATGGAGGTAAAGATTCAAAAAAGATTTCATTTTAAAGAAATTTTTATGATTTTTCGCGTGATATAAATTTTATAACCCTCAAATTATTATTTTAAATGCAAACTTAAATGAATGTTTCAAAAACAGCTTAAAAATTTAATTTTAAAAAATCTAAGAAGAATTTTTCAAAAATCTTTCTTAGCACCCCTACACTATAAGAAGAATCGCCATGGAAAATTTCAGCCCTTTAGGTACAGCGGTTTGGTCAGTGCGTTGTATGTCAGTGAGTCAGTCAGTTACGGAATTTTTTTTATATACTATATAGAAAAGAGCTGTTTGAAGAATGAATATGATATGGAAATGAAAAAAATATCGATTCGTATATCGATAGGCGACGATTTGAATATAATCGACAGTTCCCAGGCCACTAATGAAAAGAGGCATCAGAATGTCAGATTCCTGTTTCCCATCGACTGATTAGAAAATCGATCACGAGATCTTGCAGCTGCAAAATGGAGAGCTCAGTCATAAATTATTTTGATTTCTCGTAAATATTGGAAGTAATCCAGCGATAGGAACTGTAAATATATAATATTTCGGTAAACACGCTTATCATATATTATATGTCGCAATCACTGTTTGAAGTATGAGCCCTGCTCGATGTAGAAAACAATTTACATGCGAATCGATTAGCACCACTGCGATTTAAATCGACAGTTGCAGTTGACTAATGAAATTGACTGTCAAAGTCCAGTTTCTTTGCGACTGATGAGAAAATCGATTGCGAGATAGTGCAAGTACAAAGGAATAGTTCTTTTATTTATTATTTTGATTTCTGGAATATATCGGGGACTGTTTATTGTCTACCTATATATACATATAAAAAAATTCCGTAACTGACTGACTGATTGACTGACAGTTAACGCACAGACCAAACCGCTGGACTTAAAGGGCTGAAATTTTGCGTAACGATTTTTCTTATACTGTAGGGGTGCGCTAAGAGAGATTTTTGAAAAATTCTCCTTAGATTTTTTTAAAAATTAAATTTTTAAGCTGTTTTTGTAACTTTTTTTAAGTTTGCATTTAAAAGAATAATTTGAGGGTTATAAAATTTATATCACGAGAAAGATCATAAAAATTCCTTTAAAATGAAATCCTTACCTCCATTTTCTGATTTTTGGTGAATTTTTAAAGATTAATTTTTAGAATTTAATTTATTAAATGCTGATCACGAGATTTTTTTCCTTTTGTCATACTTTAAATTAATTTTGCGTCACGCGCATAACAAAGAAATAAATTGACAAAAAAATGCTGTAAAAGATAACATTTAACCGCTAGAATAATTTTGATTGAAGTTTTTTAAGAACTTACTTCAAAATTAGTACGTTTTATGGATATTAAACATACAAATTAATTGCATACATTGACTTTTGTATTTTATTTGAAAAATTTACTCTACATTATTTTGTCTATAAAAATATCCGTTATGATTTTTTTTATAAATATTTTCTTTAGCATTAATTGCATAAATTGACCGTTGTATTTATTATAAATATTCATTTTGTTTTTTTCTTCATTAATTGCATACATTGACCGTTGTATTTATTATAAATATTTTTTTTTGCTTTTTTCCTGCATTAATTGCATGCATTGACCGTTGTATTAAATTTGAATGTACTCCGTATCGAAGCAGGGGTATTCAGCTAATCTATATATATATATATAAAACAGTTCCGTAACTGAATGACAGACAACGCATAGACCAAACCGCTGGACCTAAAGGGCTAAAATTTTGCATGGCGATTCTTCTTATAATGTAGGGGTGCACTAAGAAAGATTTTAAAAAAATTTCTTCTTAGATTTTTTTAAAATTAAATTTTTAAGCTGGTTTAGTATCTTTTTTTAAGTTTGCATTCAAAATAATAATGTGAGGGTTATAAAAATTATATCACGAGAAAGATCCTGAAAATTCCATTAAAATGAAATTTTTTTCGATTTTTTACCTCCATTTTCTGATTTTTGGTGAATTTTTAAAGATTAAATTTTAGAATTTAATTTATTAAATGCTGATCTCGTGATTTCATTTTCTGGTACTTTCAATAAATTTATCGTCACGTCCATAACAAGGAAATAGACAAAAAAATATTTTTTCCCTTGCTAATGCCGCAGACGATTGGACATTATCCAAAAAATATTAAAATACAGTAAAAGATATGATCCTCAAACTGTACTATATTCTTTAGTATGTCCTATTAGATTTAATTTGAATATATTCTTCTACATTATTTTGTCTATAAAAATATCTATTGCGATTTTTTTATAAATATATTTTTGGTTTTTTTTTACATGAATTCTATACATTGATCGTCGTATTTATTATACATATATATATATATATATAATTTTGTTTTTCATTAATTGCATACATTGGCCATTGTATTTAATTTGAATGGACTCCGTAGCGAAGTGCGGATTTTCAGCTAGTTATTTTTATATATTTTAAATAGAAATATCTGATGCTATTTTTGCTGCTATTTTCATAAATAGCAGCGGTAAAGATGCTTTTCTTGCTGCAGCTTCAGTAGAAAACTAATACTCCAGTTGAATGAATACAGTGCTAGATTTAAGGCTGCTATGTACTAACCCTATTGAATTCTCTCACCTGAATGTTAACCTCTGGAGAATATATGTCAAAGGATTGTATTGAAAGATTTTTTTTTTAATTCTACTCCATAATAGAGACACGAACTTCACACCTAAGGACATTTTCCGTTTATTAAGAAACATTTAAATGTTTTAAAATTCAAATTATACGGGTGAAAATATGGGCTACAGTGTTTTAAACGCTCATCAATTCCTTTGGTGGACGCAATTTATGAAATGTTGCCAGATGCAGAAAAGTGCAGGCTATCTGAAAATTGAATTTTTATCATAGTTTTATGTTGCTGTCAGTAGTAGGCACATTTTTAAAGTAGGATTATGTTCCTGCATAACGGTCCTCCGGAAAGAGAAATTTCAGATTTCCTGAGTCACGAGTTTTAATTTTGGCAGCGCGCCAAACCCAGACTGTTTCGTTTTTGCAAGAAGTAAACAATTAAACATTTTTCATAGGTTAACACTGAGGTGAGTGAATCCAGTAAAGTTAGTGCATAGAAATCGCAATGAACACCATTCTGCTTTTTCAAACAGAAAATTTCTTCGGGATCAACCCTTACCCCTCCATTAGTACAATGAAAAAGAAACCTGGAGAGCCATCCGCACATACACAGATATATATATATATATATATATATATATATATATATATTATATATATATATATATATATATATATATATATATATATATATATATATAAATCCCTACTCCTCTCATCTCAATTCACAATCGGTTCTCATCCCCGCGACGTGTTGACACGTCCTGCTGCTCTGAAAGTCTATAAGTCTCTAACTTTATGCTTTGTTCGCAAGCATAGAGTCTAAAGCATAGAGTCTAAAAAAATCTAATTAGCTTGCATCGAACGTATATATATATATATATATATATATATATATATATATATATATATATATATATATATATATATATATATATATATATATATATATATCTTCTTCTTCTTCTTCGGTTCTACAGCCTAGGGCAGGCCAAGACCGTTCCAAGAAGTTTCCGCCATCTTGGTCTATTGGACGCCATGGCTCTCCAGTTTGTGGTGCCAACAGTTTTTAGGTCTTTTTCGACGATGTCCAGCCATCGAGTAAGAGGGCGACCTCTTTTCCTAACTCCGTCTGGTTTAGTGAACGTTATCTTTTTTGTCGGATTATCATCTTCAGATCGATAAATATGTCCCAACCATCGGATGCGGTTGGCTTTAATAACATGAACTATGTCCGGTTGTTTATATTTTCTGTAGATCTCATGGTTGAAAAGGGTACGCCACTTATTGTCCTCATAATCTGCTCCAAAGATTCTTCTAAGTATTTTTCTCTCGAAAATCATTAGCCTATTTTCATCTGATTTATTGAGGGCCAGCAGTCACTACCATACAAGATCATAGGTCGTAGGAGTGTTTTGTAAATATCGATTTTTTTTGTCGGATGAGTCTGCTTTTAAGTTGGCTTTTTAATCCAAAATAGCACTTGCTTGCCATTACAAGTCGGTTATTAATTTCAGAGCTAATGCCATTTTTCCTGGTAATTATACTTCCAAGATATTTAAATTCGTCGACAGCTTCAAATGTATGGTCATTAACTTGTAGTGGAGCTGTCGTGGAATACCTTTTACCTATCTCCATGTATTGGGTTTTATCTGCGTTAATAGAAAGGCCCATTTCCTTAGCTGCGGCTTCAAGGGCGGCGAAGGCCTCTGCCACTGATTTTCTGGATCTTCCTATAATATCTATATCGTCTGCATATGCTAGAATTTGGAGGGATCTTTGGAAGATAGTGCTACTTACATTGATTCCAGACGCTCTGATGACTTTTTCGAGAGCGATGTTAAATAATATGCAGGAAAGTGAATCCCCCTGCCTTAGGCCTTTATCGGTGTAGAAATGTTCAGAAAGTTCATACTTTAACTTGACTTTGCACTTGACTCTTTTGAGTGTTGCCTTTGTCAAGTTTACAAGTTTTATTGGGATTCCGAGTTCCACCATCGCTTCTTATAACTTTTCTCTTTTAATGTTATCATATGCTGCTTTAAAATCAATTAAACGGTGGAAAGTATTGTTATTAAATTCTTTTGTTTTCTCAATTATTTGCCTAAGAATATGGATTTGATCGATGGTGGACCTTCCTCTTTGGAAACCACACTGGTAGGTCCCAACAGCTCTCTCCACGTGTGGTAATAGTCTTTTATACAGCACATTAGAGAATATTTTAAATGCTGTGTTCAGTATGGTGATCCCCCTGTAATTACTACAATTCAATTTGTCTCCTTTTTTAAATATTGGGCAGATAGATCCATCATCCCATTCAATGGACATTTGTTCCACTTCCCAAATCCTACAAATAATGGCATGGATTGCCTTGATCTGTTCTGGCACCTTGATTTTTAAAAGCTCGGCTCTATTCCCTCTGGTACAGCAGATCTATTATTGTTCAGTCCCCCGATCGCATATTCAATTTCATCCAGGGAAGGCAGATCAGATTCTTCCACCTGGTCACAGCCTACATCATATGAGGCACCAACATCCAGGTTTGAAGTATTATTGCCGTCCAGTAGATCCTTAAAATGTTGTCTCCATCTCTCAAGTATCTCGGTTAGTTCACCTGCAAGGTCTCCGTTCTTTTTTCTACTAGTAGTTACACTTAGATTGAACTCCTTTCTGATATTGTTAATTAGTTGGTAGCATTTCCTTGCTTCTTTCTGCGTTTTAAGTGTTTCAATTTGCGCAAATTGATCCTCCATAAAACTTCTCTTTTTATGTTTGTGTACTCTCTTCTCCTGTCTTCTCAACTCCTTATATCTCTCTTCTCTATTTCTAGTGCGATGTCCTTGGATCATTGTCCTATATGCTTTGTTCGTCCTCAGCGTAACTTCCATGCATTCGGAATCATACCATTCTTTTTGTTTGTTCTTCCTCTCTTCGGGCAGGATTTCTTCAGCTGTCTCAATAATTGTTAGATTAAGGTTTTTCCAGCCGTTTTCCTCCCTCCATATTTCCTCTACTTTATTTAGATTTCAGAGTTGAGTTGTATTTTTCCTGAACATATTTTTTCTTCAGCTCCTCAACATCGAACTTTTTATGTTTGTGTTCCTTCCTCTTATAAAAAGTTTTATTTAGTTTATACCTCATTTTGGCAATCACGAGGAAGTGATCAGAATCTATGTTTGCGCCTCTTATATATATATATATATATATATATATATATATATATTATATATATATATATTATATATATATATATATATATATATATATATATATATATATATATACATATATACATATACATATATATATACATATATATATATATATATATATATATATATACATACATATACATACATATATATACATACATATATATACATACATATATATATATATATATATATATATATATATATATACATACATATACATACATATATATATACATACATATATATATACATACATATATATATATACATATATATATATATATATATATATATATATATATATATATATATATATATATATATATACATATATATACGTATATATATATATATATATATATATATATATATATATATATGTATGTATGTATGTATGTATGTATAATATACAATTACATGTAAAATTTCAGTCATTTCTCGTGAGATTTTATATAACTGCAGCTATAAGTCAACCAATACTAAACTTAAAGCCAAATAAGTCGTTCATTACATTCCTAATATTATGAAAGACCTACATGAAAAATTTCATAGACATTTCATGATTGTATTTCGAGTTATTACAATAGTCGTTTACATTTTTCACGAAAAACAAGTTTTTATAAAAACCATGATTAGAGTTTTCAACTTGTATTGAAACTGTCTGCTTTTGCTCTTCGTTAAATCGCTCTCATTTCATTTCTAACGATCGTGCAGAGTAAATACATGTAGATTTAGAAACAGAAATTTACATTCTTTAAGAAACAGGAAAAAACATAATCGGTATTTTCGTCAAAATCCTCGTTATAAACGTAGTCGAATTATCCTCAAGCGAACCGATTATACGATGCCAATAAAAGAGACTCAAAACTGGCAAATTTTGACTAAAGATCTATAATCCGGCACGTGCCGGGAATAAATTTGTATGTCGGGAGGAGAATGTTTCGACCATAACCGTAAAACTACGTCAGGCACTCAATCACGGTCAAAACTGCTTTACCCTGCAGGAAAATCATTACTTAGATATAAGAGCTTTCAAGCACATTTCCTCGGACAGATGCAATCATAATATGAAGTATTCGTGTCATGTAGCATTATTATAAGTCCCCGGTGACGTTATTTTATGCGTGGAGTCGTTTTGAGAGGCCAGTGGAAGAAAACTGAGAAACAAGGACATTATTTTTGGATAGATTATCTTTTGTAATAAGGAGATTCCAGAAAAAAAAAACTTCATGAGTTTTTTAAACTGACATGGTAAAACTCATGTAACGTCAATATTAACTGGAGGGGGAGGGGCAGGACGCAAAATTCTTCAAATTTTCGAAAAAAAGTTTTACTGCATTAAAAATTCTGTGGTCTTTTCCTTTTAAAATGACGTTTAACTCATGTTTCTGTATTAGTTAGAACAGGAGAAATTATTATTTTTTTTTTTTTGCAACATTCTAATTGCAGTCAATCTTTGTTTAAACCTGTAAATGTGTTTTCTTCATGAGGTTTTTTTTTTACCATTACAGTTAAAGATAAATGATTCAAACTCGGAACATATCTTTTTTAATCATTTTGCTTTAATTTTTAATCCATCAATTTTGAAAAAAAATATTTACTTTTAAAAATAGGATTTTTAAAAAAAATAAGTTGCATAAATTTTTTTGATATTTTTTCTCTAAATATTTTTAATTTTTTTAAATTTAATATTTTGAAAAACCATGAATCAAACTCAAACGTCTATTTTTCTGTTTAATTAAAGGAAAAATTTTTGAAATTCGATAAATAATATTTGATGTTATAACGATTTTAAATTACCACATTTTTTTTAAAATTTTAAATAAAAAAATTTTTAAACTTTATGAGAAGCTTTATGATGGGATTTGGTTTACAAATTATATGGTTAGCCCTCACAAAAAAATTCAAAATTTCAACTCAATAAAAAAAAAAAAATAAATAAATGTGTATCGGATCCCATTATGGTATATATTTACGTTCGGAGCACTTTTTTCGAAAATATACAGTACTAATTAAATGCATATGTATTTTAAGTTCAAATGGGATATAAAATCGTGAAAACAAATATAATTGTGGTAAATATTTCATAGCATTTTAAAATACAGGGAATTTTCCTGCATTTTTATTACGACTGAGTGCTTACTCCAGACACCTTATACTCTATGCATCTCAATATATTTTAGTTTCCTTAATACTATATAGTACTGCCACATTTCCCTGTGTTCGGAAGTAAAAATTTTATAATATTTCCCAAAATCCCAGAAATGTAGCAAAAAAGTAAAAAAAAAAACACTGATTTTTTTTAAAAAGCAATTTTTTTTTAAAGATCAGGCACCTGTAGAAAGATCCAATGAACGCATATAGCTTAGCTTTTAATTCAAAATATACTTATCAATATGTACAATACTATTGCAAAATTTCCTTGAAATATATTTAAAACTTTTTAAGGGGACAGTGGACTTTCAAAATTGTGAAATTTGTCCAACAATTCGATTTTTTTTATTTTATTGAATTGTGAAACTACGGACGAGTAGGAATGTGTTGCAAAAAATATTTTTAATTTCTGTGATTAGTTTCCTAGTTATAGGCATTCGTATTAATTTAGATATTATGTGGTTACTAATAGCAATAACTTTAAATGTGTTTTTCTCAAAATACAAATTTTCATGTTATATGAATGTTAAAACTGCTCCAGGAGCATTTCTATCGATCGTATTGCTTTGAAATTTAAGTTTTATATACTTAACTGTATATCAAATAAATCTTATTGAAAATAATTATCCTTCGCAGCTCAGAATTTCTAAATTTTGTACTTGAAAAGATGATTTATATGTATTTTGCGTAATAAAAAGGGTGTTTTCACTATTATTATTTTTTTCTCTTTATATTTTTAATGAATGCATAAAATAAGCGATAAGTTTCATTGTTAGTTCTATAAGGTATCCTGTAAATAAAAATTACCATATTATATGCAAAAGAAATGCGCATGGATCATTTTTAACTATGCCAACTTTTGATATAATTCATAATTCATAATTCATAAATTATTAATATTTCATTATTAAATTTTAACCACTGTTACATATCTATGGTAGTAATCACATATTCAAATTTCAAGCAAATCCATTCAAAACAAAAAAAGTTAGGTTTGAAGGTCCACGGTCCCCTAAAATTATTAACCCTCTCTTTTGAAAAATGTAACTGAAAAATTGAGTTTTCTCGAAATTGCATTTCAAGATGCTGCTACTGGTCTTTTAATATCGCGTTCGGTTTATTAAATTGGCCATCAATTCTCATCCAAGGATCATACGTATAAAAGTAAAGCAATTTTTGAATCCTAAACATTTGGCATGTGAAATAGAGCAATAAATATTTCGAAATTTTACAAGAAAACAGCCATTTCAACGTGAGAAAATAACTAAAATTGACATAAGAAATTTCATGTGAAGTGAGTATTAAATCATAAGTATGAGCAGATAATTGATGTACAGATCTAGTAATTTGTTAAGGGGAAGGAAACTAAGAATTGGGGAATGTATATAAAACAGTTCCGTGACTGACAGATAACGTACAGACCAAACTCCTGGACCTAAAGGGCTGATATTTTACATGGCGATTCTTCTTATAGGGTAGGATGGCTATAAAATTTCCTCTGAATCACGTACAGTAAAAAGAAAAACAGTTTTGGAAAGAGGAAGGTATAAAAAAAACAAATAAAAATTTTTTTGACCAATTGTCGAAAATCGATGTTTTCAACGTAGTTGGTCACGTTAATATCACATTGCAATAACAATTTTTTTTACGAATAAACCTTATTAGGGGCTTTTTACGAGTAAGCCTTATTAGAGGGCCGATAGCCCCGTACGAAAAGCGAGCGTAGCGAGCCTAGGGGCAAAGCCCCTAGTTTTATTAATAAAAGACTACAACAGTAAGAAGCAATGGATCCAAATGAAGAAAGACTTTTATTAATAAAAGACTACAACAGTAAGAAGCAATGGATCCAAATGAAGAAAGACTTTTATTAATAAAAGACTACAATAGTAAGAAACAATGCATCCAAATGAAGAAAGACTTTTATTAATAAAAGACTGCAACAGTAAGAAGCAATGGATCCAAATGAAGAAAGACTTTTATTAATAAAAGACTGCAAGAGTAAGAAGCAATGGATCCAAATGAAGAAAGACTTTTATTAATAAAAGACTACAATAGTAAGAAGCAATGGATCCAAATGAAGAAAGACTTTTATTAATAAAAGACTACAACAGTAAGAAGCATTGGATCCAAATGAAGAAAGACTTTTATTAATAAAAGACTACAACAGTAAGAAGCAATGGATCCAAATGAAGAAAGACTTTTATTAATAAAAGACTACAATAGTAAGAAACAATGCATCCAAATGAAGAAAGACTTTTATTAATAAAAGACTGCAACAGTAAGAAGCAATGGATCCAAATGAAGAAAGACTTTTATTAATAAAAGACTGCAAGAGTAAGAAGCAATGGATCCAAATGAAGAAAGACTTTTATTAATAAAAGACTACAATAGTAAGAAGCAATGGATCCAAATGAAGAAAGACTTTTATTAATAAAAGACTACAATAGTAAGAAGCAATGGATCCAAATGAAGAAAGACTTTTATTAATAAAAGACTGCAAGAGTAAGAAGCAATGGATCCAAATGAAGAAAGACTTTTATTAATAAAAGACTACAATAGTAAGAAGCAATGGATCCAAATGAAGAAAGACTTTTATTAATAAAAGACTACAATAGTAAGAAGCAATGGATCCAAATGAAGAAAGACTTTTATTAATAAAAGACTACAACAGTAAGAAGCAATGGATCCAAATGAAGAAAGACTTTTATTAATAAAAGACTACAATAGTAAGAAGCAATGGATCCAAATGAAGAAAGACTTTTATTAATAAAAGACTACAATAGTAAGAAGCAATGGATCCAAATGAAGAAAGACTTTTATTAATAAAAGACTACAACAGTAAGAAGCAATGGATCCAAATGAAGAAAGACTTTTATTAATAAAAGACTACAACAGTAAGAAGCAATGGATCCAAATGAAGAAAGACTTTTATTAATAAAAGACTACAATAGTAAGAAACAATGCATCCAAATGAAGAAAGACTTTTATTAATAAAAGACTGCAACAGTAAGAAGCAATGGATCCAAATAAAGAAAGACTTTTATTAATAAAAGACTACAATAGTAAGAAGAAATGGATCCAAATGAAGAAAGACTTTTATTAATAAAAGACTACAACAGTAAGAAGCAATGGATCCAAATGAAGAAAGACTTTTATTAATAAAAGACTACAACAGTAAGAAGCAATGGATCCAAATGAAGAGAGACTTTTATTAATAAATGACTGCAACAGTAAGAAGCAATGGATCCAAATGAAGAAAGATTCACAAATGCAAAATGTCTTATTCAGGAAAATCTGGCTTGTTACCAGACAATATACAAGGAAAAGCAGATGCAAGCTGTTCAAACTACCTTGGATAACTTTGTTAAAAAATTTCAACATATCTTCTGCGACAGTTCTGAACCAATGGATACTAACATAATAATTAATGATGACGAAGAATAATATATGTCTTCTAAATACAATTTATTTTATATTACGTATGAAAGTAAAAAAATACACTCATGTCCATAAATTAAGGCTAATGCCAGCTCCAGAAAATAAAGCTCCAGAAACAAAACAAGCGTGACTTATTCATAAAGCCCATTTATTAAACAAAAGATAAAGAACAAAAAAGATGGTGTATGTTTGATACCATTCATAAAAACTACAATTTTTGCTCCCTGGAGCAATTGTAAAAAATATCTCTTCATAAAAACTTATTACATGGTTGGTATGATGGTTAATACATTGTATGTCTGCCATGCGATGGAATACAGTCCGTACATCGTCTAGGCATGCTGAGTATTAAATTATCGAGCTGATCTTGGGAAAGATGACTGCACTGAGCAAGCGATTATCTCCCAAGCTCCGGTACACATGTTGGAGGTGGTTGACGGGCTACAACTCTCCGGCCAAGCAAGTCCCACACATGTTCTATCGGATTTAAGTCAGTTGAGAATACTGGTCATTCCATACGGTTGATATCTTCAGATTGAAGGCATTTGTTTACGATGTTTTCTCGGCGAGGACGGGCGTTGTCATCCATAAACACCAATCTGCACCCATGGCACCCTAAACAAAAGTACATAATGTTCCAGAATAATGTCCCGATAAATGTGGCCATTCATGGTTCCGATTTGAACTTGCAGATCTGTTCTGGAGCCCAGTAAAATTCCACCCCAAACGAGCAATCCTGCACCACCGTAACGGCGTCGTTCAATGACGTTGTCTTGGTGGTAACGGGTACCTGGCGTTCTCCATATGAAAGTCCGACGGGAATCAGACTGCAAGCTAAACCTGGAGTCTTCGGAAAACATCATACAAGCCCACTGTGACGATGTCCACATTGCATGTTCTCTACTCCAGGCTAATCACTGCCGACAGTGAGTTTCCGTGAGCGGAACACATCTGACAGGCCTGCAAGCATGTAGACGAATATATCCCAAACGTTTGTACACTGTTTACCTTGAAACTGTGGTACCCGGGAATGCAGATAGCTGACGAGACAGGTCGGATGCTGTGCTCCGTCGGCTTTTTAGCAGTTACTGCCAAATACCGGACTTCATTCGGCGTTGTAACTTCGGGGGCGACCTGTAACGTCTACTGACATTTCCGTCATCTTGAAATCGTTGCCAAAACCTAGAGATGACACTTTGGGCAATTCCAAGTTCCTCGGATACTTCCATCTGAGTACGCCCACATTCCAGGCAGCCGATAATTCTACCGCGTAAAAAAACTATCCACATGCGTCCTCTGTGTCAGAACGCTTGTGAACAATGTTACTTCTTTGCCACCATTCTTTATATACCCCTCTCTTACACTATCGTCATTGTGACGTACTATCGGCGTCATTTGGTGGCTTCCTGTAATTTGCATATTATTCTTGAGGATGTGTGTGATAGTTCTACAGGTGAATTTTTCACTTTAGAGTTCGATTTCCTTGTGATTCTCAATTATCCATACTTTATGGACATGAGTGTATATGTATGTGCATATACACAAAAACAAATTGTTTGAAACTCGACTTACGATCAATGTCCCGGTCCCTATCTAGGTCGTAAGTCGACGAATATCTGCATTTAGCAATTCTGACTGATGCAAAACAGGAAAAAACCTGCAAAATCTTCTTGAAATCTGCGACGACACAAATGCAAACGATACTGTTTAGATCTTTCTGCTCGATTCTGCCTGCAGTAGAATTGCGACTAAGCAATAACAACACCATCTCAATCGTTAGCCACAACAATAGAACAAACACATCTGGTAAAAACTTGAAGTTTAAGTTCGAAACAAAATGCTTCTTAAAGGCATTTTTAGAGTTAGTAGTATAAGATATTAATGAGCAATATCCAGGCAGGAGTATGAAGGAAAATCTAAATTATGTTCTAAAAACTAATGGTAATCCAACAAAAAATTCGAAAAAAAATACTTAAGAAAAAGGTTTTAAAGTTTTATTTCATGAAACAACAAGTATGCTATCACTTTCGTATTTTATAAACACAAAGGGGCCTTAGTTTCGGAACATACGAGAATTTCGCAGTGCGAAAATGACGAAATTGTGATGCATATTCTTAATCGACAATATTACTGAATGGTATATTTTACTGATATACGTTCCGATAACGCCATTTTCGCACTACGAAAACCAGACACTAATAGCTTTAGGGCCTGTTCACATAGGAGTCCGTTGCGTTGCGTTAAGGAAAAGATGACGTTGAGACGAAAATAAACCAATCATATGCCTCGAAACGATTAGAAATGAAACTTTTAACGCCTGTGATTGGTTTATTTTCGTCTCACCGTCATCTTTTCCTTAACGCAACGCAACGGACTCCTATGTGAACAGGCCCTTAGTCTCGGGGCATGCGAAAATTTTGTTGAAGAAAAATGACGTCTACGTGATACGTAATGTTAATCGACAACATTCATCTTTGACAGATTTTACAAATATATTTCACGATGACACCATTTTCAGCCAGTGAAAATCAATGTTCCGAGATTAATGATCTTGGGGCGTAAAAAATTCTGTCGATCAAAAATTACGTCATCATGATACATAATCGACATCATTGCTCACTGATAGATTTTACAAATATATTTCCCTATGACGCCGTTTATGCACAGCGAAAATCACGTTCTGAGACTAAGGATTTTACTCTTGGGGCGTAAAAAATTCTGTCGATCAAAAATTATTTTAGTCTCGGGGCGTAAAAAATTCTGTCGATCAAAAATGACGTCATCGTGATACATAATCTTCATCGATATCATTGCTCATTGATAGATTTTACAAATATATATCCCAAAGACGCCGTTTATGGACAGAGAAAATCATGTTCCGAGACTAATGATTTTAGTCTCGGGGCGTAAAAAAATTATGTCGATCAAAAATGACGTCATCGTGATACATAATCTTAATGGATATCATTGCTCATTGCTAGATTTTACAAATACATTTCTCAATGACGCCGTTTATGCACAGCGAAAACCATGTTCCGAGACTAATGATTTTAGTCTCGGGGCGTAAAAAATTCTGTCGATCAAAAATGACGTCATCGTGATACATAATCTTAATCTATATCATTGCTCATTGATAGATTTTACAAATGTATTTCCCGATGACGCCGTTTATGCACAGCGAAAATCATGTTCCGAGACTAATGATTTTAGTCTCGAGGCGTAAAAATATTCTGTCGATCAAAAATGACGTCATCGTGATACATAATCTTAATCGATATCATTGCTCATTGATAGATTTTACAAATACATTTCCCAATGATGCCGTTTATGCACAGCGAAAATCGTGTTCCGAGACTAATGATTTTAGTCTCGAGGCATAAAGAAAATTCTGTCGATCAAAAATGACGTCATCGTGATACATAATCTTAATCGATATCATTGCTCATTGCTAGATTTTACAAATATATATCCCAATGACGCCGTTTACGCACAGAGAAAATCATGTTCTGAGACTAATGATTTTAGTCTCGGGGCGTAAAAAAATTCTGTCGATCAAAAATGACGTCATCGTGATAAATAATCTTAATGGATATTATTGCTCATTGCTAGATTTTACAAATACATTTCCCAATGACGTTTGTTTATGCACAGCGAAAATCATGTTCCGAGACTAATGATTTTAGTCTCGGGGCGTAAAAAACTCTGCCGATCAAAAATGACGTCATCGTGATACATGATCTTAATCGATATCATTGCTGATTGATAGATTTTACAAATGTATTTCCCGATGACGCCGTTTATGCACAGCGAAAATCATGTTACGAGACTAATGATTTTAGTGTCGGGGCGTAAAAAAATTATGTCGATCAAAAATGACGTCATCGTGATACATAATCTTAATGGATATCATTGCTCATTGCTAGATTTTACAAATACATTTCCCAATGACGCCGTTTATGCACAGCGAAAATCATGTTACGAGACTAATGATTTTAGTGTCGGGGCGTAAAAAAATTATGTCGATCAAAAATGACGTCATCGTGATACATGATCTTAATCGATATCATTGCTGATTGATAGATTTTACAAATGTATTTCCCGATGACGCCGTTTATGCACAGCGAAAATCATGTTACGAGACTAATGATTTTAGTGTCGGGGCGTAAAAAAATTCTGTCGATCAAAAATGACGTCATCGTGATACATAATCTTAATCGATATCATTGCTCATTGCTAGATTTTACAAATATATATCCCAATGACGCCGTTTACGCACAGAGGAAATCATGTTCCGAGACTAATGATTTTAGTCTCGGGGCGTAAAAAAATTCTGTCGATCAAAAATGACGCCATCGTGATAAATAATCTTAATGGATATTATTGCTCATTGCTAGATTTTACAAATACATTTCCCAATGACGTTTGTTTATGCACAGCGAAAATCATATTCCGAGACTAATGATTTTAGTCTCGGGGCGTAAATTTCTGTCCATTAAAAATGACGTCATCGTGACACTGACATATTCGTATGCCCCTAACTAAGGCCTTAAGGCTCAATATGTGTTATTTTTTATTTATATTCAATTTACATTTATATTTTTCTATAAAATATACATAAAAATTTAAGTAACAGCATGATTAAACGAGAAATCCAAAAATCTCTAATTTTTGTATGTTATTTTAATCACTGAATTGGAATTTCTCTGTTAGCATTTGTGAGACAGAGTAAAATATGGCAACTGTTTACGTTTCTGCATGACGGTTTCAATGGTGATCAATTTGTAGCTCTATAGTTTTGTCATCCAAGTCCTTTTTTTACTGAATTTATATAATGCACTGCTCTCGAACTGTATGTTCATTTTAAAATTGCAAAATTCTAGTAGTGTGGTCGTAGTTTACGATAGAAACTGTTGTCATGAAATCTAAGGCACCACTACATTTTCAATTTCGTTTTGCTTCTGATATTTGGCAGTGCCTCTACCCTGGGTATATGGAACATAATAACTGGATACCCTATTAAGAGGAAAATCTACCATCAACTGCTGAATGCTGTAACACAACTTTGAAGCATCGTTGTTTTTGTGAATGTCGAAGAGGATGAACTAACTGCATTGCTAGGTGAGTCACAATAATTAGTCGATTTTCAAGGCAAATTCTCTAGTGCTAATTTCTTGTTTTGTAATTCGTTTGCGACCGTTTGAAATCGCTAAACATATCTTTAAATCGAAATGGCTAAACAAACCTTTAAATTGAATAAAACAGTCAAAAGTATCTACTATCGCTTTGGGAGTACCCGATTTGGAAAAAAAATCCGAGGTTGAATAATAGATTGATGAAATTTAATTTATTCTTAAATTTTAATTTAAATCCCTGCTTAACTAAATTCCATACAGCTGCGAAGGAAGCTATTTTAGAACACGTCTAAGGGATTTTATGTAACGTGCTCAGACAGAGGCATTATTGCAAAGTTTTGCAATACTTTCTTTCATATCAGAAATAGAACGCCTAAGGCTGTTTTTCGACTTCTGCAAGACGTTGATTTACATTTTAATTACGATGCAAATCCAAGTCAAACATTTACATAAATTTAAACTATTTTAATTGATTTTTAAGTATAATTATCGTTTCAGCTGATATCATTATTTTATCATATAAATGGTTGCTTCCACTGAGGCTTAGTACACTAAAATGCATAATTATGTGGTAATGTCTAAATTAAAAAGTTTTGCGGAGATTGATCTTTCAAGATTTGCGTCAATTTTTAAAACCTAGCAGTTGGTCTGGTATTTAATTAGACGTAAATTGTACTGTCGGCAAAAAAATTTGAAAATTCTGGACATTAAACTATTGCTTGACTTGCTATTCGCCAATTTGGCGAAATATTGTGGTTGCCAAGCTGAGGCGATCATGGCGCCAACGTTGTTTCTCCTGCAAATTCGTGACGTATTTATCATGTGATAATTTCGTGACGGATGTATCACGTGATTTTGACAGGTGATTTATTTTCACCAAATTGAAGATTCTTCTTATGTTGAACAATTTTGAATGCGGTGTGTGAGGTGTAATGGTGGATTATAAAGGTAAGTTTAAATTTTGTGCATTATTTGATGTTATCTGTGTGTTTTTTGGTGCTATGTTCGTTTATTGAGTGCAATCACTTCTAATTTTATTAATTTTAAGTTCTTGATTGAGCTTGAATGATTAGGGGAGATGAAGGCGGTTCACATAGTGGTGTCGCGATGTAGGCTTAATGGCTTCTTATTGTATCTGTTGTTAGATTTCGTAACATGTCTGTTGTGTTTATGCGTTTCAGTTTTTGATAACTGGGCGGTTGCCTCTAAATGCGCCGCTTGAAGTTAAATGTTGTTTTGTGTATTTTACAGTGTAGTTTGTGGCGAAATGAGTGACATGACTGAATTGAGGTTGTTGTTTAAGCTGGATTTTATTGGAAACAAGTGTGTAATATGTTTTTGTATGGATAATTGCCGTTTACGCCTACGAATTCGTAGAGCCAGCGTAAGCTTTGTTTTACTGACGGCTACAGCCAACAGAAGCTTTGTGGTACTGTACTACAGCCAGCGGTGCGTAGCGAAGCCAGCGGCAGCGGCTTTTCTGTAACGTTTTTGGACGGATGCGTAGCGGAGCGTAGTTGGCGAAAAAGTAATCGCGCCAAATTTCACCCGATTTCTTCTGGGTGCATATATTTTTTGGAAAGAGTATATATAGAATATGCTAACAAAACCTACGAAATTATACATACAACTAATAAAAATTTTTTAAATACATTTTTGCAATCTTTTTGTATAGAGATACAGTAAACAAAGTTAAACTGCATCCTATTAACATGCTAAGGGCCTGTTCACATAGGAGTCCGTTGCGTAGCGTTAAGGGAAAGATGACGTTGAGACGAAAATAAACCAATCATAGGCGTTAAAAATTTCATTGCTAATCGTTTGGAGGCCTATGATTGGTTTATTTTCGTCTCAACGCCATCTTTTCCTTAACGCAACGCAACGGACTCCTATGTGAACAGGCCCTAACACTCTAAAATTTTAAATACAATAAATATCTATAAAGTCTAAAACATTGAACTTTCCATCATACATTCATCATTTCTAGAGATAATAATACCACGATATTAAAATATCCCCATGTTATACTGTTTCATATTGAACGCAACTTGAAATAATAATATAAAAAAAACTGCCCGCGTACCTAAAATTTTATTTTCCGGTTGAAGATTTCTATTAAAGATACGGTGCATTGCGATTTCTCCTTACTGAGAATTTTACTCGGCATTTTTCGAGTCGTCAATATTATAAGCTATTCAGATACCCGGAATATCATGTGCACGGCGAGTTGTTTGTGAAGGGCATTCTATGCAAAGCGATTCTATGCAAAAGGCATTCTATGCAAAGTTGAACTGATATATCCAGGTGTATTGTGGCGAAAAATTTAATCTTTTAAACCCCGAATATTGTCATAAGGTATATTCAATGATGTGTAATACAGTCAGTATGAAACCTTATTTTAAAATGAATATCATACGACAATATCATGTGCCCTGAATTTATTATCATCTATATATTTATAAAATATTCTTTTATAAATCTGTTCTTATTGAGAGGTTTGGCTGTATTGTACAATTCGATTCAATGCTAATATATTTTAAAATGTAATGCATGAATTGACACGTCATGTAAAGATGAAAAATTCAGCCATTTTGTATTAGACTTATGTTTGTTAACTTACATTTACGTTAAATTTTGTCATTTTTATGAACTTTTTTTGTAACTTATTATTAAAATTGTTTATAACTGAACAGTTGTTTATTCAGAGGGGACACAGTACCCTCAAAATGGTCAAAATATCGATTTATTTTGACTCAAATTATTGTCCCTATCTTTCTACATATGAACACAAAATTTCAAAGCTGTATCTGCAATACTTCAAAAGTTATTTAGACATTTATAATGTTGTCAGAAAATGAAAAAGACAAATGACCATTTAAAGTGGGCGTGGCATTTTTTCCACTAGCCTGAAAACTCAAATTAATATTGAAATAATTATTTTTTTTGCTCACCAGAGCGAAAGAAGTAACCGTTAACCGTAACTGATTGGATTACCGAGATTGGATAATCGTAACTCGGATACCGAGTATTTTAAATATACAAGGTGATTCAAAATACATATAGCGATTATAAACGGCTATAACTATTTAATCGAAAAGAATTTATCGAAAATAATTACACAGAATGTAAAGAAGAAGTTTAAAATTTTGTTTACATACTGTATAAATGTTCTATGCGACTCTTTGGTCACATGGACAACATCTAAGCTGTGTCCATTTCACTCCATACATTCTGAAGAATATGGAGTCACCAACGCAAGCGCATTAGAAATGCGCATTTTGAGTTCTGGAATTGTGTATGGCAAAGGAATCACATACGCAATGTCTTTCCCATAACCCCATAGAAAGAAATTGCAGGGTGTCAAATCCGGAGATCTAGGTGGCCAAGAGCAAAACATGTCGTTGCATCTCCTGTTCGGCCGAGCCAACGCTTTAGAAGATGTTGGTTTAAAAATGTTCGAACCTCCATACCCCAATGTTGGGGTGTTCCGTCTTGCTGAATTTTCTGATTTTTCTGACTTTTGGGGAAGTTTTAAAGATTCATTTTTAGAATTTAATTTATTAAATGCCGATCACGGGATTTCTTTTTCTGGTACTTTAAATAAATTTATCGTCACGTGCGTAATAACTAAATAGACAAAAAAATATTTTTCTTTTCTTGCTAATGCGGCTGAAGATTGGACATTACCCAAAAAAATATTAAAATTCAGTAAAAGATATGTTCATCAAACTGTATTATATTAACTGTACTATATTCTTTAGTATGTCCTATTAGATTTAATTTGAATATTTTCTTCTACATTATTTTGTCTATAAAAATGTCCGTTACGATCTTTTTATAAATATATATTTTTCGTTTTTTACATCAATTGCATACATTGATTGTTGTATTTATTATAAATATATTTATACATATTTTTGGCATTAATTGCATACATTGACAGTTGCATTTAATTGTAATGCATTCCGTAGCGAAGTGCGGGTTTTCAGCTAGTATATCTATACATCTATATCTCTCTCTCTATATATATATATACATGTATACCTATGTCTCTCTCTTTATGTATCTATATCTCTCTATATGTCGTTAAACTGTCTGGAGGATTAAGTATCAGCGCACGCATGCTGTTTGAGATATATTACAAGTATGGTAGTATGACTAAAATAGTACGGAAATATGTTTAAAATAGAAATATGAGATAAGCAAAACGGGAAGATTTGGGTACACGGGAAATTATATTTGTCGTGTCTGCTGCGTCACCCTTCCCTGCTACTCTCTTCTCGAGGGGGGGTAGGGCAATGACCCCGGCTCGATAAGGGATTCGAGATCGTTGACGGTGCCCCGGGAGAAGTCAGGGGGACGTGGGAGAGAGTTCTTGTGCCCACGAGAGAGAAGGCGTGTGGTTTTTTTTTAGTCTGCGGTGTTGGCTCTTGAGAGAGTCGGGCAGACGAATACGGTGCGTGGGTGTATTGAGACCCCGAAGACGCACTAAGTCTTTGTTAGGTAACAGTCATTGGGAGATGACTGAAATAGTTAATTGACTGTATAATACTGTAAATAAGTTTGTAGACAGCTGCGTTTGTGCTTGCGAAAGAAATAAAACTTTGAATATTCACGGGTGTGTACTGAACTTTATGCTGTGAAAAATTAGTTGTGTACAATTGAAAACGTCTTGACAAACGAACCAAAGTGAACCTGTAGAAGTGAAGGGGTTCGACAATGTTGTTGTCTGTAATCTCTGCTGGACCAGGTCCATGAGTCCACATATAATTTGCAGTTCCATAAATAGACGAGTATGGGTAATAAAGTTCTCCCTAGATTAATTTAAGCAAGTTGGGATGTCACCAGGAGTGGCCTGCAGTGGCGGGTAATGTTTTAAGACTCGAGTAACTATATAATGCGAGAAAACATTGCAAACTTACATTATAATTTCTCGCATCATTTCAGTATTGGGCAATTTCAAGTTTTTATCATCATTTGATATTTGAATTTGTAATTGAAAGTTGTTTTTTTTTGTGGGGGGGGGGGTACGATGTTATCTATAAGTAAATTATAACAATCTTCCACATTTTTAAGTCGGAAGCCCTTTTCTTGTACCAGGTGTGTTTTGGCAGGTTAGGTATTAAATTGTCAAAATGTTAAATTTTAATTTATGCTAGACAAATTACCTAACTTTACTACTACAGTTGGGAATACGAAAATTATGTGTTTCAATTTATAAGTTTGACTCTTAGCAGTTTAATCTGTGATGTCGGCTTATTTTAAAAGCCCATCAGCAGTTTGTGTTACTTCAAGTTACTTCATGGAGTTTGTCTCGAACTTGCACATATTTTCCGCTGTATCCATGTCGTTTTTATTTCCAAATTGTGCACAAACAATTTTTAAATTGATACTCTTTCTAGGATTATAGTTGTGCTACTAAATGTATTTAAAATCATTCAAAAGCTGTCGAATCGATGGCTAAAAAGAAGAGAAGGTTTCACAAAGTAAAGTTTCAGCAAAGCTGTAGGAATGTTGAATATTTCTTTATATGTAACCCTTAGCACGTCTTTCATATAAAAATTAAGTTAACATAAATTTGACGCCGAAAAACTTTATCTAAAAGATAAATTTGTGTTTCCTTTGCTGTTTTCGAGAATTGAGAATTCTCACATGCATCCCTACATGATGAATTTTCCGAACAAATTTCAATTTAAGAGACATGCTAAGAATGAAACTGTTATTGGTTTATCTGAGTTCCAAATAGATAGTAAAATTATTCTAGGCCGAGTGAAAGACTAATCTTATAAAAGATCGTTTAGGTCCATTTTATATGTAAGAGGCAGACAAGTAATGAATATCTCTATTAACGACAAACGTGGCGTAGCCGATCCACCGTGGCAAGTTTCCAAAACGGCGCCTTTTCAAATCTTTGGAGACTCATAAGTTGTTCTTGTTGTGGCTTATGCCCCTTGACCGACAGTAACATCAGATCAAGTCCCGAAGGCTATGGGCGATGAAGGTACGGCTCCTGTTTTGAATTAGCACCACGAGGGTCGGAATCTGACTTGGCTAAATGACCGGTCCCGTAATTTTGAACCGAGTCAAGTGACGAGACCGGGACACTTGACCCCGCACCTCCAGAGGTAAATTTGAGAACTTGAAAGACATTGTAGCCACGCCCTATTTTGCGTGCCCCGGCCACTATTAGTGAACACGGTGGTAGATTTGCAGCGATGAGCAACGAGCCAGGGAAGTTCAGATCAATAGCCCACTGCTCTTGCCAACTGGGCTACCGCGTCCTTGAGACGTTTAAGTAACGAATGTAGCGCGATGAGAAATAGTTTACTTTTAGAATAACAATTTGTATATAAACTGAAGAGCCAAAAAAACTGGTACGTCTGTCTAATATCCTGTAGGACCCCCAAGAGCACGCAGAAGTGCTGCAACTCGACGTGGCATGGAATCGACTTAGGTCTGAAGATATCCTGGAGTCAATTCCCACCATGAATCCTGCAGGGCAGTCCACAAATCCATAGGAGTGCAAGGGGGTCGATATCTCTTCTGGACAGCACGCTGCAAGGCATCCGAGATATGCTCAATAGTGTTCATTGCTGAGGATTTAGGTGGCCGATGGAAGTGTCTAAAGTCAGAAGAGTGATCCTGGAGTCAATTAACACCACGAATCCTGCAGGGCAGTCCACAAATCCATAGGAGTGCAAAGGGGTCGATATCTCTTCTGGACAGCACGCTGCAAGGCATCCGAGATATGCTCAATAGTTTTCATTGCT
>OU015503.1:118915721-118928221 GCA_907164885.2 Dolomedes plantarius | reverse complement strand
GCATGTGTTTTTGGACGATACCTTCATTTTGAGTTAAATAATTTAAGTTTATTTATAAAATTTCTCATATTAGTTGTATGTAACAGGTATTTTAACACTTTTTTTTTAATATTTCGCAAGGTTTAAGAGAATATAATTACTATTTCGTTGAGAATGATTATTATTATGTTGAGATATGTATAGATATCAGGATGTATAGATATCAAGTTACGTCAGGCTAGCGTCTTGTATCGTAACTCCAGTCTTCCTCTGTCAATAAATACGGGTCACATACTGAATAAACCTTTCCGGTCTGTACCTGAATGTTTAATTTAGTGATATACCTTAGTTTAGATACCGTATCTAAAGACTTTGCGTAATCTGAGAGCATTTTATTCAACAAGCTGTTAGAATGCTCATTGAACGCCATGTTAAATTATGCAATTTTTTGCCACTCCTCGCCAAACAAGAAGTAAAATCTGCAAGAGTTGAGATGTGACATGCTGCGAGACATTGCCCTATTTCTTGAAAAAAAAAATTCCATGGAGCGTACAACAAACAGCAGCGTTGATAAAAGTACTATTAAAGACAAAAAAAAAAATCCTTAAAATTTGTGTTTGTGTTCTTTAGTAAATCCCAAATCTGTGAAATATATGGAAATATATTGTGTGTTCACAGGGCCCGATTTAGAAAATTCTTGCCTATAGGCACAACTCAGGATGGGGACCCCCTAACACTGGTGTGGGCGTAAAATTTCCAAAACTGACACACAAAAAAATAATCATGAATCACTGTGAAAGTACCATTTTACGAAGAATTGGCTATTTAAAGCATAAAAGCCTAGAACATTATCAAATAACAAAAAGTAATACAGCATATTAAATTCATCATTAAAACACCAATACAATGCAACCAGAAAAACTTAATCCCTTATATACACTATAACATACATATGATGAACCTATCAATCAAATTTGAAAGGATATTATAAAAAAAATTACTATTAAAAAAGGTAAAATAAAAAATAATTTGAATTGGGAATTTTTACTTTTAAAATAAAATTCCCTAGGCCTGGGCCTAATGGAAAATCAGGGCCTGTGTGTTCAGTGCACTAAGTTAGACTCTTGGTCGGTTTAAATTATTAATTAATAATTTTTAAAAGTAAAGTATTAATATATATAAAATATAGAATATTTATATTTTTTAAAGAAATTTATTTTAAAAATTTAATTTAAAAAATATTTATTTAAAAGCTATTAACTTAAAAATTAAAAAAAAATTCTTAAAATAATTTTTTATTTGAACTTTATTTGTAATTTTTTATCAACTAGATTTTTTTAAATAAATTCTTAAACAGGTTAATAAATATGTTTTGTTATTTATTTTAAAGATAATTTTTTAAATAAATAATTTTCAAATAAATTTATAAATAATATAAATAATATTTATAAATAATATATTACAATAATATATAATAATAATTTATAAATTTATAAATAATTTATTAATAATAATATATACTTTATAATAATTTAAATTTTCTAAATAAAATTTATAGAATATTTTTATTTATAACTCATTTATGAATAAGTTAATCATTTATCAATTTATTTATTTTGTAAATATTTTTGTAATAAATAACTTTATAATTATATAATCTTTAAATAATTTAATGTATAAATAAATACTTTATAACTTATTTGTAAATAAGTAATAATTTATTTATTAAGTTTATTTCCATTTATTAACTATATTTAAATTTTCATAGAATTAATACACAACAAAACAATTAGGTATTTTGAAAGAAAATTAATATCAGCATGCCTTTTCCATATAAACGTTCACTGCTCATGCCTTTGAAAAAATATCGAGCAGACGAGAAAATTATTCCTTCTCATTTTTTACCTCTTCATTCATGTCCCAAGATTGCACGCATGCGCAGAAGAAAAAGGACTCTAGTGCCGGACCGGACCTTTGCGATTTATCGCTTCGTGATATTAATAACTGTTAAGCTCTAGCCTGTTTAAAAAATACGTTAATGCAAGTTATACCTTTTGCTGCCCATAGATGGCGGCACAGGAAATGCGTTATTCCAACATTTTCATGAACTCTGGGAGAATTTCCGGAAGTTCACTTAATTAAATAAGGGATAAAACTGAGTATAATTTGACGTAATATTTTGTTTCCAAGAAATGGAACAATGTAAATTTCACTTTGAGAGGGTACAGTACATCTTGAAAATGGGCAAAGATCAATTTTTTTATATTTGTTTTATATTAATTGAAACCCGGACTTATTCTGAATAATTTGGTATCACTGCTTTTGTGATACGAACATGACATAAGATATTAAAATAATTGTGACTATCCAAACAGTGATTTTTTTTTAAACAAAATTTTAACTATAAATGCGATTATCGAAAAACATGGTTTTCTGACTTTGCTTGCATTATATTTTGAAAACTATTTGAGATAAAGGCTTGACATTTTCTGGACACGTTAATGTTAACCTCTTTCATAAAATGACCTAAAAGCTTAGAATTATCTTAAAAGCAATAAAAATTTTGCAAACGGTTTTATTAGAATTTTTGTAAAAAACATTTTTTTTAATGAATTGTTAATTTTAAATATCAAAAATGAAGCAATTCAAAGATTTTATGCCAATATATTAAGACAAACGTTTTCTTTAAATGAAAGTGTTTGATATTAATAATGTTACTTAACTAACATGTTACTTAAGGGAATGGTGGACCTTTATTTTAGCAAATCTCGTCATTGTAATACTGAATGTGTTATTGTAAAAAATATATATATTTCTGTAGATTATTAGTACCAAAATTTTTTTCAAGTAAAAAATTATTTATGAAGTAATTTATAATGGGTAAGTGTAGTAATACATTTTAAACCTGTTTTTCTCAAAACAGATTTTTCAAGGTTTTTAGATTTTTCAAATGCTTCATGCTACTTAATTTTTGTTCAAATTTCATAAAATTGATAAGGAAGAATCCAAAAAAATTGGGTATGCATTTTACAATTCGACTTCATTAAGGTAGTTAAATTTGATTTATAACTTTTTAAAAGGCAAAATTTTGATGAAAATCGGGACGGAATTCAGAAAAAAATCTCTCAAAAATTAACTATTCGAGGGATTAAATAATTGATGACCAGATTTGTTTGTTATACAGTTTAAAGAGATTAAATTGCAAAATCGAGGAAATATCTCAAAAATTAAGTAGCGAGGATCATTTTAAAATTTTGTTTATAAATTTAAATTTTTTTTAAAAATCTTAAAACTATAATTAGATTGGAAATTTCTTTTAAGGTATTCCATTTATTTATAGTGAAATGTGTATATGTACAAAATTTCGTATCTCTATGAGGAAAAGTAAAGAAAGTAAATTTTAATGTCCACCGTTCCCTTAATTAAAATTTCCTAATTAATTTAAATTATTTACATCAACATGATAATTTTGTTACAACAAGTTGTGTTTGATCTAACTGTCCAGAAATTTTCTTAAACTTCCTTCATTGGTTAATGTGTTAAAAATTATGAAATCGTAGTCATTTTCCTAGCACATTTAGCAAGTCCAATGGGCACTGTCCCCTAAGAATTGATAGCTATATATGAATAAATGAATAATATATTAAAAGTGTTTAAACCTTTATTAAAAAACTGACTTTTTCAAGTATGGTATTTATAATTTACCATATTGCGTCAATTTTTGTGTTCTGGGGTCATAAATCATTTACTTATGAGTACATTTTAACATTTTTTCTTACAAATCGACACCTAAAATTGGTTCGGCGCAGATCAAATAGTCATCTGCGTAATTTGGTACCAGTGGTAAGGGCGTGATGTCCCGGTTGGTATAGACAGCAAGCCAGTGACCTGGACGTTAGGGATGCATCGATAAAAACAATCGATATTTCAAAACATCGATTTCAAAACATCGATATTTTGATAAAAACATCGATGTTTTAAACATCGATTTATTGAAGCCGATGTTTTTTTTAACATCGATGTTTTGTGCTCGATGTTTTACGTTGTCTCGATGTTTTTTTTTTTTTTTTAATGAAAAAGTACCATAATAAAAAAATTTACCACGTAGCATAATTTTCACACTCAGTAATTGTAAGTCTGAATTCTGTAAAGGACCAATACAAAAGGGGTAACGATTCCTTAGCAATATTTTTGCAAAACCTCAGACAAATTGGCGAAATGCAGTATTTGCCTTAAGTCCCTCAAAACTTCTGGCAATGCCACGAATTTATCTGGACATTTGAAGGCAAAGCATGGCGATACTTACAACGAGAATTTTGAGTCATCTATGTAGCCTAAGGCAAAAGCAACCAAGTTTTTGTCATTTGTGTCAGCCCAATCAGAGAGTAAAATTAAATCACCCCCCCCCCTAGCCCCGCGACTAACCGAAGTAACATTAATGTTAGACGTTACTAAACCAGTTTTAAAAAATGGATGTTCTAAAACATCGACGTTTAAAAACATCGATGGTTTTGGGGCGATGTTTTATTAGCATCGATGTTTTAATATTCAATATCGAGTTTTCAAAAGATCGATGTTTTGTTATTGATGTTGCATCCCTACTGGACGTGTCTGGTTCAATGCCGGTCGCTGACAAATCCACCGCCATGTACACTAATGGCGGCTGGTGCACGAAAAATCTGTCGTGGCTGCAATGTTCTCCAAGTCCTCAAATTTACCTCTGAAGGTGTGAGGTCAAGCGTTCCGGTATCGTCACTTGACTCGGTTCAAAATTACGGGACCGGTCATTTAAACAAGTCTGACTCCGACCCTTGTGTTGCTATTAAAACCTGGAGCCACGCCACTTCGCCCAATAGCCGTTATGGACTTGAACTGACAATATATTGTTGGTCAAAGGGCATCAGTCAAATACAGACCAGTGGTATTTATTTATATATTTGAAGACTATGTTTGGCTTAAAAAGTCGATAATTTTAGCTAAAGTATTGCTAAGTTTGATTTATCTAGTGCAAGCAGTATTTGCAGTATGGTATTCAATCTCAAAATGGTCGTCCATATTGTTAAATTAAACTTACGTTTATACGAAAATTTCGCTGAATATTCATTATATATCTATATATATAAAACAGTTCCGTAACTGACTGACTGACTGACTGACTGACATACAACGCACAGACCAAACCGCTGGACCTAAAGGGCTGACATTTTGCATGGCGATTCTTCTTATAGTGTAGGGGTGCACTAAGAAAGATTTTTGAAAAATTCTTCATAGATTTTTTAAAATTAAATTTTTAAGCTGTTTTACTAACTTTTTTTAAGTTTGCATTTAAAATAATAATTTGAGGATTATAAAATTTATATCACAAGAAAGATCCTAAAAATTTCTTTAAAATGAGATCTTTTTCGAACCTTTACCTCCATTTTCTGATTTTTGGTGAATTTTTAAACAATTTTTAGATTTTAATTAATTAAATGCTGATCACGTGATTTCTTTTTCTGGTACTTAAATAAACTTATCGTCACGTGCATAACAACTAAATAGACAATTTTTTTTTCTCTTGCTAATGTGGCAGACGATTGGACATTATCCAAAAATATATTAAAATATAATAAAAGATTATGTCCTCAAACTGTATATGGTGGTTTTATAAATATATTTTTTGTTTTTTTTACATCAATTGTATGCATTGATCGTCGTATTTATTATATATATATGGCATTAATTGAATACATTGACCATTGTATTTAATTTGAATGTACTTCGTAGAGAAGTGCGGGTTTTCAGCTAGTATATATAAATATATATATATATATATATATATATATATATATATATATATATATATATATATATATATATATATATACAGTGGTACCTCGACTTACGAGTTTAATTCGTTCCATGACTTAGCTCGTAACTCGAAATACTCGTATCTCGAATCAATTTTCCCCATTGAAATGAATGAAAATGCCATTAATTCGTTCCGGGCTCCCCCAAAACACCGCAATTTTTTACTACATGTTTTTAAATAAGGAAAACGTGCTTATAAATGACGAACATTGTATAAAAACGCAATACAATAGGATGTACTGAAATAAATTTGTTTTATTTAGTGTAATGTACAACATTTACCTCGGAGATCAGACTTGAAGATGCTGATGGAAGAGGAGGAGAAAGGCTGACCTGAAAAATTAATTCTTATTCGTTGATTTTTGATCTTTTGGGCCCGCTTTCCTGACTTTCGCTTTTATTACCAGCTAATCTCTTAAATTGAACGAGTGAGACACGGAAGCTCGACGATTGTTGCATCGTTCAATGTGGCTGTAATGTCCAGATTCTTCTTTCTGAGAATCCGAAGAACGTTTTCTCGTAATCCAATCTCTCGGTTTAAGACTGGATAGTAGTCTCAGAATAATATTATACAATTGTATAATAATTGTACATAAAGCTTGTAAATATTATATGCTTCTTGTATTTCTCATTTGATGAACACGTAATATGGAATTCGCTGCTCAAACTAGCGGTGGGATATCTGGAGCTTGCTCGTAACCCGAATTTTAGCTCGTAAATCGAAGCAAAAAATCTTCCGAGAGAATGCTTGTATCTCGAAAAACTCGTAAGTCGAGGTACCACTATCTATATATATATATATATATATATATATATATATATATATATATATATATATATATATATATATATATATATACACATATATATATATATATATATATATATATATATATATATATATATATATGTATATATATGTGTATATATATATATATATATATATACATATATATATATATATATATATATATATATATATATATATATATATATATATATATATATATATATATATATATATATATATCCCGCTATTCATTTTGTGATTATGTTTTAACGCCTATAAACAGCTACGTTTACATTTTAAAAAGTTTTATTCCACATGATGCATTATGATGCAAGTTTTTTAACCTAAAAAGTAGTAAAAATATATTCCCTTTATATTTTATCCCTTTTTTCCAAAAAGAGAAAAAAATGCTACATTGACTTTTTCATTCTACGGCAAAAATTTATTTTATTTTTACGAGATAACTTTTCTTTTGTGTTTCAAGAAAATTTGCCTAAAGTAAGAATTTCAGAATAAAAATTTTTCAGACTTAAAAACGATTTCCTTATTTATTATCCGCCTTTAGAGGGAAATAAAATTAAATTGTAGCAATTCAAGAGCGTAAATCATTGGATTACACCGGATACAAATATCCCTCGTTACCAATTTCGGCAAATTTTCTTAATTGTTTGACTTAGGGCAACCTCAAAAACACAGATAGAAAGCATTGTTTACTGAATAATAAAACTTTAATATAAATGAATGACAAAATTATGCTGCTTTTGATTTACATTTAAATGGTCGAAATAACGTTTTTATCGCAAATGTTGCTTTCGGCGTAAGAAATTGTAGTCTTTGTCATCCTATGGCTGTAAGTATTCTGTAAGAGAAATTATATTTAAAAGCGTTTACTGAAGGGAACAGTACACCTTGGACTTGCTAGGAAAATGCTAGGAAATTGACTAAGTTTTCAACCAATGGTAATATAATCCAATCTAAATCAACCAATATAAATCAACCAATGAAGCAAATTTGGTGAAATTTTTGCTCTGTTAGGTTAAACACGGTACAACAAAAGTATTACATTGATGTAAAAGATTTAACTTAGGAAGTACTGTCCGACCACGGAAGCAAGGTCCCTGGAAGCTGTTACGCATGCGCGAGAAAAGCTAGTCTACTTAGAAAATAGGGGTAAACATCATATTTTCGGATGTGTTTGTTTATGAAATACGGAATGCATTTCAGACTATTTTTTGTCCGCAATTTTAAAGTTATTTTTCAAAACTTTATTTTTGATCGAATATCTGAATAATAATTTCAAAATAATAAAAAGAAAGAAGCAAATCTATTTAAAAAATAGGCGTTTTATAGGAGTGGATATTTTCGGATTACATCACAATCAAAATTCTCTAAAGCTACGTTTTCGGTGGTTCTTTTTTTCTGACGTTTCCTCGGAGATTCAAATTTTGGAGTTTCTTCACCCTTTGCTTCTCTGCGTATTCTTTTTACACTGGACATTGATATCCCGGTCATTTCACTAGCTCTCTTTAGGGATTGAGAAAGTGGAAAAATAACATTTCCTTCTAGTGCTTCTTTATCACACAATTTAATTACACTGTGTCTTATACGTTTACAATCACTACGGAACGGCTTATTCCGAGCAGTTGTGTTGGGTAAAGGATCCAGTAATTTTAATATAATAATCAAAATAACAGACGAGGAAAAAGCAAGCAAGCGCAGTTAGTAACCAAGATTCTAAAGAATGTCGAGAGAATACGAGTCTTTTACCCCTCCTTCCTCAGCAGCCTTACCTACAGTGTGAATAGAATCGTCTTGGCACTATGCCAACCGTGGTTCTTCGTACTGTGGTCGGACAGTATTAACAAGTCATTTTCCTGTTTTCATAATTACCATGTGTCAATGAACGCATGATAGCTGATGTTAATTTTAATTTAATAACATGAAACACTTTAACCCTTCCGCAGGGTCGCCAATTTTTGAAACATCAGCAGGCGCACGTGGTACAAAGTGCAACGTCTCTTTCAACCTTCATTATTTCTTTTATAATAAACTTTTTCTTTTGAAATTGAAAATAATGATTCTGAGTTTTATGACAAGATATAAAATGTTGATAATATTGAGATATATTTATAATTAAAGGCCAAAGAATGCAGATAGAGTCGCTTAATTTCAAAACTGTCCGGTTTGCTGGATCTGAGGAAAACTGGCGAATGGATTCCTATTATGTCCAAAAACCTAAAAAACAATGATATTGGCCATCTTCGTGATATGCAGGATACCGTGCCATAGCTGCATATGTGATCGACTCCATCAACTCCTTTTATCGTATTGTAATCCAGTATAATCGCCGGTTTACCACGGTCAAATAACAACTAACAAAGCAATGGAAATGAATACAAGGGTCAGAAAATCGGACCTGCTTTAGAAAGGTGGTAGCTATCAATAGAAACTGCTTAGAACATTTGAACCTTACATGTAAAAACAAACCATTCAAAATTACGAAAATGTTGCACTTTATACACGGGTGCTCCCGTGTATTAATTTAAAAAGGTTAATTTAAAGAAAACATTTTGTTTATATATTTACGTAGAATCTTTCAATTACCTACATTTTCAATATTTATAATTAACAATTAAAATTTTCAACAAAAAATTTTCACACAAAACCTTTTGTAAAATGTTTATGACGAAAGAAAATCCTAAGCATTTAGGTCCTTTTACGAAAAAGGTTAACATTAACGGGTGCAGAAAATGGCAAGCCTTTATCTCAAATAGTTTTTGAAATATAAAGCACGAAAAGTCAGAAAACCATATTTTGAGATAAATGCATTAAAAGTAAAAATTTTGCATAAAAATCATTGTTTTGATTTTCACAATTATTTTAGAGCCTCACGGTGTAATTTTCGTACCACAAATGAAATTGAAGTTAAAATAAATTGAATGTAACTTCTACTTCTGCAATAAAAATCAATAGGAAAGTGTTTGTTGAAAAATTCACATTTTTGAAATAGTGTCATAAAAAAGTAATTGTTATTGTTGTTGCAATAAAAATTCAATACGGAAGGATTTGTTGAAAAAGTCACATTTTTAAAATAGTGTGATAAATAAGCAATTGTTGTTATTGTTGCTGCAATAAAAATTCAAAACAAAAGGATTTCCTGAAAAATTCACATTTTTTAAATAGTGTAATAAAGAAGTAACTGTTGTTGTTGTTGTTGCAATAAAAATTCAGAGCGAAAGGATTGGTGGGAAAATTCCCATATTTTAAATAGTGTAATAAATAAGCAAGTGTTGTTGTTGTTGCAATTAAAATTCAATACGAAAGTGTTTGTTGAAGAATTCACATTTTTTAAATTGTGTAATATGTAATTGTTGTTTCAATAAAAAGTACATACGAAAGGTTTTGTTGAAAAATTCACATTTTTTATGTAGTGTCATAAATAATTAACTGCTATTGTTGTTGCAATTAAAATTCAATACGAAAGTGTTTGTTGAAAAATTCACATTTTTAAAATTGTGTAATAAATAAGTAATTGTTGTTGCAATAAAAATTCAATACGAAAGGGTTGGTTGAAAAATTCCCGTTTTTTAAATAGTGTAATAAATAAGCAAGTGTTGTTGTTGTTGCAATTAAAATTCAATACGAAAGGACTTGTTGGAAAATTCACATGTTTTAAAATAGTGAAATGAATAAGTAATTGTTGTTACTGTTGCTGCAATAAAAATTCAATACGAAAGGATTTGTTGAAAAATTTACATTTTTTTAAACAGTGTAATAAATAAGTATTTGTTGTTGTTGTTTCTAATACCTCCTTGCTGGAAATTCTAAACCAGGTCCATGTAGGCTTCGGGCTAAAATGTGTGGCTCCGGTTTATGCAGCACCACATGGGTCGGAGTCCTTCTTAGCTAGTTGACACCTCCATTTTCACTAAAATCCCAAAGGGGTGACATCTTGGGATCGTACCTTCTCCCACCCTCTCTGACCTCATAGAGGGACTTTCCAGTGTACGGATTTAATGTGCCTCTATCCGGCCTGGACACGGAGGTAATGAATGGCACGTTTCGAGATCCGATCCCAATACCGAAAGACAGCGCGCTACCACAAGACTACCTATAGCCCAAATAAGTAATTAAATTAGTGTATTAAATATTAATTTACTGAATAGTGTACAAAATTCATAGCAGTTACTTGTGTGTTAAGGGGTCACATACCTTTTAAAGGCCAGGAGACGCGGCAAACGTATCCCTATTTTTACCATGTTTATATTAACGTGCTTTCTTGTTTGTTTGTGTGTTTGTCCCTTACTAATCTTGCAATCGATTTTTAACTAACTCCCTGACTAGTTTGACATTTGAAACTTTTAGAATAGCTCATAACACGATGACAATGCATTATTTTAATACTTTTAGCCATCATTAAGCAGATTTAAATTCGTTTTCAGTTAATTCTGTTTTGTAGACTGGTGCAGCCATCTATCGACAGGAACGGGAACGAAAAGTTAAACGCAAGTTAACTTCCAATTAACTTCATTTTCTTTCAAGTTGGTGGGATAATTCATCAAAAAAAATTTAAAAAGTATTTATTAATACATAGAATTGTCAAGTTTATATGATTCAACAGAAAATTTAAATACATGGTATATAAAAAGTTCTTATCTTGTAATTATTAATCATCAGTAGGTACTAAAATAATTTTTTGCCAAATATGAAAATTTCTTTGTGAGTTAAACACTTTTTTCTGTATAACTATGGCTCTCAATTTTTTCTACGTTGAAGATAAATATTTTAATTTTTTAAAATTTCAACCATTGTCTTAATGTGGGATTCCATTCCTCCATAACGGTCCTCCGGAAAGCAAAATTTCAGACTCTAAAACCGTCCGTCCATATATATATATATATATATATATATATATATATATATATATATATAGATAGATAGATAACACATACATATACATATACATACGAAACAGGTAAGCAACGATAAGTTATCCTACGTTAATAACCCGCCATAGTTTCGTTAGAAGAGACTACCTGAATTTTTTTTTCATTCTTATGTCATTCCTCGCAGACATGCGTCCACATATTAATGAATATACATATTTTTTTTTAGTTTTAAAATTAACTTATATAATATTTCTTTAAAATTACCAAGTTTAAAATCAAAATTCTTCTTTCTTCATAGAAAAAAGTTTTTTTTTTTTATATTTTTTTAATTTGGAAGAAATTTTCGATAAATTTTACCGTAATTAAAATTTTTATGACATAACAGTATGTAATTTCAATGATGCATTTTTAATTATTGTCCGGGAATGAAATTTAATGGTATTCTATCCAACTGTTTTGGTGATAACATGTGCGGTTTTGTTAGTCGAGTCTCTGTCGGCTGGGTACGTTAACGAAGCACCGGAGAGATGAGCCCCACATCCTGGGTAAGGATAATTTTTTGTGGCTATATTTCCGTTGTCAGGATTAGAAGAAAAGTGTTCCCATAATGAAAGAGAAAAAAATGGGGGAAAAGAAAAAAAAAGAAGAATAAAAGGTATAAGAATAAATAAATAAATAAATAAATAAATATGTTTGACAACTATTAAATGTGGCAGAATTAAGGCGACAATGGACCTTCAGATTGACAAAAATATGTCTCCAAAACGATTTTTTTTTCTTTCAGAAAATGATACTGCAACTCATCAGCTCTAAATTTTAAAAAAAGTATGTTTATGCGATCATTATTAACCGAGTTATAAGTATTTTTTTCAAACGTAAACAATGTAAATGTTAGTCAAATTAAAACTTTAAATGCCGTTTTCTCAAAACAAGTTTTCGTGTCGTTTCTGTAAGTTCAAAATGTTCCGTACGTCATAATTTTTCTTGAATTT
>OU015503.1:118900721-118908221 GCA_907164885.2 Dolomedes plantarius | reverse complement strand
GATATGTAAAAGTGGTTAAAATTTAACGATGAAATATTAATATATTATGAATTATTAATTGTATCAAAAATTGGCCTAATTAAAAATATCCCATGAGCATTTCTTTTGCATATAATGTGGTAATTTTCATTTGCAGGATACCTTATAGAACTAACAATGAAACTTATTGCTTATTTTAAGCATTGATTAAAAATATAAAGAGAAAAAAAATAATAGTGAAAACACCCTTTTTATTACACAAAATACCTATAAATCATCTTTTCAAGTACAAAATTTAGAAATTCTAAGCTACGAAGCATAATTATTTTCAATATGATATATTTCATATACAGTTAAGTATATAAAACTTAAATTTCAAAGCAATATGATAATTAGAAATGCGCCTGGAGCAGTTTGAATATTCCTATGACATGAACATTTTTATTTTGAGAAACACACATTTAAAGTTATTGCTATTAGTAACCACATAATATCTAAATTAAATACAAATGCCTATAACTAGGAAAGTAATCGCAGAAATTAAAAATTATTTATGCAACACATTCCTACGCGTCCGTAGTTTCACAATTCAATAAAATAAAAAAAACGAATTTTTGAACAAATTTCACAATTTTGAAAGTCCACTGTCCCCTTAAAACAGTTTTTAATAATGATATAAACCATAACAAAAATTCGATGCTATATTTTGTTCTCATTTTATTTATATTATATTTATTTTTTTCATTGTATAACTTTTGAATACTACTCAAAGATCAATTCTATTGTTATTCAATTTTGAAAAAAAAATCGTAATATTTCATATTTTAAGGACCGTGCTGTAGTTAATGAGCTGAGGAGGGTAGTAACTGAATTGAGTTTGTTCCCCTCCAAACGTTAGAAGCACTCTACGCCTATGATGCAAGGTGCCTGAAAAAACCTTGACATTTAAAAAAATTATATAAAAAAAAAGTACTCATGGTTGAAACTAGAAATTCACATACGTGTTACCTTATATATTAGAGTTTTTTTAGTATAGTCAATAAATTTCAATACGTGCTCCTTTTGTAGCACTGAGAATATCCATTTCAGCCCATGTGCGTTCCAAAATGGATTCCGTAACACATTAAGGGGGTCCGCGACACATTTAAATTTTTTTTTATTTATTTAGTTAATATTTTGAATTTTTTTGTGATGGTCAACCATATAACTTGCAAACAAAATGACATAATAAAATTTCACAAAAAGTTTTTAAAAAATTTTGAAATTTAAAATTTTTAATAAAAGTGGGGTAATTTAAAATCTTTATAACTCGAAATATTATTTATCGAATTTCAAAATTTTTTCATTTAATTAAACAGAAATATATATGTTTTAATTTTGATATAGCATTTTTTGAAATATTAATTTTTAAAGAAATTAAAAATATTTAGATTAGCAATTACAAAAAAAAATTATGCAACTTATTTTTAAAAAACCATATTTTCAAAAGTAAATATTTTTTTCAAATTTTCTGAATCAAAATTAAAGTAAAATAGTTGAAAAAGACATATTACAAGTTTCAACCATTTATCTTTAATGGTTCTTGACTTATAACAATTTAAAGACGAGAAATGGGGAAAAAAAAACCATCATGCAGGAAAACGCACTTACAGGTTTAAAACAGCGATTGGCTACTATTAGAATGTTGCAAAAAATAAATAATTTATCCTTTTGTAATTAAGATAGAAACATGATTTAAACGTCATTTTAAGCGCAAAAGAACACAAAAATTTTTAATGCAATAAATTTTTTTTTCGAAAATTCGAACAATTTTGAGTCCTGGACACTTAAAAGGATAACTTAGTTGTCGTTTGATTTTGTAAGACGTTGGGTTTGTTTATGTGTTTAAGTTTTTTATAACATGGAGGTTGATTTTAAATGTGCCGCTTGAAGTTTAATGTTGTTTTGTGTCTTCTAGAGTGTAGTTTGTGCCAAAAGGAGTGACATGATTGAACCGAGGTAAGATGAATTTTATGGGAAACAGGTGGGTAATCGATTTTTGTATGGAAAATTGCCGTTTACGCCTACAACTTCATGCAGCCAGCGAAAGGCTTGTTTTACTGACCGCTACAGCCTGTATATTCATGGCGAAGCCGGCGGTTGAGGATTTCTGTGAGGTTTTTGTACAGGTGCGCAGCGGAGCGAAACGTAACGGGGCAAGGGTATCTGTGCGAAGTGAAGATCCCATGTGCACCCACGTGTTTCATACAGCCAGCGGTAGGTTTGTCTTCCAATTTATTCGTTCTTTCTTGGACGCTGGTAATGTTTTTGTTTACATTTCGCACTTTACGGCTAACAGGTCTGAGAAAACGGGATTTTCTCACCAAAAGTTTTTGGCGCCAACTTTTCGCCAAGGGGATGTGTCTGGCACAGCTGTTCCCTAAAAATATATGTATTTAATCGTTACTTTATATTTTTGAGAATAAAAAGTGCTCCGAACGTAAGCAGATAGCTTAAAAATGTACAAATGTAGAAAAATATACCTATAGATATGAAACATTTGTTGTATTTTGTTATGTTATCAACGTAGAAACCTATAGTTTCCGTTATTTCATTACTAAGGCGCTAAATGTTTCAGCTGAGGAAATGAAACTTTACTTTTACAGTAAAGTTTTTACTTCTAGATCCAATTAATGCAGCAGGCAATGAAGGCGGAAGTATATTTAACTGAACCTTTTAGAAATGTCTGCTTTTTCGAATCTGCCAACATGCTTACGTCCAACAAACGGTGCGTTGATGTTATTTTATCGACTCATATAAATATTCTCCATTCGTAATCTTTATCCCAACGAATATTTCCATAGAGTTCCCTCTGTCAAAGGAATTGCTTAGTTTCTCAAATAACTTGTAAGTCTGGGAATTTTGAACGTTTGCCCTAAATCGTGGTCTGAAACAGATTTTTTTTATCGTTTGAATCAATAAAGGTATCCTTTAAAGTACATATCTATATATATAAAACAGTTCCGTAACTGACTCATTCATTCACTGACTGACTGACATACAACGCATACACCAAACCGCTGGACCTAAAGGGCTGAAATTTTGCATGGCGATTCTTCTTATAGTGTAGGGGTGCAGTAAGAGAGATTTTTGAAAAATTCTTCTTGGATTTTTTAAAATTAAATTTTTAAGCTGTTTTTTTTTTACTTTTTTTAAGTTTGCATTTAAAATAATAATTCGAGGGTTATAAAATTTACATCACAAGAAAGATCATAAAAATCCCTTTAAAATGAAATCTTTTTCGAATCTTTACCTCCATTTCCTGATTTTTGTTGAATTTTTAAAGATTAATTTTTAGAATTTAATTTATTAAATGCTGAACACGTGACTTCTTTTTCTGGCACTTTAAATAAATTTATCGTCACGTGCATAATAACTAAATAGACAAAAAAAATATTTTCTTTTCCTTCCTAATGCGGCAGACGATTGGATATTATCCAAAAAAAAAATTAAAATACAGTAAAAGAAATGTTCTAGAAACTGTACTATATTAACTGTACTATATTCTTTAGTATTCTTTATATTAGATTTAATTTGAATATCTTCTTCTACATTATTTTGTCTATAAAAATATCCCTTACAATTTTTTTATAAATATATATATATATATATTTTACATCAATTGTATACATTGATCGTCGTATTTATTATATATCTATTGGCATTAATTGCATACATTTACCGATGTTTTTACTTTGAATGTACTCCGTAGCGAAGTGCGGGTTTTCAGGTAGTTATACATATGACTTGCAAAGGATATCGCTAAAAGAACGTCTCTGTGAACCATCCACTTTGAAAACTGCTGAATTTAATCCAGATCAAAGCTGTTGCACTCGGCAGCTATCAAACACCTATTAAAGAGTAAGTAAACGACCCCATTACGGTAATGTATCAGATAAAAGATCTGTCTTGTGCGGGAGAGGAAAAACAAATTTCCTTATCACAAAATGATGGAAACATCTTCTTGTCTGCAGAATTTTACCAAATATATTGCGATTTGTTAAACATATATTTGATCTTTCTCGATAGCTGAACAATAAAATCTCTCTGCCTCACAATCAATGGTATAGATTAATTTGAAATGGTTGTATTTTTGGAAAATCGATAGCTTTCCAGTAATGGGAATCGTTTTCTTCTAACGTACTCCTCTGCTAGTAAATAATCTATATATATAAAACAGTTCCGTAACTGACCCATTCATTCACTGACTGACTGACTGACTGGCATACAACACACAGACCAAACCGCTGGACCTAAAGGGCTGAAATTTTGCATGGCGATTCTTCTAATAGTGTAGGGGTGCACTAAGAAAGATTTTTCAAAAATTCTTCTTAGATTTTTTAAAAATTTTTAAGCTGTTTTTTAAACTGTTTTTACGTTTGCATTTAAAATAATACATTGAGGGTTATAAAATTTATATCACGAGAAAGAACATAAAATTCCTTTAAAATGAGATCTTTTTCGAATCTTTACCTCCATTTGTCTGATTTTTGGTGAATTTTTAAAGATGAATTGTTAGAAATTAATTTATTAAATGTTGATCACGTGATTTCTTTTTCTGATAATTTAAATAAATTTATCGTCACGTGCATAACAACTAAATAGACAAAAAAATATTTTTTTCTTTCTAATGCGGCAGACGATTGGATATTATCAAAAATAAAATATCCCTTACGATTTTTTTATAAATATATATATATATTTATTTTACATCAATTGTATACATTGATCGTCGCATTTATTATAAATATATATATTTATTTTTTGGCATAAATTGCATACGTTGACCGTTGTATTTAATTTGAATGTACTCCGTAGCGAAGCGCGGGTTTTCAGCTAGTTACACGATAAAAAGAACTTTTTATATACCACGTTTTTAAATTTTCTGTTGAATCATATAAACTTTACAATTCCCTCTTAATTGCTGAAACTTTCACTTAATTATTATTTTTCACTTTCTTTTTTTTTAATTTTAATCACTTTTTAGTCGTTTCCACTATCCACACACTTTTTAAACTTTGATTTATATATATATTTTTTTAATTTTTAGCACAATATTTATGTAAACTAAATTCACATGTATTCTGTTTTCAAAATCGTGAAACGCCGTTACGCAAAAGTGCAAGTATTGAATTCGATTGAAGCGCCATCTTGCGAATTTTTTCGGCTAAAATTATTGAAAGAATGCATTGTCATCGCGTTCTGAGCTATTCTAAAAGTTTGAAATATCTAGCTAGTCGGGAAGTTAGTTAAAAATCAATTGCAAGATTTTTACTGGACAAAGACATAAACAAACAAACAAACAAACAAACAACAAAGCGAGTTAATAAATGCATGATAATAAAAACATGCCTTCGATCTATGCAAACGATCTTACTTGTCCAATAAGGTGTTTTTATTTCTTTTGAGAAAATTATATTTAAATATAACAGTAAACAAAATTGCACCCTATTTCAAACGACTAAAATGTATTTATGTAGCTAATCGAGTGCAGCTGTAGATGTACATCGCGCAAAACCTAAATCTTCGAAAGTTTTTTATTTCAGTTCTGTTACAACTGGAAATAATAGTTATTCATCTAGATTCACCCCAGTTTTCTTTAATTAATCAACTGCAAAACAGTTACGGCGGAACTTTTGAACGCATTCAGCAACAAACTCGTACGAAATATAATCTCATGGAGTATGATCCGGTTACTTTGGAGGCCATCCGTAGAACCCCGTGTCATCAGTTCTATGAGACTAATCCAACAATTCAAGAGGTGGGAATAGTCGAACTTAAATCAACTTTTAAAGGCACAAAACTCATTTCTAAAGGAAAAACTGCTTTTTTCATCAGGAGCAGAGCCAGAAAACGCCTACACGGTAAGTTAAAGGAAGGTTTAAAAGGTCAAAGTATTTTGTTCCTGCCTTGACGAAAAAAGCAGTTTTATCTATAAAAATTAGCATCTAGTTTTTTTTTCTTACTCTTAATTAGAATGAAAAGTAAACGGTTATCTATTCCCTGATTTGTTTCCACTACTTGTGGTGCTAATTGCCATTAATTTTAGGAGTATTCCACTGCCAGAACAATAAAGAGAAAATGTGGATAAAATTATAAAAAAAAGCCTAAGATTTAATCAACTGACTTGCGTTGAAACTAATGTAGGCCAGGTCCATATAGGCTTTGCATGCTGGGCAGTACGATTCCAGTTTACAATAGGTCCCGGTTTAATTAGCCTTCATGTCGCAAAAGTTGACCATAGCGCTCCAAACCAAATATATATATATATATATATATATATATATATATATATATATATATATATATATATATACACACACACACACACACAGGGTTTGCAAGAAATAATTTTCCCACTCCAGAGGGCTCTAAAATGCGTTTTATTGATCCAAATAAGATAAAATTTTGAAGACAATTCAAATGATGCGCTTGACATTTATTTAAAAAAATACAAAATTCTGCCGATAGGTGGCACTGTACCCTTGCCTCCTGAAAAGGTGAAAGGTTGGTGTGGTTTAACAGCAACTTCCAGGATTGGACCGTATTTCTTTGAAGAGATTACAACAAATGGAATCCAAACCTCTTCCGTCACAGGACAACGGTAACAAGATATGCTGAGGAATTTTGTAATCTGTTAGCAATATGAACTAAGAATTACTTTGAGGGTCCATTAATTACTTGGCTTTACGAAGTGTGACGTCATATTTTGCATTTCCATTTTAAGTCGATTCAAGTTAAGGCGATTCAATTTATAACTAAGCCGAATCACCGACGCAAGTTTCGTTTAGATTACGTCATGTTTGGCAAACTGCCGTGCGTAATATAAATAAACATAGAATACTTCAGCTTCCGGTAGATGGCGTATTTCGTAGAAGTTAGAACCCGATATTTGAATATCGGCTTTGGACACGAGTATATAAGCCGTGAACACTTTCAGGAACTCAATCAAGGAGCTTGTTTCGTTTAGATTACGAACAATCATCAAGCAGTTTGTGCCTGAGCTGATGAGATAACAGGATGTTGTATCAAGCCTGCCTAAGTAAGATATTTTGCATTACGTCGATATTTAAATCCTTATGATAGTCCATCACAGTGTGGGAAAATGGACTGATTTTAAGAATTTATTTAATAGAAAAACCCGGCGTACATTACCAAATGTTACTAGTGAAAAGGAAGATATTGACATTGTTGTTTTAACTAATTATAACTGATCAAATTAATAAAACTTTTATGTTATTGTTAAAAGGCTTGTCGTCTGTACGCAATTTTGAGCATCTTTAATGGTTTTAACGTATACCTTTTTTTAGCAAACATAGCTTTTACCGCACATTTTTACTCTGCTATTTAAAGATACATATTAGAAGAATTATAAGAATTGATAACGTATATGTTTTTTTACATGTACGCTGACATAATCCCACAAATTCAAGAGCGTGGATGCCTTCAGGACATCCTTTTCATGCAGGATGGCGCACCTCC
>OU015503.1:118798221-118885721 GCA_907164885.2 Dolomedes plantarius | reverse complement strand
TATGAAAGGAAAGTTAAACGCAAGTTAACTTCCAATTAACTTCATTTTCTTTCAAGTTGATGGGAAAATTCACGAAAAAAATTTTAAAAGCGCATTTATTAAGACATAGAATTGTAAAGTTTATATGATTCAACAGAAAATTTAAAAACATGGTATATAAATGTTATTTTTATTTTGTAATTATTTCCATATAATATATACTAGCTGAAAACCCGCGCTTCGCTGCGGAGTACGTTCAAATTAAATACAACGGTGAACGTATGCAATTTATGCCAAAAAATAAATATATATATTTATAATAAATGCGATGATCAATGTATACAATTGATGTAAAATATATATCTATCTATATACTATATATTTATAAAAAAATCGTAAGTGATATGCATTTTTTTTTTTCATAATATCCAATCGTCTGCCGCATTAGAAAGAGAAAAAAATTTTTTTTTGTCTATTTAGTTATTACGCACGTGACGATAAATTTATTGAAAGTACCAGAAAAAGAAATCACGTGATCGGCATTTAATAAATTAAATTCTAAAAATTAATCTTTAAAAATTCACCAAAAATCAGGAAATGGAGGTAAAAATTCGAAAAAAATTTCATTTTGAAGGAATTTTTATGATCTTTCTCGTAATATAAATTTTATATCCCTCAATGTATTATTTTAAATGCAAACGTAAAAAAAGTTTAAAAAACAGCTTAAAAATTTAATTTAAAAAAATCTAAGAAGAATTTTTGAAAAATCTTTCTTAGTGCACCCCTACAATATTAGAAGAATCGCCATGCAAAATTTCAGATCTTTAGGTCCAGCGGTTTGGTCTGTGCGTTGTATGTCAGTCAGTCAGTCAGTCAGTCAGTGAATGAATGAGTCAGTTACGGAACTGTTTTATATATATAGATAAATAAAAATATTAAACACATGTAACTGTAGAAAGTTTAAAGCATGTTTTTAATTAAATAATTCAGTATATAAATTTACTCCAGAATATCCGCGAGCGTTCCTTTTTTTTCAACACCACCCCTCTGTGAATTGCGAGCCACATTTTGATATACACTCTTCTAAATAAGAATACAAGTGGAAGAGTTTGATATGTTTTGCTGTTTATCGTTCAAAATAGTAGCGCTCAATAGCAAGAAATTACGCTTTTACTCAGCGTTTTTTTGATCCAACATTTAGCTGATTCTCTATCGATTATTCTGAATAATAATCGATGCAAAATCGTTTGTTATGCTTTTTTCAAAATGTCATGGTTTTTTGAGTAAATGCAGAAGTCCTCATACAGCAAATGGATCTTTTCAAATCTCCTCGGACAACAAACCAATCTACGTAAAGGAGGTCCAAAAATCAATTTTTCGCCCCGTCACAATATATTAAGTTTGCAATATGTGTATCGAGCACTCCGTGAAAATATATCTAACAGATGAGAAATTTTGGAAGAAAAAGTACTCCAGAAGAAGAGATAAAAGATACTTTCATTCAAAAAATATATTTCTTTGCATAAATTTTACCTACAAAAGTGCTGCAAAAAATTTTTGCTGGCATGCTTTCAAAAGAAAATTTGCAAGCAGGAAAAAAAAGCACGAAGTGAAAGTTTCGAACGTTATGTAGAAGAAACTCCCGTACCTTAGCGTATTATGTTAAAAACTCATTTTGAAAATTTCACAGAAGTAATTCCTTAAAAACACTGAATTGCATTATCTTAGAATTTCACTCGACGGAATTAGATTTCCTCGTGAATGAACACCATCAAATGACTATAACATCAAAACACACTTACGAAATTTCCTTTGTTCATTTTCCTGCTTCTTGTGTCTTTAAGGTTGTTTCGAAACAAAGATTTCGCTGTGGGTCACATGGACAAAATATTTTGGCAAGAGCATAGTGCATTTCAAAATGCAAAGTATGAAGTCTCTATTCGAGAAATAGCCACTGTTCGACCTTCAGACCTTCGTTACAAAAAATAAATCTTTCGATATATTTCTATGATGGCTATATATCAGTGTTATAAAGGGCCAGGTATAAAGGGCCTTAAGTCAAAAAAAGTGATTTTTAGATATTTGTTAGTATTGATAAAAAAACACAAATCTTTTAACCTGCATAAAAGGCTTGAGTCTATCAATTTTGTATACAAAAGTACACTTCTTTATACAAAAGACTCAAGTTGAAATTATATTTCTGCGATTGGTATAAAAGCCAATAACTTGGTATATTTAAATCATTGTTTTTAACTTAAGCCCTTTATACCGGAAGATATACGTATATGTATATGTATAAATGCATATATATATGCATATGTATAAATGTATATATATATGTATATATATATGCATATGTATAAATGTATATATATATATATGCATATGTATATATATGTGTGTGTGTGTGTATGTATATATATATATATATATATATATATATATATATGTGTGTGTGTGTGTGTGTGTGTGTGTGTGTGTGTGTGTGTGTGTACAGTGGCTACCAAAAGCATTCGTACACTTACGATTTTCAATGAAATAGGGGGTCTATACATTAATTAAAATGAATATTTCAGAATGGATATTTAATAAGATATTTAATAATAATGGATATTTAATAATGATCTATTCTTAAAAAAATTTCATGAACTATTTTGAAAACATAGTAAAACTTTAATTTTAAGAAACGAATAATCAAAAAGTAAAAAAAAAACTATCTCACAAAAATCATCGTACACTTGTAAAAAAATCGTACACTTGTTTTTAACCGTCAAAATGACAGCGTCATTCTTCTTAGTAAGAAAAAGTTTCCCGTCTTTCGAGTGTTAAAAATTTACGTCACGATGATGTCACATTTTGCTAGGAAATTTTAGAAATTTGCGCTAGTCGGAAAATTCTAAATGGTTGATATTTGGACTTTAAAAGGGAGGACAATTCACATTTTATCGTCATGTAACGTTATTTTGCAAAATAAATATAATTTAGGCGGTCCGGGACACATTTTAATTTTTTTTTTATTTATTGAGTTACAATTTTGAATTTTTTTGTGATGGTTAACCATATAATTTGTAAACAAAATCACACCTTAAAACTTCTCAAAAAGTTTAAAAAAGATTTTAAAATTTAAAATTTTTAATAAAAGTGGGGTAATTTTTAAATCGTTATAAATCGAAATATTATTTGTCGAATTTCAAAATTTTTCATTAAATTAAACAGAAATATATAAGTTTTAGTTTCGATTCACCATTTTTAAATATATTAATTTTTAAAAAAAATTTAAAATATTTAGATAAAATTACAAAAAAAAAATTATGTTACTTATTTTATAAAAATCATATTTTCAAAAGTAAATATTTTTTTCTAATTTGCTGAATCAAAATTAAAGTAAAATAGTTGTAAAAGACAAGTTACAAGTTTCAACCATTTATCTTAAACGGTTCTTGACTTATAACAATTTAAAGACGAGAAATGGGGGAAAAATCCCATCATGCAAAAAAACGCACTTACAGGTTTAAACAACGATTGGCTACTATTAAAATGTTGCAAAAAAAAATAATAATTTCTCCTGTTCTAATTAAGATAGAAACATTATTTAAATGTCATTTTAAGCGTAAAAAGACACACAAATGTTTAATGCAATAATTTTTTTTTCGAAAATTCGAGCAATTTTGTGTCCTGAATAGTTATTTAGAGCTTTTAATAAAATTTAATCGTCTCAGCGAATTAAATATCAATATTACTAAACTACGTGTTTCTTACTTGCCGTAACACATTGAGTCTGCTATGGAGCAACGGAAGGCGGAAAGTCCAGTGGAATAAGGGATTTACGTTGATAGAAACATTTCGCTACAAACATAATTAATAGAGGCGCTTAAAGTCTGCCCTCCACTTTGCTGCGTTTACTTTTCTGAAATTGAGTTATTCACGAGTTTTCGATCAATAATTGAAAGGGATTATTTTGAGCTTTGCAGCAGAATGCTATGTTAACATTATCTATATATATAAAACAGTTCCGTAACTGACTCATTCATTCACTGACTGACTGACTGACATACAACGCACAGACCAAACCGCTGGACCTAAAGGGCTGAAATTTTGCATGGCGATTCTTCTAATAGTGTAGGGGTGCACTAAGAAAGATTTTTCAAAAATTCTTCTTAGATTTTTTTTAATTAAATTTTTAAGCTGTTTTTTTAACTTTTTTTACGTTTGCATTTAAAAGAATACATTGAGGGTTATAAAATTTATATCGCGAGAAAGATCATAAAAATTCCTTCAAAATGAAATTTTTTTCGAATTTTTACCTCCATTTCCTGATTTTTGGTGAATTTTTAAAGATTAATTTTTAGAATTTAATTTATTAAATGCTGATCACGTGATTTCTTTTTCTGGTACTTTCAATAAATTTATCGTCACGTGCGTAACAACTAAATAGACAAAAAAAAATATTTTTTTCTTTCTAATGCAGCAGACGATTGGATATTATCCAAAAAAAATGCATATCCCTTACGATTTTTTTATAAATATATATATATACTGTCCGACCACAGTACGAAGAACCACGGTTGGCATAGTGCCAAGACGATTCTATTCACGCTGTAGGTAAGACTCCTGAGGAAGGAGGGGGAAAAGTCTCGTATTCTCTCGACATTCTTTAGAATCGGTTACTAACTGCGCTTGCTTGCTTTTTCCTCGGCTGTTATTTTAATTATTATATTAAAATTAATGGATCCTTTACCCAACATAACTGCTCGGAATAAGACGTTCCGTAGTGATTGTAAACGTATAATACACAATGTAATTAAATTGTGTGATAAAGAAGGAAATGTTATTGTTCCACTTTCGCAATCCCTGAAGAGAGCTAGTGAAATGACCGGGATATCAATGTCCAGTGTAAAAAGAATACGCAGAGAAGCAAAGGGTGAAGAAACTCCAAAATTTGAATCTCCGAGGAAACGTCAGAAAAAAAGAACCACCGAAAACGTAGCTTTAGATCATTTTGATTGTGATGTAATTCGAAGAACAATTCATGAATTTTATGCTGTCCACAAAATAGTACCAACAATTCAATAGTATCAACAATAGCTCTCATGTTGTTTCATTAGAAAATATGTATTGGAAAAGGGATGGTGTGATTGAAGATTTGGTTGATCATCTGCAAATAGATATTTCAGACACGGACAGTGATGCGGATATTTCATCAGATGAATATTAGATTTTTCATTGATTTTATTTGCTAGTTTTTGATACAAAAATAAAAAAAAAATTTTACCGATCACTGATGTATTTTTTCTGCAGCTCTTATAAATATCACAGTGAATGTAAATATACCATTTTTTAAATTAATTTAATTTACAATAAAATGCATTTTTAAAATCTAGATTTTTAATTATCATAGAGACTGAAATTATAAATTTGTATCTCATATTCACACTTCAATTATTTATAAAATTATGAGAAAGTTTTATCTTAAATTCATTTTAAATTTTTTATTGCTAATCAGAAAAGATTGAAAATTTTCAGTTGTATATCCTAATTATTTCTGCAAATTATAAAACTGCGAATCAAATATATTATTTTTATTGCATTAATATATATATTTATGTTATTACAATATATCACTTAAAAATGGAATTTTTCAAACCTTCATTTTAATAAGTTTTTCGGTTTTTATTTATACATTAAATCAAAAGAAAAATTCTGAAAAAGAAAGTTCGTTGAAAACATTCTTTTGCAGTTCTTAAACCAACACACCCGAAAATATCCACTCCTATTTTTTAAATAGATTTGCTTCTTTCTTTTTATTATTTTGAAATTATTCACATATTCGATCAAAAATAAAGTTTAAAAAAATAACTTTAAAATTGCGGACAAAAAGCAGTCTGAAATACATTCCGTATTTCATAAACAAACACATCCGAAAATATGACGTTTTCCCCTATTTTCTGAGTAGACTAGCTTTTCTCGCGCATGCGTAACAGCTTCCAGGGACCTTGCTTCCGTGGTCGGACTATAGATAGATATATATTTTACATCAATTGTATACATTGATCATCGCATTTATTATAAATATATATATTTATTTTTTGGCATAAATTGCATACGTTGACCGTTGTATTTAATATGAATGTACTCCGTAGCGAAGCGCGGGTTTTCAGCTAGTCTATACATATAAAAGAGAATGTTTGCGTGTGTAGTATCCTTTATGCGTTCCCGAACGGTCCATCCGATTGAGATGCAATTTTGTACGGATGTTGTTCTCACTTTTGCGGGAAACACTGGAGTGATAAAACACCCCTAGCACCCTTAGGGGGGCAGGGGGCACAAATAAAAATAATTGAAAACGACTAATATTAGTGTCGAATCCATAGCTTTTGGGGTCTTTGGGATGAATAGGGACACTTCCGATGCCGTTTAGGGGAGAGTTCATTCCCCCTCAGCATTGGGGGGCGGGGGAAGGAAGAAAGGGTGAATATAAAATGCCCAAAATGACCGAGAGCAGTGTCGAATCCGTAGTTTTCGGGGTCGCTTAGATGAATTGTGACGCTCCCGATGCTGTTTAAGGGAGAGATCAACCCCCCTCAGCATTGGGGGGGAAGGTGGGGGGGGGAGAAAGGAAGAATATAAAATGTTCAAAATGACCGAGAGTAGTGTCGAATCCATAGTTTCAGAGTCACTGAGGGGAATATAGGAAATTAAAAATGTTGTTTATAGTCAAGTTTTGAGTTAAATAGAGTGAATTTGTAATTTTATTTTATCATTTGTATACTGTATTTACTTCTAAATACCTGTAAGTTAAATTACTTAGCGTTTACACTATATGTAGAATCCATTACTGTTCCTGTGTAATAAAACATTTGAGATAAATAAAAAAACCGGGCAACGCCGGGAAAACAGCTAGTCTATATATATAAAACAGTTCCTTAACTGACTGATCCGCTGACTGACTGTCTGATTGACATACAACGCACAGACCAAACCGCTGGAACTAAAGGGCTGACATTTTGCATGGCGATTCTTCTTATAGTGAAATGGGCTTTATTGTTGCACGACAAGTATCGGCGCGGACAGTGCGACGATGTCTGGAGCAGCACGGACTGTCTGCACGGTGACCATTATTGCGGCTTCCCTTGATACTGAATCATAGAGACGCGCGGCGACTGTGGTGCTCCCAAGGACAAAATTGAATACAGTAGTGGCACCACTTCGAGGTCCCGGTTCTTTCTTGCAGCATCATGATGGACGGATTCGTGCTTGAAGGCACCGAGGAGAACGCCCCTGGCCTACTAGCATTCGATATCGTCATACGAGCCATGCACCTGGTGTTATTGTGTGACCTCGGAGACGTCACCTTTTAAGGGGACAGTGGACCTTCAAACCTAACTTTTTTAGTTTTGAATGGATTCGCTTGAAATTTGAATATGTGATTAGTACAATACATACGTAAAAGTGGTTAAAATTTAATGATAAAATATTAATAATTTATGAATTATGAATTATTTATTATATCAAAAATTGGCCTCATTAAAAATGTCCCAGGCGCATTTCTTTTGCATATAATACGGTAAGTTTTATTTACAGGATACCTTATAGAACTGACAATGAAACTTATTGCTTATTTTAAGCATTCATTAAAAATACAAAGAGAAAATAATAATAATAAGGAAAACACCCTTTTAATTACGCAAAATACATATAAATCATCGTTTCAAGTTCAAAATTTAGAAATTCTGAGCTACGAAGCATAATTTTTTTCAATAAGATTTATTTGATATAGTGTTAAGTATATAAAACTTTAATTTCAAAGCAATACGATCATTAGAAATGCGCCTGGAGCAGTTTGAATATTCGTATGACATGAACATTTTTATTTTGAGAAAAACACATTTAAAGTTATTGTGATTAGTAACCACATAAAATCCAAATTAAATACAAATGCCTATAACTAGGAAAGTACTCACAGAACTTAATTCTTTTTGCAACACATTCCTACTCGTACGTAGTTTCACAATTCAGTAAAATAAAAAGAAAATAGAATTTTCGGAGAAATTTCACAATTTTGGATGTCCACTGTACCCTTAACAAGATAACGCAAGACCGTATGTTGTCCGTCCTATCCTGAGCTACCTCAGCACAGAGGGTATTCGACTGTTACACTGGCCAACACGTTCACCTGATCTCTCACCCGTTGAAAACATCTGGCCATGACTTGCTGAGAGACTGGATCGCCACCTCTCTCCAGCCACTACGATTGATGAAGTGTGGCATAGACCTGAAGCAGCATGGAATGACTTGTCCGTAGTTGTCATCCAAGCCCAGTTCGACTCGATGCCAAACCGGGTTAGAACCGTTTTAGCTGCCGGAGGCGGCAGCTGTGTGTACTTATTTCGGACGTTGTATCCCCTCAAACAGCCTACATATTTAATCATTTTTGCTTCCTACTATGCTGTATATGTACAATAAGTAAAGTTTTGTCATTTGCTTTTCTTCCTGGTGTTGCAATTTTAATGGCCAGCAGTATATATATATATATATATATATATATATATATATATATATATATATATACACATACTAGCCGGGCGAATCCCGGCTATGCTCAGGCCCCACAAAAGAAAAAAGAAGACCCTTTTCAGGGTCATACAAATGTTCCCGTCAATTCCCCGTTAAATTACCGTCAATTTTCATTCTCGTCGCTGCCAAAAGATGGCTGCACCATACGGGGGATATGTCGGCCATGTTTTCTCTGGATGAGTGAAGCGGTGAAGTACTTTTAGAATTAAAATACTTTTAAAACTATTTTAAAGCTTCCAAACTAATCTTAGAATTATCTCCAGGCTTGAAAACATAAGTTTACGAAGTTTCAACTAGATTCGTCAAGAAATGTAGATTTGTATACGTTACATACATACATACATACATACATACATACATACATAGAGACACTCTGATTTATATATATATATATATCAATCCGTAAGAGTTCATGGTAAAAGGGTAGATATATTATGACCCTTTATTTTACAATAACTATTTCTGATTTGCAATTCAATTCACCTCTAGATGTTCCGCCCCTTTATTTAATAGAATGCTGAATGACCTGCAAATTATCATCTAAACAATATCTACCCTGGAAAAATAATTGCAATGAAAAAAAAAGTCTGTCTTTCTTCTTATTACCTTCCATTAATGGTTCTTTAATCCTCCCATTAATGGATTACAGAGAAAGAGGAGTTAGTCTTTTTCATCAATAATATAACAAATATAACAATATATTTTCTTGATTTTCGGGACCTTAAACTATCCATACTTTGTGAAACTATAAATAGTTAATATACCTTACAGTATTGTAATTAACTTTAATATACGACCTAATCTATATACATAAAACAGTAACTCATTTATGGCGTCCGAATGAAATTCTAACTTAGACAATCGTGTTAGGGCGTTACTTATCATGAGTTTATGTTACTGCTAGCTGATATCCCGCGCTTCGCTACGGAGTACATTCAAATTAAATTCAACGGTCAATGTATGCAATCTATATATATAAAACAGTTCCGTAACTGACTCAATCACTGACTGACATACAACGCACAGACCAAACCGCTGGACCTAAAGGGCTGAAAATTTGCATGGCGATTCTTCTTATGGTGTAGGGGTGCACTAAGAAAGATTTTTGAAAACTTCTTAGATTTTTTCAAATTAATTTTTAAGCTGTTTTTGAAACTACTTTTAAGTTTGCATTTAAAATAATAAATTGAGGGTTATAAAATTTATATCACGAGAAAGATAAAAAAATTCCTTTTAAATGAAATCTTTTTCGAATCTTTACCTCCCTTTTCTGATTTTTGGTGAATTTTTAAAGATTAATTTTTTAGAATTTAATTTATTAAATGCCGATCACGTGATTTCTTTTTCTGGTACTTTAAATAAATTTATCGTCACGTGCATAAAAACAAAATAGACAAAAAAATATTTTTTCTTGCTAATGCGGCAGACGATTGGACATTATTTTGTCTATAAAAATATCCCTTACGATTTTTTTTATAAATGTTTTTTTACATCAATTGTATACATTGATCGTCGTATCTATTATAAATATATATATATATTTATATTTTTTGGCATTAATTGCGTACATTGATCGTTGTATTTAATTTGAATGTACTCCGTAGCGAAGTGCGGGTTTTCAGCTAGTCATGCGTATGGCTCTGCTGCAAAACATATTTGTAACTCGTCGTCTATCAGAGAGAGATCGAGGAAGGTCGACATTATTTATGAATTAGGGAATGACTCAATTTATAAATAATGTCGCTGAATGTCTCTGATTATAAATTAGAGACATTCAGCGTGCCATGGATATAAGCAAACAGTACTGTTTATAAAAAATAAAATGAAAATTTTCCTTCATTTCGGCTGTTCTATGAATCAAGAACGGCACTTAAACCGGAAACTCTAAAAATAATCATTTTAAGCTTGCATCGATGCTATAAATTTTATTCCTTGTTTAAGTGTGTGCAATTAACTTTAATATTTCACGACGTACAGAGGCATATGGTTCTGATGAAAGAATGCTCTGTAAAGTGAACAATCCTGTTAATTTAAAAAAAAAAATAACAGGATTGTTTACTTGCTTTTGAATAACTGCACTTAAACTATTAAATCCATAAATATTCTTAATTAAACTTGCATCTATGCTATAAATTTTATTGCTTTTTTGTGTAACTAACTTTTATATTGCACAACTGATAGAAACATATGGCTCAGGTCCAAAAATTCTTTGTAAAGTAACTAATGCTGTTATTAAAAATAAATCTTGTTCTTTTTTACTGTTCGATCAATGAAGAACCGGATCTAAACCGTTGATTCGATAATTATTTTTTTCAATTTGCATTCATGCCATAAACTTTATTGACTTTTAAGTGTGTGTAATTAATATTGCTCCTGTACAATCTAATGATTCATATGGCATTGGTGCAAAAATTATTGTAGATCCCATAGCCCCAAACCGTCAACTCCAAATATTCTTGTTTAGCTTGCATCCATGCTGTAATTTAAATTTTTATGCTTTAAGGGGAGTGGTCACTTTTACGTATCTTTAAAAGTATCATTTTCAGACCTATGTTCGATTGTATGTCTTACTCATAATTTTTGCTTGATTTACATGAAATTTTTTGAGTAACTGCCAATTATACTGTTTATTATATATGCATTATTTCAAGGTAATTGAAAAAATTATATTTTATGCATAAAAAGTGAATAATTTTTTTAAAAAATCAAGCATTTTGCAATCAAACACTGCGCGCATTCTGCAAAATAAATTATTAAGGTACAGTAATAATTGTTTATTATATGTAATTACAATACTTCAAGAAATAAAATCCACCAACATTTCTGTACCTTAACATATTTTAATTTTTTTCAAGAATTTTTTTATACGCTTTTACTCAGTTTTTGAAATTTCTAATTAAAAATAGCACGTACTAAAATGTTTTAATATATTTTAAAATAATATTGGTGGATATTGTTGGCTGAAGTATTGTAATCACATATAGTAAACAATTATTACTGTACCTTAATAATTTATTTTGACAGAATGCGCACAGTAGTTGACTGCAAAATACTCGATTTTAAAAAAAAATTATTCACTTTTTTCCATAAAGAATAATTTTTTTAATTACCTTGAAATATTGCATATATAATTGCATATATAAAAATTATAATATTGCATATATAAAAAGTATTATAGGCAGTTACTCAAAAAAATTCATGTAAATCAAGCAAAAATCATGAGTAAGACGTACAATCTAACATAGGTCTATAAATGATACTTTTAAAGGTACGTAAAAGTGACCACTCCCCTTAAGTGCTTGGAATTAACTTTGATATTATATGACCTTTTGAATCCTATGGCTGCAGTGCATACCTTCTATGTAATGTAAACAATACTCTTTTATAAAAATATTCTTGTTCTTTCCCCTCATATATCATTGAAGAACTGGACTTGAACTTTTCACAGTATACATATTCTTTTTAAACTCGAGTGCATGCAATAAATTATATTGTTTTTTAAGTGTGCGCAATTAATTTAATATTACATAATCCATAGAGTCATATGGTTGTGGTACAAGAATTTTTTGTAAAGCAAGCAGTATTGTTTTAAGTGTGTGTAATTAACTTTGATGTTACAAAACTTTAGATGTAGTATATGGCTCTGGTGAAAAAAAATCTTTGCAAAGTAAACAGTTTTGTTTATAAAAAGTTCTGCATTTGCACTATTTGATGACAGAACAGCTGGACTTACACCATTAAGGGCATGTTCACACACGAGTCCGGTAGCGGAAGTGTTAAAGTATTGAAATATATTTAACCAATGAAAAACCTCCAAAAGATTAGCAACGAAATTTTTAACGCCTATGATTGGTTTAATTCCGTTTCAGCACCATCTTTCCTTTTATGCTTGCGCTACTGTACTCCTACGTGAACAGGCCCTTCCTCAATAAATATTCTTTTAAAACTTGCATCCATGCTATAAACTTTGCTTCTTTGTATGTGTGCGTCATGAATTTTGATTGTACATGCCCTATCTATCTATATATATATATATATATATATATATATCAATCTATCTATCTATATATATATATATATATATATATACACTATATAAAATAGTTCCGTAACTGACTGACTGACTGACATACAACGCACAGACAAAACCGCTGGACATAAAGGGCTGAAATTTTCCATGGCGATTCTTATAGTGTAGGGGTACACTAAGAGAGATCTCTGAAAAATTCTTCTTAGATGCTTTACAATTAAATTTTTAATCTGTTTTTGTAATATTCTTTAAAGTTTGCATTTAAAATAATACTCCGAGGGTTATAAAATATATATCACGAGAAAGATCATAAAAATTCCTTAAAAAGGAATTCTTTTTGGAATCCTTACCTCCATTTTTATATTTTTGATGAATTTTTAAAGATTAATGTTTAGAATTTAAAATTTTAAATGCTGATCACGTGGTTTTTTCTTCTTTTAATTTTGAGTCACGTGCATAGCAACGAAATAGACAAAAAAAAATTCTTGCTAATGCGGCAGACGATTGGATATTTTCCAAAAAAATATTTACATACAATAAATGTAATGTTCCTCAAACTGTACTATATTCACTGTACTATATTCTTTGGAATGTTCTTATAGATTTAATTTGAATATTTTCTTCTACATTATATTGTCTATAAAAATATCCATTACGATTTTTTATTAATATATTTTTTCGTTTTTTTTACATCAATAGCATACATTGATCGTTGTATTTATTATAAATATATTTATACATATTTTTTCTCTATAAAGCATTGTCTATAAAAATATCCATTACGATTTTTTATAAATATATTTTTTCATTTTTTTTACATGAATTGCCTACATTGATCGTTGTATTGATCTATATATATAAAACAGTTCCGTAAATCACTCACTGACTGACATACAACGCACAGACCAAACCGCTGGACCTAGAGGGCTGAAATTTTGCATGACGATTCTTCTTATAGTATAGGGGTGCGCTAAGAGAAATTTTTGAAAAATTCTTTTTAGATTTTTTTAAATTAAATTTTTAAGCTGTTTTAGTAACTTTTTTAAAATTTGCATTTAAAAGAATAACTTGAGGGTTATAAAATTTATATCACAAGAAAGATCATAAACACTCCATTAAAATGAAATCTTTTTCGAATTTTTACCTCCCTTTTCTGATTTTTGGTGAATTTTTAAAGATTTTTAATTTTTAGAATTTTATTTATTAAATGTTGATCACGTGATTTCTTTTTCTGGTACTTTCAATAAATTTATCGTCACGTGCGTAACAACTAAATAGACAAAAATATTTTTTTCTCTTTCTAATGCAGCAGACGATTGGATATTATCCAAAAAAAATGCATATCCCTTACGATTCTTTTATAAATATATATATATATAGATAGATATATATTTTACATCAATTGTATACATTGATCATCGCATTTATTATAAATATATATATTTATTTTTTGGCATAAATTGCATACGTTGACCGTTGTATTTAATATGAATGTACTCCGTAGCGAAGCGCGGGTTTTCAGCTAGTCTATACATATAAAAGAGAATGTTTGCGTGTGTAGTATCCTTTATGCGTTCCCGAACGGTCCATCCGATTGAGATGCAATTTTGTACGGATGTTGTTCTCACTTTTGCGGGAAACACTGGAGTGATAAAACACCCCTAGCACCCTTAGGGGGGCCGGGGGCACAAATAAAAATAATTGAAAACGACTAATATTAGTGTCGAATCCATAGCTTTTGGGGTCTTTGGGATGAATAGGGACACTTCCGATGCCGTTTAGGGGAGAGTTCATTCCCCCTCAGCATTGGGGGGCGGGGGAAGGAAGAAAGGGTGAATATAAAATGCCCAAAATGACCGAGAGCAGTGTCGAATCCGTAGTTTTCGGGGTCGCTTAGATGAATTGTGACGCTCCCGATGCCGTTTAAGGGAGAGATCAACCCCCCTCAGCATTGGGGGGGGGAAGGCGGGGGGGGGGAGAAAGGAAGAATATAAAATGTTCAAAATGACCGAGAGTAGTGTCGAATCCATAGTTTCAGAGTCACTGAGGGGAATATAGGAAATTAAAAATGTTGTTTATAGTCAAGTTTTGAGTTAAATTAATAATAGAGTGAATTTGTAATTTTACTTTATCATTTGTATACTGTATTTACTTCTAAATACCTGTAAGTTAAATTACTTAGCGTTTACACTATATGTAGAATCCATTACTGTTCCTGTGTAATAAAACATTTGAGATAAATAAAAAAACCGGGCAACGCCGGGAAAACAGCTAGTCTATATATATAAAACAGTTCCTTAACTGACTGATCCGCTGACTGACTGTCTGATTGACATACAACGCACAGACCAAACCGCTGGAACTAAAGGGCTGACATTTTGCATGGCGATTCTTCTTATAGTGAAATGGGCTTTATTGTTGCACGACAAGTATCCGCGCGGACAGTGCGACGATGTCTGGAGCAGTACGGACTGTCTGCACGGTGACCATTATTGCGGCTTCCCTTGATACTGAATCATAGAGACGCGCGGCGACTGTGGTGCGTCCAAGGACAAAACTGGATGCAGTAGTGGACCCGAGTCGAGGTCCCGGTTCTTTGTGCAGCATCATGATGGACGGATCCGTGCTTGAAGGCACCGAGGAGAACGCCCCTGACCTACTAGCATTCGATACCGTCATACGAGCCATGCAACTGGTGTTATTATGTGACCTCGGAGACATCACCTTTAAAGGGGACAGAGGACCTTCAAACCTAACTTTTTTAGTTTTGAATGGATTCACTTGAAATTTGAATATGTGATTAGTACAATACATACGTAAAAGTGGTTAAAATTTAATGATAAAATATTAATAATTTATGAATTATGAATTATTTATTATATCAAAAATTGGCCTCATTAAAAATGTTCCCTGCGCATTTCTTTTGCATATAATATGGTAATTTTTATTTAATGCATACCTTATAGAACTGTCAATGAAACTTATTGCTTATTTTAAGCATTCATTAAAAATACAAAGAGAAAATAATAATAATAAGGAAAACACCCTTTTAATTACGCAAAATACATATAAATCATCGTTTCAAGTTCAAAATTTAGAAATTCTGAGCTACGAAGCATAATTTTTTTCAATAAGATTTATTTGATATAGTGTTAAGTATATAAAACTTTAATTTCAAAGCAATACGATCATTAGAAATGTGCCTGGAGCAGTTTGAATATTCGTATGACATGAACATTTTTATTTTGAGAAAAACACATTTAAAGTTATTGTGATTAGTAACCACATAAAATCCAAATTAAATACAAATGCCTATAACTAGGAAAGTACTCACAGAACTTAATTCTTTTTGCAACACATTCCTACTCGTCCGTAGTTTCACAATTCAGTAAAATAAAAAGAAAATAGAATTTTCGGAGAAATTTCACAATTTTGGATGTCCACTGTACCCTTAACAAGATAACGCAAGACCGTATGTTGTCCGTCCTATCCTGAGCAACCTCAGCACATAGGGTATTCGACTGTTACACTGGCCAACACGTTCTCCTGATCTCTCACCCGTTAAAAACATCTGGCCGTGACTTGCTGAGAGACTAGGCCGCCACCTCTCTCCAGCCACTACGATTGATGAAGTGTGGCATAGACTTGAAGCAGCATGGAATGACTTGTCCGTAGTTGTCATCCAAGCCCAGTTCGACTCGATGCCAAACCGGGTTAGAACCGTTTTATCTGCCAGAGGCGGCAGCTGTGGGTACTAATTTCGGACGTTGTATACCCCCAAACAGCCTACATATTTAATCATTTTTCCTTCTTACTATGATGTATATGTACAATAAGTAAAGTTTTGTTATTTGCTTTTCTTCCTGGTGTTGTAATTTTAATGGCCAGCAGTATATATATATATATATATATATATATATATATATATATATATATATATATATATATATCAATCCGTAAGAGTTCATGGTAAAAGCGTGCCCTTTTATTTGACAATAACTATTTCTGATTTGCAATTCTATTCACCTGTAGATTGTTCCGTCCCTTTATTTAATAGAATGCTGCATGACCTGCAAATTATCATCTAAACAATATCTACCCTGGAAAAATAATTGCAATGAAAAAAAAAGTCTGTCTTTCCTCTTATTACCTTCCATTAATGGTTCTTTAATCCTCCCATTAATGGATTACAGAGAAAGAGGAGTTAGTCTTTTTCATCAATAATATAACAAATATAACAATATATTTTCTTGATTTTCGGGACCTTAAACTATCCATACTTTGTGAAACTATAAATAGTTAATATACCTTACAGTATTGTAATTAACTTTAATATACGACCTAATCTATATATATAAAACAGTTCCGTAACTGACTCATTCACTGACTGTGACATACAACGCACTGACCAAACCGCTGGACCTAAAGGGCTGAAAATTTGCATGGCGATTCTTCTTATGGTGTAGGGGTGCACTAAGAAAGATTTTTGAAAACTTCTTAGATTTTTTCAAATTAATTTTTTAAGCTGTTTTTGAAACTACTTTTAAGTTTGCATTTAAAATAATAAATTGAGGGTTATAAAATTTATATCACGAGAAAGATCAAAAAATTCCTTTTAAATAAAATCTTTTTCGAATCTTTACCCCCCTTTTCTGATTTTTGGTGAATTTTTAAAGATTAATTTTTTAGAATTTAATTTATTAAATGCCGATGACGTGATTTCTTTTTCTGGTACTTTAAATAAATTTATCGTCACGTGCATAAAAACTAAATAGACAAAAAAATATTTTTTCTTGCTAATGCGGCAGACGATTGGACATTATTTTGTCTATAAAAATATCCCTTACGATTTTTTTTATAAATGTTTTTTTACATCAATTGTATACATTGATCGTCGTATCTATTATAAATATATATATATTTATATTTTTTGGCATTAATTGCGTACATTGATCGTTGTATTTAATTTGTATGTACTCCGTAGCGAAGTGCGGGTTTTCAGCTAGTCATGCATATGGCTCTGCTGCAAAACATCTTTGTAACTCGTCGTCTATCAGAGAGAGATCGAGGAAGGTCGACATTATTTATGAATTAGGGAATGACTCAATTTATAAATAATGTCGCTGAATGTCTCTGATTATAAATTAGAGACATTCAGCGTGCCATGGATATAAGCAAACAGTACTGTATATAAACAATAAAATAAAAATTCTCCTTCATTTACGCTGTTCGATGAATCAAGAACCGCACTTAAACCGGAATTTCTAAAAATAATCATTTTAAGCTTGCATCCATGCTATAAATTTTATTCCTTGTTTAAGTGTGTGCAATTAACTTTAATATTTCACGACCTACAGAGGCATATGGTTCTGATGAAAGTATGCTCTGTAAAGTGAACAATCCTGATAATTTTTAAAAAATAACAGGATTGTTTACTTGCTTTTGAAAAACTGCACTTAAACTATTAAATCCATAAATATTCTTAATTAAACTTGCATCTATGCTATAAATTTTATTGCTTTTTTGTGTCACTAACTTTTATGTTGCACAACTTATAGAAACATATGGCTGAGGTCCAAAATTTCTTTGTAAAGTAACTAATGCTGTTATTAAAAATAAATATTGTTCTCTTCTACTGTTCGATCAATAAAGAACCGGATCTAAACCGTTGATTCGATAATTATTTTTTTCAATTTGTATTCATGCCATAAACTTTATTGACTTTTAAGTGTGTGTAATTAATTTTGTTACTGTACAATCTAATGATTCATGTGGCATTGGTGCAAAAATTATTGTAGATCCCATATCCCCTAACCGTCAACTCCAAATATTCTTTTTTAGCTTGCATCCATGTTCTAATTTAAATTTTTTTAAGTGCTTGAAATTAACTTTGATATGATATGACCTTTTGAATCATATCATATCAAAGGTCAGGTATCAAAGGAAGATATGGCTGTAGTGCATATCTTCTTTGTAAAGTAAACAGTGCTATTTTATAAAAATATTCTTGTTCTTTCCCCTCATATATCACTTAAGACCTGGACTTGAACTGTTCACAGTATAAATATTCTTTTTAAACTCGAGTGCGTGCAATAAATTTTATTGCTTTTTTTAAGTGTGCGCAATTAACTTAATATTACATAATCCATAGAGTCATATGGTTCTCGTACAAGAATTTTTTCTAAAGTAAGCAGTATTGTTCATTAAAAAGAATCTTTGTTCTTTCAACTATTCTATCATTGAAGAACTAGGCTTAAACGGTTCACCGTATAAAAATTCTTTTTTAATCTTGCATCCATGCTATAAATTAAGTTTTTTAAGTGTGTGTAATTAAAAGGAGACTCACTACTCTTAAATGTTTAAAACATTCGATTTTTTGAAAAGAATATATGTTAAAGTCTGATCATTTCTGAACAAAATAAAGCAAACCGCATGAAAATATTCCGCTTAGTTCCGGAGATATTGATATTCTAAATATTGAATTACTGATCAAGTTTACGGTGAGAAAAATTTTTAACTCATTTTTCTGAAAATGTAATTTTGCATCATTCCGCAACTGATATCTCAAAAACTATGAAACATAATTCCATGAAATTTTTAGCACTGCATCATCATGTTATTCTATTGCGTCTGAACTAGAATTATTGCAATCACTGCATATTTTTGCAGGGATAAATTAATGCAAAAATTTAAGAAAATTTTAAGTATATTTTCAGCAATTTGAAAAAAAATTGAAAATATTTTAATGTTGATTGATTTAGTTCATTGGTATTTTGAATTATTTATTTTCAATATAAAACAGGAATTCTACATTTAAGTGTAAAATTAATTTCATAGTTCTCCGCGTAAGCCAGTATACAATAAAAATACTTAAAAAAAACAAGATATATCTAAAGCATTTAAAAAAAAAATATTTAAAATTATTTTGAGAGTTGAAAATTTGTTTATTAAAATAAATATATCAATTTATCATATACATAAAATTTTGAAATATTGGAAGTAAATTGAAATAGTTACAAAGAGTCAAAAAGTATGAAAATATGCCTTATTTCCTCGACTTAAGAGTCGTGAGTCACCTTAATTTTAATACGAGAGATGTTCCGAAAGTACGTTTCGTCATTTGTTTTCACATGGAAACTTCATTGCCAAAAAAATACACCATGGCATCATGAGCTACTATACACCTTGCACTATTTTTCGACATAGTCCCCACCGACATTGAGGTATTTCTCGTAGCGTGCAATCAGTTTGAAGAAAACTGATGTATGTATATATGTATGTACTACCTGAAAACCCGCACTTCGCTACGGAGTACATTCAAAGTAAAAACATCGGTCAATGTATGCAATTAATGCCAATATATATATAATAAATACGACGATCAATGTATATAATTGATGTAAAATATATATATATTTATAAAAAAATTGTAAGGGATATTTTTATAGACAAAATAATGTAGAAGAAGATATTCAAATTAAATCTAATATAAAGAATACTAAAGAATATAGTACAGTTAATATAGTACAGTTTCTAGAACATTTCTTTTACTGTATTTTAATATTTTTTTGGATAATGTCGAATCGTCTGCCGCATTAGCGAGAAAAAAAATTATTTTTTGTCTATTTAGTTTTTATGCACGTGACGATAAATTTATTTAAAGTACCAGAAAAGGAAGTCACGTGATCAGCATTTAATAAATTAAATTCTAAAAATTAATCTTTAAAAATTCACCAAAAATCAGGAACTGGAGGTAAAGATTCGAAAAAAATTTCATTTTAAAGGAATTTTTATGATCTTTCTCGTGATATAAATTTTATAACCCTCAAATTATTATTTTAAATGCAAACGTAAAAAAAGTTAAAAAAACAGCTTAAAAATTTAATTTAAACAAATCTAAGAAGAATTTTTGAAAAATCTTTCTTAGTGCACCCCTACACTATAAGAAGAATCGCCATGCAAAATTTCAGCCCTTTAGGTCCAGCGGTTTGGTCTGTGCGTTGTATGTCAGTCAGTCAGTGAATGAATGAATGAATGAATGAATGAGTCAGTTACGGAACTGTTTTATATATATAGATATGTAAGGTAAATGCACTTATAATGAGCCATGTCCCTATAATGGGCCGCCCTTTAGAAATGTCGAGAAATTAAGGGTCTATTGTTACCTAAGGCAGCAGAAGGGGTGGGCCAATGACCCTCATCCCTTCTGTTTTTGTAACACTCCGAGGGTTATAAAATGTCTATCACGAGAAATATCTTAAAAATTCCTTTAAAATGAATTCTTTTTGGAATCTTTACCTCCATTTTCTCATTTTTGGTGAATTTTTAAAGATTAACGTTTAGAATTTAAAATTTTAAATGCTGATCACGTGGTTTCTTTTCTTTTAATTTTGAGTCACGTGCATAACAACGAAATAGACAAAAAAAATTTCTTGCTAATGCGTCAGACGATTGGACATTCTCCAAAAAAATAGTTACATACAGTAAATTTAATGTTCCTCAAAGTGTACTATATTAACTGTACTATATTCTTTGGAATGTTCTATTAGATTTAATTTGAATATTTTCTTCTACATTATATTGTCTATAAAATTATCCATTACGATTTTTTATAAATATATTTTTTCGTTTTTTTTACATCATTTGCATAAATTGATCGTTGTATTAATTATAAATATATTTATACATATTTTTCCTCTATAAAGCACTGTCTATAAAAATATCCATTACGATTTTTTATAAATATATTTTTTCGGTTTATTTTACATCAATTGCATACATTGATCGTTGTATTTATCATAAAAATATTTATACATATTTTTGGCATTAATTGCATACATTTACCGTTGTATTTAATTTGAATGCTCTCCGTAGCGAAGTACGGGTTTTCAGCTAGTTGATGCATATGATTCTGCTGTAAAAATTCCTTGTAAAGTGAACAGTACTGCTTTCGAAAAAATTCTTCATTTCCGTTGTTTGATGACTAAATAACTGGACTTAAACTGTTTCCTCTATAAATATATTTTTTCCAACCTTCCTTCCATGCTATAAATTATACCTTTTTTCTTAAAGCCAAAAAATATTTTGTTTACTTTACGCATTCATAATATCAATACCATTTATTATAGTCGAATTCCGAATATTAAATTTCTAGTCAGTATATCAAACTAAACAGCACACAACACACATCTTGTATATAAAAAATAAACCGTTTAAAGACCCCCAAACTATGATAATTCTTTTTAAGAAACCCAATTTGAATATCATGAAATATTCATTTCCCTGAGCTTTTAGAGATTAATCCACTACGCCTAACGCCATTGCCATCCCCGAATATCAAAAAACCATAAAGCACAAGCAAACGATCTCATTAAGATGATAGGCTGGATTAAAATTCCCCCAAAAAAGATCTTTTCGAAGCTTTATTTTTTTTTTAATCTTCCTCGATATGATTGAGCGCAGATGTTATACAAATTGAATTTTTGAAAACAATTTATTCTTGGAGAAGGAGATGTCAGTTACAGATTAAAGTTTGTATCGGAATTTATGCTTGTGCGAATATTTTATGAAAAACGGCCGACTCCTTTTGAGTTATGTCGTTTGGCAACAGATGCTATAAGACAATTTTATATAAAAAAATACTGCAGTTATATTGTATGCGTATGTTACTTTTAATACAGCAAAAAAAAGGGCGAGCAATACGTCCATATTTGAAAATATAAAGCTTGTTTTACCCCGATGCATTTAGTAACAGTATAAAAATTGTTTCTAGCTTTGGATTGATGGAAAAAAATTTTTGGGATAAATTTCATAGCAAATTTATTTTACGTTTCATTCCAAATTTCGTTGAGAAGATAGAATTAAAGTGGATTTAATTTTAATTTTTACGGCGAGACTATTTTTTTTTAAAAGATGCATGCGTTATATGTGGCATTAATCTAAAGAAATGGAATAGAAAATGTGAATAAGTCATAAATGTTGGCTTTTGATGAATTCAGGAAACATATTTGAAAAATGTCTGATCAATGTTAGAGTGATGCCAAACTATCAGTGATTATACTTCAGGATTGCTAGTTTTAATAGGGAGACAATAGGTAATTTTTATTACCATGTTTTTATTAACTCGCTTGTTTGTTTGTGTGTGTGTTTGTTTGTTTATTTGTCCGCTACTAATCTTGCAATCGATTTTAAACCAACTTCCTGACTAGCTAGGCATTTGAAACTTTTAGAATAGCTCAGAACACGATGACAATGCATTATTTTAATACTTTTAGCCATCTTTAAGCAGAATTGAATCCATTTTCAGTTAATTTTGTTTTGTAGACTGGTGCAGCCATCTATCGAACGGGACGGGAACGAAAAGTTAAACGCAAGTTGACTTCCAATTAATTTCATTTTTCTTCACGTTGATGGGATAATTCATCAAAAAAATTTTTTTAAAGTATTTATTAATAAATTAAGTTTATATGATTCAACTGAAAATTTAAAAACATGGTATATAAAAAGTTCTTTTTATCTTGTAATTATTATACGATGACAACGACTGTAAACACACAACATGGGCTGAATTAAGGAAACACATTTCAAAAATGTGCATTTTCTAATCAATGTTAGAATGATGCCAAACTATCGGTGATTACACACCAGGACTGCTAGCTTTAATACAGGGACAATAGGTAATTTTTATACGGTGATAACGACTGTAAAAACACAACACGGGCTGAATTGAGGAAACATATTTGAAAAATGTGTATTTTCTAATCAATGTTAGAGTGATGCCAAACTATCGGTGATTACACACCAGGACTGCTAGCTTTAATACGGGGACAATAGGTAATTTTTATACGGTGACAACGACTGTAAACACACAACACGGGCTGAATTGAGGAAACATATTTGAAAAATGTGTATTTTCTAATCAATGTTAGAGTGATGCCAAACTATCGGTGATTACACACCAGGACTGCTAGCTTTAATACGGGGACAATAGGTAATTTTTATACGGTGACAACGACTGTAAACACACAACACGGGCTGAATTGAGGAAACATATTTGAAAAATGTGTATTTTCTAATCAATGTTAGAGTGATGCCAAACTATCGGTGATTACACACCAGGACTGCTAGCTTTAATACAGGGACAATAGGTAATTTTTTTACGGTGACAACGACTGTAAACACATAGCACGGGATAGCGGTTCAGCCATACAGAACATTGATACTATCGCGACTGATTGGTTGATTCTCAAGAATGGTCTACAGCAATAATTCTCAACCTTTTGAAGCTTAAGTCTCTCCCCCCCCCTTTCAAAAATTTTCAGACCCTACACTTTCCCGACGCCTAATATTACGTAAACAACGCTGGTAAAATATGCTCTACGCATATTATTTGTTTGCCACCTGCGCTCCTCCTGAATATCACTGGCGTCTCCTGAAGGGAGGTGGTGTCCAGGTTGAGAACCACAAGTGTACAGGGTGGCCAACTTCTTACAGTATACGCATATGCACAGCCGTGTTGCCCAGTTCTTTCTCGAACATCAGGAATATCCTTGCATTAGAAATATACCGACAGGAAGATTGATCGTATCTAAGCATAGTGTAGCGGCACGTAAATCCTCGTGGGACAGTCCCTAGCAACGGAGGAATTCAAGAAAATATCTGGCGGGCTTAAAAAACGATCAGTATATTCCCCGTCGAATTTTAACATTCTTTAGTCTGGGGTCTTAAGCCCGCGTGTCTCATCTTTCCCGAAAGCTTGGGAAAATCTGTGTGTTAAAAACCATCGGCCCCCTTGTGTACTCGTAAATCTATCATTTTCTGGTCGTTAAGCAATGATCTTGACGCTACAGAAGCAATAAGTTTTCACGTAACGACCGTTAGGATAGCTCCCACGACGTGGCTGTCAACGACAGCTAATCCTATGTTCCTATCTCGAAAACAGGCGCTTTTCTGAGAAGATTCCCCAGTGTCGTAACTAAGAAATTTTCAAAGGATATATATTTGAGACTCTGTTTCGAGGGAGCCCCATTAAGATCTGGTGCACGAACTTTTACTTTCTGATAGAATAATCTAGTTGATAGGAGAAACCGCTGTTAAAATCTTTTGTACCCGACGACTCGTTCATCTGTAAACTGTTAAATTCAACGTTCAACCTCCTTTGTTCTGTACTAAATTGTTAATTACATTTGTTACGAATTTCATAAATTAGTGTATGTATTTAGAATAAATTTCTGTGAACATTTTTATTCTGTTTGTAAAATATTGCATTATTTTCGTTTGTTCCATGGAAATAGTCATATTAGCTAAATTTTGGTGTACCATGTATTTGACATAGGGTTTTTATGTTATCTCGCCAAACTGGCGAGATATTCGCTTGTTGGCGACGCTTTTGGCAACAATTTTTTTGCGCCAAATTTGGCGACTTTTCCATGCTTGGAATTTTCTGGAACATTATGGAAATCCCCAGACTCTCGAGAAGCTGTAAATACAACCTCGATTTAAGTTTTTTTTTTTATTTCCAATGGCTAGGGCCATGAATTCACGAATATGAAAAAGAAAAAAATTGAACAAAGACAAAAACATCTAAAAGTTCATGAGATAACCGAAGGTTATCGCGCCAAAAGTCCTCTCGCCTCCCAATATCTCGATTTAAGTTTAGATTTCAGTTTTGAGTGTGCTTGGAGTTTGTCACAAGCGCCGCTGTTAGCTGTGAGATTTTCTCCGGAGAATTGCTGAGATTTATGCCGGAAAATGTGATGTCGTTCCGCGTCTTTTGTGTTGAGTTTTTCAGTACTTCTGTGATCTAAAGATTGTGTTGGAAGCACTGTAGTCAGTTTCTGACGATCTATAAGCTGTTATACTTCAACTTCCAGTAAATAAATCTTTGTTTTTATTCTGTCTTATTCAAAGTCCATTTAATCGCCGAATAGGATTTGGGAATTCGTAACACATTTAAATTCTGGCTTGTTATTTCAATCTTTGGAAATCACTCAGGCATCGCTAACTTTTTACCACAATATCGCTAACAACACCTCAGTCGCTACAATAGGTTGTTACAATAGGCTCTAAAATTCTTTGAAGTCCACTTATACACTTTCAACTGGCGCTTTTGAAGGTCAAGTGATGCCTTATTAGTTTGGATGAAACTTTGGGTTCACAGATGCATACCATCAGCTAGATGGCAGAGGTACGCCTCTCTTATAGGGAAACTATTTTGTTGCCAGGAAAATTATGCTAGTTCCGAAATATGGATGTAAGCCGATCGAAAAATAAAAATCAGCATGGTCAACTGATGCCTTTGAAGGTGGGGGTAAGACCTTCAGTTTGGATTAAACTGGGTGCACACGTGCTATGTGTTAGCATACAGAGCTATATGTAATTTAACACTTTGAGGGGCAACATTTGCACAGTACAAACGCCTAAATCTAGTCTTTTTCATTGACATTCAATATATTCCAGTTAAATGAGCGGTAAATGACTAGTAGTGCCATCTGTTATCAGTTTAAAGAAGTAAAAACATTTTGCAACCCTTCAATTGGAAAATTTTTCAAGATATTTTAGTTTAAAAAAATGGAAAAAAAAATCGGCACCGTGCAAGCAGTGGAGGTTGTTTATAAACCAAAACTATATTTGTAAAGCAAAGCTATTTTATTATAAAAAAAATGGCGCTAGCTCCTAAATGTGGCCATAAGCCGATACAAAAATATCTGCGAGGTAAAGTGATACACTTTCAACTGATGCCTTTCAAAGTTAAGAAAGTTCGGAAATTTCGATGAAACGTGGTTTCATAGACGCCATCTGTTGGTTGCAAGAGGTATCTGTCATTTAAATATAAACTATTCTATTATCTGGAAAATGGTGTCAAGTCCGAAACGTGGCTACAAGCCGATTTGTTTAAAACAATTGCGAGGTCAAGTGATACACCTTGAACTCACTCCTTTGAAGGTCAAGTGAGGCCGTAAGTTTGAATGAAACGTGGTTTCATAGATGCCATCTGTTAGCTGACAAAGGTATGTGTCATTTAAAGAGAAGCTGGTTTATCAGGAGAATGACGCTAGAAATGCGGCAATAAACCGATAAAAAATTAAAATCTGCGAGGTCAACTAACTTATGCATCTTCAACTGATTCCCTTGAAGGTCAGGTGAAGTCTGAAGTTTGGATGAAACGGCGATTCATAGATGCTAAGTGTTATCTGTCAGAAGGATCTGTCATTTAAAGCGAAGATCTTTTATTTTGGAAAAATGGTGCTAGCTACGAAATATGGCCTTAGGCTGATTTAAAGAATAAAGATAAATAAAATCGAGCATGTTTGAAAGACAAGAAATTGGTGAAAAACGCTCTTTGTTCAGCTTATACAAGTTACTTCTCAATGCAATGAGCAATAATTTAACAATATCTATATACAGTGGCTCCCAAAAGTGTTCGTACACTTACGATTTTCAATCAAATAGGGGTCTATCCTTTGACTAAAATGATTATTTCAGAATGGGTATTTAATAATAAGATCTATAATCTATTCTTAACAAAACTACATGAAATATTTTGAAAATATCGTAAAACTTTATTTTTAAGAAACCAATAATCCAAAAGTAACAAAAACTTTCTCTCACAAAAGTCATCGTACACTTGTAAAAAATCTCTACATATTAGTAAATATTCTAATTTTTCGTTAAATTAATATTTCGTAGGATATCCTTAAGCATCCACAACAGCTTTTAAACGTCTGGGAATAGATTGCTTTAGTTCTTTTGTAATTTTTACATCAATGTTCATCCATTCTTCCATCATAATTGTTTTTAGTTCGCTTTTCGTGTGAATGTCGTGTTTTCGTACTCGAACCTCCAGTTCTATCCAAATATCTTCTATTGGGTTTAAATCTAGCGATTGAGGTGGTGTTTTCAAAACTTGTGTACAATTATAGACACACCAGATGCGAACGTTGAGAGCCGTGTGCTTAGGATCGTTATCTTGATAAAAAAACAAAGTTGTTTCCAATACCCAAATTTTGAGCTGATAATTTTAAATTGTCTCTTAAAATATTTATAAAAACAGCACGATTCATTATGCAATCAATAAATACCAAATTTCCTAGTCCTGATGCTGACATGCACCCCCACACAAGGATACCTCCACCGGCATGCTTAACTGTTCCTACTATGTTCTTGGGATTAAGTTCCTCATTTTTTCTTCTCCATACAATTATACGTCCACCAGCACCAAAAATGTTCATCGGCAAATAAGACATTATTCCAATAGGTTTGGGGCTTATTTATCATTGATAGTGTGAAGGGAAGCCTAAACTTTCTGTTTTTCTCACTCACAAAAAATTTTCTATGGGCAGAACGCCCATGTAATCCAGCTGTTCTGAGAACTGGTAAAAAAATTTCAGGTGAAATTGAAGTAGAAAATGTTTCATTGAATTTTGAAGAAATTTTTACAACACTCAAACGTGAATTTTTCACAAATTTTCTAACTATAAATCTCTGATCACGTTTTGTTAACTTTGCCGGACGGTCTTTTCTTACCTTGTTTTCGATCCAATTTTCTTCTTTAAAGCGTTTTTTTCACATACCGCACAGTAGAATGGGATAAAAAAAGTAATTTAGCAATACTCCGAACTGATTTACCACTACTATGATAAAAAATAATCAATTTTCGTATGCTGTTTGTTCTTTCTTTACGACTACGAGCCATTTTTAAGTAATAAATAGAATATTACGGAGTAGGCAAGCAAAAATTAAAGCCAAACGATATTTTAAATGCCCCCACAATTCAAAAATAAAAATAAAGCGCCAGACGATAATTTTAATTATGAATTTATCCGAAAATATTTCAGTGTACGATGACTTTTGTGAGTTAAAGTTTTTGTTACTTTTTGATTACTGGTTTCTTAAAAATAAAGTTTTACTATGTTTTCAAAATATTTCATGTTGTTTTGTTAAGAATATATTATAGATCTTATTATTAAATACCCATTCTGAAATATTCCTTTTAATTAATGGATAGACCCCTATTTCATTGAAAATTGTAAGTGTACGAACACTTTTGGGAGCCACTGTATTTAAGTTGCTAAGCCGACTTTTGAGGAAGTCCGTGAGAGAAGACTACTCCATCAATTTACTTCATTTTGGTCTTAAACGAAAGATTGTAATCTGTAGATTTGTCAAATTTGGTTTTTGTAACCGCAATTTCTATTAATCAGTGATAATTTACAATTGAAAGTTGCTTTCTGCACATGCTCAGTGGCATGTTTAAATCTGGCTTTAGAAACTGACTGTTTCTGCGCATGCTCAGTGATATGTTTTAATAATTAAACACGTTTATTTCGAGATTCCGTTTATTCTCTAGATATCTATTTGCCATTTTAATTTTATGAAAATTATGTTTGTGAAACATAAGATTGAACCAGATGGAAATTGTTTATTTCGCGCTGTTTAATTAGTAATAATTTACATTTAAAAAAAATTGCTTTGTGCGCATGCTCAGTGACATTATTTGTCACGAAGAGTGACAATATAAGAGCACGCACTGGTCTGGCATGGGGTGTGTTTAGAAATCAGCAAGACTTAAGTTAAAAAATTAAGTTTATTCGAAACTTCAATAAACATTTAAAAATACTGTAAGCAATAACTTAAAACATTTGTATAATCAAAATAATCTCACTCAGAGACTTCTAACATACGAATCTCATTAGCTCGTGAGTTCAACTGTGTCTGCTGCAAGCCCCAACTTTGCTCTAACTCGAGCAGTATTTATACAAGCCAGTAACATAACATTGACATATTTGCATTAAATACACTGGAAAGGAAAAATAACAAACCATGGGGGAAAATAAACGAAAAACAACATTTCTCAGATGTATGACGTCAAAGTTGCTGTGACGCCATTACTTGTTAGATATTAAGACCTACGTCAGTCTAAAACGATAGCATGAATGTCGGAAAGTAATACAAGTAAATGGTCTAATAGGGCAATGTCTAGCAGCATGTCACATCTCAACTCTTGCAGATTTTACTTCTTGTTTGGCGAGGAGTGGCAAAAAATTGCATAATTTAACGTGGCGTTCAATGAGCATTCTTACAGCTTGTCGAATAAAATGCTCTCAGATTACGCAAAGTCTTTAGATACGGTATCTAAACAAATGTATATCACTAAATTAAACATTCAGGTACAGCCCGGAAAGGTTTATTCAGTATGTGACCCGTATTTATTGACAGAGGAAGACTGGAGTTAAGATACAAGACGCTGGCCTGAAGTAACTTATCCTGATATCTATACATATCTCAACATAATAATAATCATTCTCGACGAAAGAATGATTATATTGTCTTAAACCTTGCGAAATATTTAAAAAAAAGTGTTAAAATACCTGTTAAATAGAACTAAAATGAGGAATTTTATAAATAAACTTAAATTATTTAACTCAAAATGAAGGTATCGTCCAAAAACACATGCAAACGCATAGGAACTGCTTCTGTTTTCTGCCACCCGATGATGACGTTATCTATAGCAGACGAAAACTGACGTAGCCAGTGACGTTGCAACATTTCGCCTTATAAACTGAAGTTTAGATAGCCCTTTTAAGGTTAATTTTCCTAACATTTTTAAATCTGGCTTTAGATACTCACTAAGCACGAGGCCGCTTAAAAGCATTAATTTGTTTCTGCGCATTATTATGAATTTCAACATTTGGCAATGATGTGTTGAGTATAATTTGTGTATTAGTATATTTATTTACTATCTAGCCGTTATGTTTTGACGGGTATCAACTAGTTTTCAATTATGACCAAAAAACAATGAATTAAGGGGTCAGTGGACCTTCAAACTAACTATTCCTACCTCCTAGCCTAACTATTTTTTGTTTTGAATGGATTTGCTTGAAATTTGAATATGTGATTAGTCCCATAGATATGTAAAAGTGGTTAAAATTTAATGATGAAATATTAATAATTTATGAATTATTAATTGTATCCAAAATTGGCCAAATTAAAAATGTTCCATGCGCATTTCTTTTGCATATAATATGGTAATCTTTATTTACAGGATACCTTATAGAACTAACAATTAAACATATTACTTATTTTAAGCATTCATTAAAAATATAAAGAGAAGAACATAATAATAGTGAAAACACCCTTTTTATTATTCAAAATACCTATAAATCATCTTTTCAAGTACAAAATTTAGAAATTCTGAGGTACGAAGCATAATTTTTTTCAATAAAATTTATTTGATATACAGTTAAGTATATGAAACTTAAATTTCAAAGCAATACGATCATTAGAAATGCGCCTGGAGCAGTTTCAATATTCATATGACATGAAATTTTTTATTTTGAGAAAAATACATTTAAAGTTATTGCTATTAATAACCACATAATATCTAAATTAAATATAAATGCCTATAACTAGGAAAGTAATCACATAAATTATAAATTCTTTTTGCAACACATTCCTACTCGTCCGTAGTTTCACAATACAATAAAATAAAAAAAATCGAATTTTTGGACAAATTTCACAATTTTGAAAGTCCACTGTCCCCTTAAAATTTCTAATTCAGTATCTCAAAATAAACATTCCTGTGAAGTTGTCAGGATTAGCCTGAAAATTTTATGAACTGTGGAGAATGGATGATGTAATGGTATGCTTTTAGTCTAACACATATCCAAAAGGCCTCCGGTGTTTTAGTAGTGATTTATTAAAATTCACAACGATGTTAAAGTCCCGCACTTCAACCAAAACTTCAGAAAATTTTAAGTTGAGTGGTCTTCAGTTTCATCAGCAAAAAAAAAAAAGATATATATACCTGGCCTAAAAGTCTGACGCATTTTGCGATATAAATTTCTGACATATGCTGAACATATTACCAGATTTGGTATTCAAAAAACAATATCTAAAACGTGCGTGGGCATGCATGCTATGTCAAGAAACCGTGCCAAAAAATTTGTACCTGCCAAGCGAAAAACTGAATGGGACTGTCACTATATATATGACGCTCTGAAAAAAAAATCGAAAACTTTAATGTTTGGAAATTCTGTAACGCAGGAGTAAAAGATTTGAAGGAAAATCAGAGAAATGGGATTTAGTTCCAAGCAATTTTTAGAGCTTTCGCGTTTGTTCCTTAAATGTTTACAGATCACCTAAAATCGTGAAAAGAAGTAAATGTATTTTTATAATATAAGAGAAAGGGACTACAGTTATTGCTTCCTTTAGAAAGCTGTATTTTTATAACAGAATATTAAAAATTCTAATTTTAACGTATTGTTTCCATATTTTCCGACATAAAAAAAATAGTCGAATGCGTAAATTATTTTTTCTAAATTTTACCAACTGTCAAGTTTATATTGTTAGTGATTCATAAATGAGCCCTTCACAAGACATATCGGTCAAGTAATTTTTTTTTAAAATTTTTGTTTAAAAACACTTGGTTGACTCCTAATCTATATATAGTATAAAACAGTTCCGTAACTGACTGACTAACAGATAACGCACAGACCAAACGGCTGGACCTATAGGGCTGAAATTTTGCATGGCGATTCTTCGTATAGTGAAAGGGGTGTAGAGTATAGCTACTTCTACCCAGACTTGGGTGTATATAATTTGAAGTGACACTCTAAATGAATTTGATACAAACACAGTTTATACATGAAACAATGTTTATTGAATTCGTTGCACATATAGAATTGGCTTTTACAGCAATAAGCATACGTACTACTTGTACGGAATATATATTAGCATTCAATAAAAATACACTTTGCAATACTCACAAACCAGCAGAGTCAAATCAGCAGTTCTGTTATGTAAACTTTGGGCCTGCTAAGCACAAGCGCCGGTTAACACCTGGAGCTGCTTACCTCGTAGCTCCCTCTCGCTTATCTATCAACTTTTTACAACCTTTGTATTAATCAAGCTGCATGGTATTTATACCAAGCGCGTATGCCGAAATTAGCATATCTCAAGCAGCTTCTTTAATTTATTCACTCAAAAGTTCGATTCTTGTGAATCTAATCTTATGTATACCTTACAGGGGTGCACTAAGTAAGATTTTTGAAAAACTCTTCTTATATTTTCTAACATGAAAATTTTAAGCTGCTTTAGTAACTTTTTTTAAGTTTGCATTTAAAATAATAATTTCAGGGTTATACAATTTATATCACGAGAAAGATCATACAAATTCCTTTAAAATGAAATCTTTTACGAATCTTTACCTCCGTTTTCTGATTTTTGGTGAATTTTTAAAGATTCATTTTTAGAATTTAATTTATAAAATGCTGATCAGGTGATCTCTTTTTCTGGTATTTTAAATAAATTTATCGTCACGTGATTAACAACAAAATAGACAAAAAAGCAATATTTTTTTTTCTTGCTAATGCGGCAGATGATTGGACATTATCCAAAAAATATTAAAATACAGTAAATGAAATGTTTCTCAAACTGTAATATATTAACTGTACTATATTCTTTAGCATGTGCTATTAGATTTAATTTGAATATTTTCTTCTACATTATTTTGTCTATAAAAATATCCCTTACAGTTTTTTTGTAAATATTTTTTTTACATCACTTGTGTACATTGATCGTCGTATTTATTATAAATATATATACATATATTTATTTTTTTGGCATTAATTGCATACATTTACCGTTGTATTTAATTTGAATGTGCTTCGTAGCGTAGTGCGGGTTTTCAGATAGTGTTTTATATTCATAATAAATTCCCAATTAAGGAGCATTAACCACACAGTGACAACATTTTTTCGGCCGTCGAATCATTAGTCCCTGTTTTCAGAAGAGAATCTAACTTCATAGTCTATTGTAAATCGTCGTAATAATGCAATTCGAACGCAGATGCAAGGATTTGATGATAAAGGTAAATTGTTAACTGTTCTTTCAACACACAAAAATAGAAAAAGAATTGCAAGATAAAAATAACTTTTTATATAGCGTGTTTTTCAATTTTCTGTTGAATCATATAAACTTGACAATTCTATGTATTAATATATACTTTTTAAAAATTTTTTTGATGAATTATCCCATCAACTTGAAAGAAAATGAAGTTAATTGGAAGTTAACGGGCGTTTAACTTTTCGTTCCCGTCGCAGTCGATAGATGGCTGCACCAGTCTACAAAACAAAATTAACTGAAAATGGATTCAAATCTGCTTAAAGATGGCTAAAAGTATTTAAAAAATGCATTGCAATCGTGTCCTGAGCTATTCTAAACGTTTCAAATGTCTAGCTAGTCGGGAAGTTAGTTAAAAATCGAATGTAAGATCTGTACTGGACAAACGCACAAACAAACAAGAAAGCGAGTTAATAAAAACATGGTAAAAAATTAGTCAGTGACAGCCTAATTGATACAGAAGTAAATATTTCTGAATTATTAAATAATTACTAGGTGACTCGTGCGACCCTTTTGCATGGGGTTCAATTACGATAAATTTTAAAGCGAGGTTGGTGGTTTGTGGTTGGATGAAAGATGAACCGGTTCATTTGTTGCAATTGTTTATTCGTCAAATAACAATTATGCATAAGGATAATACAAAACCGATTACTAAACGCCTTTGGTCACAATATTGGAGGTGAAGCATAAGACAAAACAGGGGAATATGAGATTTGGACACGTCCTAACACCTTTCTAGGCAATATTAAAAGATGATATGACACAAACCCGTGGAAAATGGGATGTTTACATTACAAAACCTCTTTGTGCACGCTATTTGACTGCGCCGTCTCGAAGCATCCGGGGAAAGAACCTTAGGGCCAAAATTAAATTTTTCACTTCGATGTTTAAACAAACGATACACTGTGTCATTCTGAATTAGCAATCCGTCAGAAGCGGGTAACTTAATCTTTAAAATGGTATCTCATTTATCGATTTTAGTTAAGTATGAAGGGAGAGCAAAAGATCGTCACAAAATGTCATCTTCTAGAAATAATGTAAACGGTTTTTCCATGCAAAATGGATAGTGTACACCTACGCGGATGTTGCCAAAAAAGAAACTCAATAATGAAATCACAGAATGATAATAAAAGGACGCGGTTTTTAAATTTAAAAGTTCCGTTTGATTGATAATAGTAAAATAAAAAAATAGCACGCGCCATCTAGGGGAAGAAAAATCGTTTATAATGGTTATACTACGATTTTTAAGCAGACAGTAAGATGTGCAATTCTAAATTAACAATATGCATGAAGCGGAGATTTTAATCTTTAAAATGGTAACTCATTTATCGATTTTAGTTAAATAAGAAGGGATAAAAAGAGATAAAACAAAAAATAATTTTAGAAATAATATATATAGACTTCAATATTTTTACTATAGTAAAATAATAATTTGAAGACTGAATTGGATGTTATGTGTTTTTTTTTTTCCGTTCCCAAATCGGTTACGCCCTTTAGTCACGCAAAAATTGTCATAATAATAAAGATGACTCGAAGAATATTCCATCTTACTATATATCGTCCTATAGAAGCTACAACCGCATTACTACGTTCTACAATGCTTATTGTAGAATTGACCCAGCCGCATACAACCTTTGTACAGAAAGTTCGATGAATGTGTCTATAGTTGCAATGGATTGTTGTCTTACATGAAATAGCTGTTACTGATTCTTAGCCATCCCGTAGGCGGAAATGCACGTCTGGGAACAGCTGTACAAGTCTCGGAAACTCCTGGAGTAGTCGTCTTTAAGGATGGCCTTCAGCTAGGTCGTAGCATTACGTTGGACGTCCGAAATGTCCGAAAACCTGTGGCCCTTAGGGGCTTATTTCAATTTGGAAAAGAAGAAAGAGTCCGGGAGAGAAAAGTCTAGGGAATAGGGGACAAAACTCGCCTGTTGGCCAGGAACTGCTGCACCAGAAAGGAAGTACAGTGATTTCCGCTTATAAGAAGCACGTTTGTTATTACTGCTTTTGATTCTTATAAGCGGTTGATTCTTATAGCCGAAATTTAGGTTTTTGGACAGACACACACACACCTATATCTATATATACATATATGAGATAATTTACAATAAAATGCTCTTTAATTTACGTTAATTATCTTTTACTAAAATTATTTTTATAATTTTAAAAATACAACTTAATTTTTAGACGTAGAAGTAGATACACATGCTTAACAGTTTTAACATTTCAACTACAGGAAGGGAGCAAGAAAAAGTTTTCTATGGTAGTTTGACGTAATGAAGTTTTCAGGAGGCTGCTTCAATACTCTTTCAATACTAATAGTCGCAGACGATGATTCACCTTCTAGCTTACGTTTCTCGGTTTGATACCGTGCAAAATCTACTAATGTCACGTTTGCCTAAGATTTATGTGTTTCAGGGTCCAGGAAGCCGCAACCAGGATGTGGGATGTGGGAAAAAAGAGTACCATTTTTTTTGTCAGTGGAGAAAAGTGAAATAGGACCCAGACGGGTAAAGATGCCCCCGGGTCAAGCTAATAGGACAGTGTTGTGCTAAAGCGTTTAAGGGGAAAATATTATGTCATGTCTAACAAAGAAAGGGATGGATTTTAAGACTGTATTCCATCCCAACTTATCAATCTTTCTTTTTAAAATAAAGAAAGAACTTCGTGCCTTTTGATGGTTTAAGTGGCTTTTTTGGAAAAATGAAAGGAAAGCGAAGAGTGTAAACTGATTCTTAAAACCGGTGGGTTGATTCTTTAAAGCGAAAATTTTAACATGGAAATAATACATTCGTTTTTGTTTTCGCGATATTGATTCTTATAAACGGTTGATTCTTATAACCACTGATCACTATAAGCGGTGGTTACTGTATGTGGCCGTGCATTGTCGTGAAGACCGAATCCAGTGAAGGGTCCAGTTGCCTTCTTTGGTGTACTGGGGCGAACCCGATTTATCCGTTGCAGGAGACGTTTCAGTGTATCCAAGTACAGTGACCACCGGTTATAGTGATCAGTGTATAAGAATCAATATCACAAAAACAAATGTATTATTTACATGTTAAAATTTTCGCTTTAAAGAATCAATCCACCGGTTTTAAGAATCAGTTTACACTCTTCGCTTTCCTTTCATTTTTTCAAAACAGCCGCTTAAACCCTCAAAAGGAACGAAGTTCTTTCTTTCTTTTTTTTATAAGAAAGAGTGATAAGATGAGATGGAATACAGTCGTAAAATACATCCCTTTCTTTGTTAGACATAACATAATAGTTTCCCCTTAAACGCTTTAGCTAAACACTGTCCTATTAGCTTGACCCAGGGGCATCCTACCCGTCCAGATCCGATTTCACTTTTCTCCACTGACAAACAGGGACTCTTTTTTCCACCTCCCACATCCTGGTTGCTGCTTCCTGGACCCCGAAACACATAAATCGTCTTTGAAGTGTCCACTATCATTTAGGCAAACGTGAAATTAGTAGATTCAGCACGTTATCAAACCCTGAAACGTAAGATAGAAGGTGAATCTTCGTCTGAGACTATTGGTATTGAAAGAGGTATAAACAGCCTCCTGAAAACTTCATTACGTCAAACTACCATAGAAAAATTTTTCTTGCACCCTTCGTGTAGTTGAAATGCTAAACTGTTAAGCAGGTTTGTTGTAACAGATATTGGATATTTTCTTCTCTTATTAAAATCATGTATATCCACTTATAGGTCTTAGAAATTAAGTTGTATTTTTAAAATTATAAAGAATAATTTTAATGAAAGATAATTAACGTAAATTATCTCATATATGTATATATAGGTGTGTGTTTGTGCCTGTCCAAAAACCTAAATTTCGGCTATAAGAATCAACCGCTTATAAGAATGAAAAACAGTAATAACAAACGTGATTCTTATAAGCGGAAATCACTGTACTTGGCAGCATTTAACGTGGTGCCCTCAGGGAGGAATTCTTTATGGATGAGACCCTCAGAGTCGCAGAACACCACGAGCATTGTCTCGATGCGGGATTTCTACCTTCGCACCTTCTTGCTTTTCGGCGACCCTGGACTCCGACACTTCATACTCTGACGCTTGCCGTCTGGGCCGTACTTAAGACACCAGGTCTCGTCTTTCGTGACAATGGTTTTTTGGAAATTTGGGTTTCGATTTGGATGTCGATGAAGTCACCACAGGCGTCAAGTCGAATTTGCATTTGTTCCGCGTCAAAGTGTGGATCATAAGTCGGGAGCAAAGCTTGCGTTTTACCAAATCCAGGGTTGGTACGAGGTGGGCCATCTGACGTCCAATTCCCACTTCCCCCCGCTATCATTAGCAATGTCACACGACGATCCTTGGCCAACAATTCCTTCACTTTGTCCGGGGTGCTTGCAGTTGCAGGTCGACCACTTCGCGGGCAGTCTTCAATGACGTCCCGCCCTTCTCGGAAGCGTTCAAACCACTCATACACGCACTTCAAAGTGACAGCACGTTCTTCGTAAACTTTTAGCAGCATTTCATGTGTCTCTTTCGCTGATTTTTTCCAAGTTTGAAACAGAACAGCATATTCGTTCGCTGATCCATTTTGAATTTCGACCGAGCGCACAACACCTTCACTCTGCAATTAACCGTTTCCACACGATAAGCTAACTCGGAGCGCTGCAGCTCCGGAACTGGTTCAGACCAGTCTTCAGCTGTCTGGCGCGGTATGCGCTGGTTGCACACTCTTACGAGCACTATGTGCAACTCCGTGAGCACTATGACGTCATTCACCGAACTTTCTGGAGAAAGGTTGTATATTTGACTTCTGCATCCGGGGTCTCTTGGACTTGGTGTAGGCTTTCCTACATCAGAGGTATTGGAGACAACAATGTTTATTTGAATTTCTACTTTCAGAGGAATTTTAAAAAAATCTATATTTACGTTGCAAAACCGATTCTTTGAGCAGTCCGTCAGAGAATACTTCTACTTCAATTTACTTTATTTTTGCCTCAAACGAAAGCTTTGAATGTATAGATGTGTCAAATTTGGTTTTTTGTAACCGCAATTTCTAATAATTAGTGATAATTTACAATTAAATAATTGGTTTCTGTGCATGCTCAGTGACATATTTAAATCTGGCTTTAGATACTCACTAAGCACGAGGCCGCATATACACATTAATTTGTTTCTGCGCATTTTCAGTGACATGTTTAAGTCTGGTATTAGATATTCACTAAGCACAAGGCCGCATAAACCAGTTAATTTGTTTATTCCGAGGAATCTCTTTAGCTCTCTCTCTTTCTACCATTTTTATTTTTAATTATGTTTGTGAGATATAGAATTAAACCTGACGGATTATTTAGAGTTCTTGAGAAACCCTATTTATTTTTATTGGGTTCAACAGTAATTCTTTTAAAGTGTATTTCTCTATTCTTAATATTGCGTTTCTCAAAATTTGGCAATGATGTGTTGAGTATAATTTGTGTATTTCTACACTTATTTACTATCCAGCCGTCATGTTTTGACGGTTACCAACTAGTGTATATCTATACATATAAAACAGATCCGTAACTGACTCATTCACTGACTGACATACAACGCACGGACCAAACCGCTGGACCTAAAGGGCTGGAATTTTGCATGGCGATTCTTCTTATGCTGCAGGGGTGCACTAAGATTTTTGAAAAATTCTTCTTAGATTTTTTTAAATTAAATTTTTAAGCTGTTTTAGTAACTTTTTTTAAGTTTGCATTTAAAATAATACATTGAGCGTTATAAAATTTATACCGAGAAAGATCATAAAATTTCCTTTAAAATGAGATCTTTTTCGAATCTTTACCTCGATTTTCTGATTTTTGGTTAATTTTTAAAGATTAATTTTTAGAATTTAATTTATTAAATGCCGATCACGTGATTTCTTTTTCTGGTACTTTAAATAAAATTATTGTCACGTGCATAACAATTAAATAGACAAAAAATATTTTTTTTCTTTCTAATGCGGCAGACGATTGGACTTTATTTTGTCTATAAAAATATCTCTTACGATTTTTTTATAAATATGTTTTTTTTTGCATCAATTGTATACATTGATCGTCGTATTTATTATATATATATATATATATATATATATATATATATATATATATATATATATATATGTATATTCATTTATTTATTCTTTTTTGGCATTAATTGCATACATTGACCGTTGTATTTAATTTGAATGTACTCCGTAGCGAAGCGCGGATATTCAGCTAGTTATTTTATAACTTTCCTTCCCTTTTTCTTTTATGGACTTTAACCCCCGTCTTTTAATTTGGTGTCCCCGTCGTTTCGCCGATACCAAATTCCCCCCCCCCCCCTTTTACGCCATTTCGTCGACACGAAAGTTCCTCTCGCCCTGTTTTTTCCTTTCAAGCTTCCCTTTTGAGATATTTAGGGATTTCAAGTCGGCGAGGGTTTATAATATGTTTAAAAATATGATTGATCAATAACCATTGATTTGATGCCTTTTATTCATTTACCGAAGGACTTTTGCTCAGTAATCCTTCCCTTCTCATTTACAAAAAAAAACATTCTCGTTTTGGGAAAATAGATTTTCAAAAGACAAATGTATATGTATGACTATGTATTCTTATGAACCGTAAATCTATTACAAAACATTCAGTAAAAAAATCTGAAACAAAGTATTTTGTAACAGTTTCTCAAATGGATGGCGCTTCAACTAATTTTTCTGTGCAATTTTTGGCCTCTAAAATTTTTTTTTTCTGGGAGTTACTCAAGACATGAGTGTGCATAGTGTAGTTTGTAAATAAACATTTGTCAACGAGAAGGGGGAAGGAATTTTTGTGTCAGTGAAAAGGGGGTGATGATTTTCCTCTTTTGGGGGAATTTGTCAACGAGAGGGGGAAGGAAATTTTAGTGTAGGCGAAAGGGGGGGGGGTGATCACTTTTACCCAGGGGTTCTCAACCTTTCAGGCTTTGTGCCCCCCTTTGAACACCGATGTGAGGTTACGTATATAGTACAAACGGAATTTGAAACTGAAGCTGGTTATTAGATGAAAATGTAGAATAGATAATTTTATACAAAATATTTAATATATTTTTTTATTTTAATTTAAAAAAATACACATACAATTCCCGTGTACCAAAAAGTATCACACGGGACTTACAGAGGTAAGTATAAAACACTAAGAAAAACAGAAGAAACAGACAAAACAAAACAAATAAAAACAAACAAATATTTAATATTACATCACATATCTTAATTTGTAACATATTATTATTAGAACATATGAAATCAAAGATTTAAATACAGATCAAATAAATTTGAGGTAATCAAGGATCTAGGTAATGTCCGCATGTAATTCCAGAAACTTTCACAACATTAATGAGGGGGCTGGCACTGTTTGTCCTTGACAAGTTTTTAAATATTAGGTCGTAACTGTGACAAAGCACACCTCAGGTCATTTTCAACGTCCAGACGTACAATTATCCTATCTTTTCAATTACGACAATTATCGTGTTCGCGTTCGCATGTCGAAAATACGCTACGGTTACATTGTGACTTCAAAATTGAGTACAATAAATTACCGTTAGCTTTACTTTTTATTTTACATTTTTTTTTTTAAACTCACGCCTCCCTTGAAATTCTTCTGCGCGCCCCTCGGGTTAAGAACTCTTGCTTTAACCGATTCGGCAAGTGAACAGCTGAAATAACAAGCGTTGTATTTCCGGCTTTCCATTGATTCAGACGTCAGACGAAACAAAAGTCAACGATTTATCGTTTAGAAAAATATTCCCGCATTTTTTTTCCCAACGCATTAGACGTTTTTCTTTGTGTTAAATATATTCACCCGTCACTATCCGCAATTTTGAGGAATACTTTATTGTGGGTGCATCATCAAAATGAGCCAACACTTACGCTCTATGAGAGGATATCACAGAAATCTCCTTGATTTAGACGGAATTCAAATCCGAGACAATTATTTTTGAACCTTCGTGACGTTTACCACTGTACGGAAATCGGCTGTGTCTCTTCACGAATTAAAAACAACCCACCTCTGTTTTAAATAAATTAAACTTTATATAACTAGAAGGTAACCCGTCATTTTGACGTCATAATACTAATAATGACGTATAATGGAAAAAGTATATGAAAGTTAAAAAATATCCCGAATTATCTAACAATATTGCATTTAATCCACACCTTGTAACAGCAAACCCTTTCATTATTTTTTATTTATCTAGTTTTTCATGCGATTGGAGTAGTAGACTGCCATCCAACCCGTCATTTTGACGTCATAATACTAATAATGACGTCATAATGGAAAAAGTATATGAAAGTTAAAAAATATCCCGAATTATCTAACAATATTGCATTTAATCCACACCTTGTAAAAGCAAACTCTTTCATTATTTTTTATTTATTTAGTTTTTCATGCGATTGGAGTAGTAGACTGCCCTACAGTTTTTTACAGCTCACTACGTGATATGAATACTTGAGCTACTTGATTCATTCACATTCAAGTTTGTTTACTTTCAGAATTCATCGCAAAAAGTAAACAATTTTTTAAAAACTGTTAAATATACAGCTAAAAACATCCAAGTTTTTCAGTTCTGAATGTTTTATTGAAATATAGGCCGAACAAACGTGATTTGATGGAGAAGATATTAGTTTTTAGGTAAGAAAAAATTCTGATCCACATCTGAAATTGAAATTAAGCCTAACCGGCCGTTTGTTTACTGAGGGCTTCAATTGAAAGATGAGTACAGCCCGGAAGTGTTATACACAGAAAACAGTGATTACATATATAATTTGTTAAACAAATTATGTTTTGAAAATTTGTGTAAAAAATAAATAAAAAAATCTGTTTGTGTGTTTCTAGACAGTCCTTCACTATTCCGAGTTAGAATACTTCCCTATTCGCATGAGAAATTAATAAAGAATAGTATTTTACAATATTCGGCATATTGAATAAAAATTTCGATTTTACTATGTGAACCCTACCGACAAAAAACGTCCATAACTCGTGGAAATGTAATATCCTATCTCTAATTATACTTCAGGTGGTTTTTATGTTATTGGCCGACTTTATAGAGCAGAGGAAACCCTGTAAAAGAGCAAAACTGATGCTTTGTGAGGGTTGTTTGTATTACTGCTTGTATACTTCCTTGATAAATTATTGTTATCATTACTATTTTCCAAAACTTTCCCTGACGTAACATTGTTACGAATTTTGTAAATTAATGTATGATTTTAGCTTAAATTTCTGTTAAAATTATTTTACTGCTTGTAAAATAAAGCATTATTATCTTTTGTTCCATGTAAATAGTCGTATTAGATAAATTTCTTCAGTGCAATGCATTTAATATAGGGTTTCTATGGCATCTCGCTAAATTCGCGAGATATTGGCTTGTTGGCTACGTTTTTGGACATTAATTTTTGACGCGTGAATTTGGCGAGATATCGCCAAATTTGGAGACCTGGAGTCAAACTTGGCGACTTTCCCAAGCCTGAAATTTTCTGGAACATTGTGGAAAACCCCCCGAAAGCTCTAAATACAGCCTCGATTCCGATTACAGTGTTTAGTTTTGGGTGTAGAGTGAAGTGTATTAAACCCTATTGGATTCTCTCGCCTCTAAGTTCAACTATAGGGAAAATTTGTCCAAAGATTGCCGAATTGGATCGAAAGAACTTTTTTTTAAAGAAATTGTATTTCGTCACAGAAAAATAAATATTAAACCTTGAAGCATTTTCCATTTAAAAAAAAAAGCGAATAATATTTTGAAATTACATTATTCGGGGAAAAATATATATATGTAGAGTGTGTTTTAAACGCTCCTGAATGCCCTTTTTTGACATAATACATAAAACGAATCCTGTTGCAAGGTTCAGTAAAGTTCAGGCTATCTGAAAATGCCATTTTTACTCGATTATCGGCATTTATGTAGCTGTAAATAATAGACGCATGTTCTCCATAGGTTAACATTGATGTGAGCGACTCCAATAGGGTTAGTACACAGTAGTCTATATATATAAAACAGTTCCTTAACTGACTCACTGACTGACATACAACGCACAGACAAAACCACTGGACCCAAAGGGCTGAAATTTTGCATGGCGATTCTTCGTATAGTGTAGGGGTGCAGTAAGAGAGATTTTTAAAAAATTCTTCTTAGATTTTTTAAAATAAAATTTTTAAGCTGTTTTAGTAACTTTTTTAAAGTTTGCATTTAAAATAATAATTCGATGGTTATAAAATTTACATCACGAGAAAGATCATAAAAAATCCTTTAAAATGAAATCTTTTTCGAATCTTTACATCGATTTTCTGAGTTTTGGTGAATTTTTAAAGATTCATTTTTAGAATTTAATTTATTAAATGCCGATCACGTGATTTCTTTTTCTGGTGCTTTAAATAAATTTATCGTCACGTGCATAACAACTAAATAGACAAAAAAATATTTTTTTTCTTGCTAATGCGGCAGACGATTGGACATTATTTTGTCTATAAAAATATCCCTTACGATTTTTTATAAATATATATATTTTTTTCTACATCAATTGTATATATTGATCGTCGTATTTATTATAAATATATATATATGTATATATTTTGGCATTAATTGCATACATTGATCATTTTATTTAATTTGAATGTACTCCGTAGCGAAGTGCGGGTTTTCAGCTAGTCTTAATAAATTATTAGCTTTAAATAGCTTTAAATAAATTATAATTATTAAATAAATTATTATAATTAGCTTTAAATAAATTTATCGTCACGTGCATATCAACGAAATAGACAAAAAAAAATTTTCTTTCTAATGCGGCAGACGATTGGACATTTTGTCTATAAAAATATCCCTTACGATTTTTTTATAAATATATATATTTTTTTCTACATCAATTGTATATATTAATCGTCGTATTTATTATAAATAAATAAATATATATATATATATATATATATATATATATATATATTGGCTTTAATTGCATACATTGGTCGGTTTATTTAATTTAAATGTACTCCGTAGCGAAGTGCGGGTTTTCAGCTAGTCTTAATATAAAAGTGAACTGTTTCTAGTAGTGATACATTTATAATTAAGAGTCCTCCAAAAATTTGAAAAGGCGCCGTTTTTAAAGCTTTCTCCAGGCGCCACTATGGATCGGCCCGGCCATGAAAATCTATGTACATTAAAACCTCGTTTATCAGGCCCTCGTTTATCCGGATCTCCGGATAATCCGTATCAGATTTGTAGACATTTTTATATAATGTTCACATTAGATAATAATGTTAAACTATGATAGCAAAAACGTCACTACAAGTACGCCAAATATTCGCTTTTTTAGTTTGAATCAATGTACAGTTCCTGCATAGACTGTACAATAAATTATGGGAATAAAATACTTTTTGTTGAGTTTACTAGACTTTACTAGAATTGACCAATTCTTTATTAAGAAATGATGTGAAGAGATATTTTTATATTTTTTAACATCTCGTAAACAATACCATGTAATTTTGTTACAAAAACACAGTTTTTTATCGTAATAAACAGTAAGTCTGCTTAGTTGAGGATTTTGCTTTGCTTATTATCGGATTATCCAGATTTTCTATTATCCGGATCTCCTGTTGTTCCAGTTAGTACGGATAAACGAGTTTTTAGTGTATTTTAATACCAAATTTTGCAGAAATTTTTGCTGGTTGGGGGGGGGGGGGAATATACGAAAATCAATTTTATCGTGATTATTAAACATTATTAACGATAAGCCTATCCAAGTTCTTTGAAATTCTAAATCTTCTTTTAACTCATTTTTTTTTTTGCTCTCAAACATATTTTCTTGCGTGATTTTGCTGTTTTTCTATTTCTTACCATGAGAATTTACCACATTTGGTAAGGTAATGTATAAAATTCTGAAGTGTGATGAAGCAAACTTGGACGTAATCAAAAAAGTATCTTAATAAGTTAAGAGGGATTATCTTAATCTCTGATTAAGTTTAATCCTCGAAATACTGAAAAATCTGAAAATTTCTAATTAATGATAAGTATATATAAAAAGGTTTTAGCTAAACGGGTTAATTCAAGAACTAAATACTTAATCCTCTTTACACTTTTTTTTAACTAATAAAAAATGTATTAACGAGTTGGGTGTTTAAATGGTTAGAATAAATGGGGCTGGAAGTATTTTTAATGCCTTTTGTTCCTGGAGAAAAATTTATTGAAAAAGCATAATGTCACAATATTTTGTTGAAAAGGGAGTTTAAATATACTTTAATCCAGATGGAAGTTTTCATTATGGTGAGGTGATATAAATGCCTGGTTAGTTAATTTAGATCAGTGGTTTATAACGAGTGATTTCTTATCTTTTTAAATAGATTAATTTATTAGAAATTATAATAATAAAAATTTTCATAATTTTTTTTATATTTCGTATACAGTGAATAGGAGTAGCCAGCTAGATAAGTATCTATGTATAATAAAAGTCAATATTTTAAAATTATATGCAAAGCACAGCCCCTATTTCAAATGGTGGCCTTGGAATAAACAAACTAACCGACTAAATTTTCCTTTAACAGCCACGTGCCGAACATTACTGTATATATATATATATATATATATACATACAGTGTATTCCACTGTATATATATATATATATATATATATATATATATATATATATATACAGTGGAATCTCGATCGATCGTTTTCGGATCCATCGTTTTTCCGTATGTGTCGTTTATTTTATCCAGTCCCAAAGATCATATTGCTTTGTTATGTTACCACATCTATCGTTTTCCCGCATTTATCGTTCATTTCAATCGGTCCCTTGAAAAACGATAGATCGAGATTCCACTGTATATATATATTTATATATATATATATATATATATATATATATATATATATATATATATATATATATATATATATATATATAATGCGCTGTACATCAGTTCGTAGTCATGGCGGTGGAGAGATTCGTAGTTGGGTTGCAGAGATAGAAAAAGCAGGACTACATACACTGTGGAGATCCAGGGAAGAAATGCACGAACAGTATATGGATTTATTGTTGATATATGGTGGCGGCATTACACGGCACAGGATATTTTAGCATTAGTAACTGTACGTCTTGTAACTGGATAAGTAGGCACAGACATACGGCATGCCAATATCGGCATCGGAAACCAGCCGGTGCTTGAATATGCTTGACATCAATGGACACCAGTAACGGCATATTTAGAAAGAGACGATAGAGCAACACTAGAAGAGTGCGAAGATGACAAAAAAGCATACACGGGACAACATCAGTATAAGAGGACAGTCACGAAAAAAGCCTCGGAGAACCCTTGCTCTCGCTTATACGAAGGGTTCAGGACCTTGCACACCAGGGGGCTAAAAAAAAAACTTCTAATTGGTCGTCGGTGTCCATATGTCCTCGTGTGTCAGCAGCCGTATGATCTTTCGGAAGGCGGGAGAAAACTGGTGAGGTGGGATCATTTTGTTTTTAAAACAAATCTTACTGTTTAGCACGTGCGTTAAGAGACAATTTAGCTAGTTAATTCGTTTATCCTTAGATCATAATTTGAAATAGGGGGCTATACTTTATTGAAACGTTAATGGGAAAATTTAGAGTATGCGATAATTAATAAAGGTTTAACGTTATTATTACTTACTTACTTGCACGCACACGCATACACACACACACACACACACACACATACACACACACACACACACACATATATATATATATATATATATATATATATATATATATATATATTAGTTTTACTCCAATCCAAAAATACTTGATTAGACAATCCGTGTTTAGAGAAATACTGAACTGAAAATTTCTTACCATAATATTCGGATCTGAGAGAGAAACGGCTATATCGCCTAAAATAATTCTGATTAGGCCGAAGATATTGAGCAGTCTAACAGAAAAGATACTTACACTAATACTTACACTATGCTTACTTAAAACGGTACGCGGGTGAGCGCATTATGTTTATACAGAAAAGTATCTTGTTTCTTTAAATCATTTCAATCATGCAATAAATTATCAGGAGCATTAATTACCGCATACAAGAATTTGCTTATTCTATTCAATTAATAATACCAGTAAATAGCGTTTATAACATAGAAGAAACATCGATACTTCGTATGAAGTTCTTTATCTTATATCAAATATTTTAATCCCCTTTTGAAATCATGTTTCACTTTCGTCTAGCACATGATGACGTAACTTTGATTGCGCGGTGACTTGCGACGCCAGACGCTGCATGCGACTTGTCCCAAATAAACGAATGATAATTTAACGAACGATTAACGAAAGTTTTAATTTACGCATGCGCCTTATTCCCCCAATCTTATATAAAACTAGCTGAATACCTGTGCTTCGCTACGGAGTATATTCAAATTAAATACAACTGTCAATGTATGCAATTAATTTGTATCTTTAATATCCATTAAAAAACTTGCCCTCTTAATGAGTCTAGTGGTTAAATTTTCTGTTTTTATATATTTCAATTTATTTCGTGTTATGCATGTGACACAAAATTAATTTTAAATATCACAAAAAGAAAAGAAACCACGCGATCAGCATTTAATAAATTGAATTCTAAAAATTAATCTTTAAAAATTCACCAAACATCAGAAAATGGACGCAAAGATTCGAAAAAGATTTCATTTTAAAGTAATTTTTATGCTCTTTCTCGTGATGTTAATTTCATAACCCTAAAATTATTATTTTAATTGCAAACATAACAAAAGTTACTAAAACACGTTAAAAATTTAATTTAAAAAAATCTAAGAAGTTTTCAAAAATCTTTCTTAGAGCACCCCGACACTATAAGAAGAATCGCCATGCAAAATTTCAGCCCTTTAGGTCCAGCGGTTTGGTTTGTGCGTTGTATGTCAGTGAGTCAGTTACGGAACTGTTTTATATATATAGACTAGCTGAAAACCCGCGCTTCGCTACGGAATACATTTAAATTAAATACAACGGTCAACGTATGCAATTTATGCCAAAAAATAAATATATATATTTAATAAATACGATGATCAATGTATACAATTGATGTAAAATATATATCTTTCTATTTATATATTTATAAAAAAAATCGTAAGGGATATGCATTTTTTTTGGATAATATCCAATCGTCTGCTACATTAGAAAGAGAAAAAAATATTTTTTTGTCTATTTAGTTGTTACGCACGTGACGATAAATTTATTGAAAGTACCAGAAAAAGATATCACGTGATCCGCATTTAATAAATTAAATTCTAAAAATCAATCTTTAAAAATTCACCATAAATCAGGAAATGGAGGTAAAAATTCGAAAAAAATTTCATTTTGAAGGAATTTTTAGGATCTTTCTCGGGATATAAATTTTATAACCCTCAATGTATTATTTTAAATGCAAACGTAAAAAACGTTTAAAAAACAGCTTAAAAATTTAATTTAAAAAAATCTAAGAAGAATTTTTGAAAAATCTTTATTAGTGCACCCCTACACTATAAGAAGAATCGCCATGCAAAATTTCAGCCCTGTAGGTCCAACGGTTTGGTCTGTGCGTTGTATGTCAGTCAGTCAGTCAGTCAGTGAATGAATGAGTCAGTTACGAAACTGTTTTATATATATAGATTAGTTGTTTATGCAAGCTTCGAATCACGCTGCTACTAGCTAGAACTTGCAACATCGATTTTTCTTCAAGTCCTCTAGTACACGCATTTTCAGTCCTAGTATATATATAACCAAATGTTAAAAATTTTTGGAATTTGTGTTATCTATTTTGAGCGTTTTTGCGATTTAAATGGAATCGGGTGTTGCAAGCTGCGCTTAAACACGCAGGTATACCAAGAACGCCATTGAAAGCAGAATTGCCAGTAAATACTTTTATTTTTATTTCTTTCGAGGTGGAAATTCGTTTTCCTAACTAATAATTACAAGAATTTTTTTAAGTAGTTTAAGCATGCAAAAGTCTCAAGATTATCTGGTGAAAAAAGAACTATAATGAAAAGTTTCAGGAATAGTGGCTAGACAGTGAGAAACATTGCAGCTGTCATTGAATGTTTACCAAATATTGAGAAATACGCTCTTGATATAGGCTAAAAAAAACAGTCTCTGAACAGCGTTTCAACAAGCGATATCTTAAAGATTTTATTCAGCCTCTTAAGATGCAGCAAATTAAAAGAGTAGGTAAATTGTCTTGTCAAAGTTTTGCATGAAATTAAGAAAACGAGTATTTTTCATGCAGTATGTCGAATTATTTTATATTTATAAAATTTCTGTATGACAAATTGTTGCAAAATAAAAAAAAAATGGAATTAATCTATATGTATAAAACAGTTCCCTAACTGACTCACTGACATACAACGCACAGACCAAACCGACGGACCTAAAGGGCTGAAATTTTTGCATGGCGATTCTTCTTACGGTTTAGGGGTGCACTAAGAAAGATTTTTCAAAAATTCATCTTAGATTTTTTAAAATTAAATTATTAAGGTGTTTTAGTAACTTTTTTTAAGTTTGCTTTTAAAATAATAATTTGAGGGTTATAAAATTTATATCACGAGAAAGATCATAAATTCCTTTAAAATGAAATCTTTTTCGAATCTTTACCTCCCTTTTCTGATTTTTGGTTAATTTTTAAAGATTCATTTTTAGAATTTAATTTATGAAATGCCGATCACGGGATTTCTTTTTCTAGTACTTTAAATAAATTTATCGTCACGTGCATAACAACTAAATAGACAAAAAAAAATTTTTCTTGCTAATGCGGCAGGGAATAGGGCATTATCGAAAAAATATTAAAATACAGTAAAAAATATGTTCCTGAAACTGTACTATATTAACTGTACTATATTCTGTAGTATGTCCTATTAGATTTAATTTCAATATTTTCTTCTACATTATTTTGTCTTACGATTTTTTATAAATATATGCTTTTGTTTTTTTACATCAATTGTATACATTGATCGTCATATTTATATATATATATATATATATATATATATATATATATATATATATATATATATATATATATATATATATATATATATATTTGACATTAATTGCATACATTGACCGTTGTATTTAATTGGAATGTACTCCGTAGCGAATATATGTATACGTATACTATACACATGTATGTATATATATATATATATATATATATATATATATATATATATATATATATATATATATATATATATATATACAGTTAAATGTAAGTGTGTGCGTGTGTTTTTAAACTATATATCAGTCTATGTGATAATCTATTATCATCAGTAATGTTTAATCGTAGACGAAAACTTGACTATCTGCTTTCAATGACTACGATTATTATGTCATATTATATAAAATTTTTGCACGGCCACTGAAGCGTCAGATGACACGTAATGACGTCAACCTATTTTTTTCGTACAGTGTGGCCAGTCACGAGTAATCTAATAGATGTATCAAAATGGAATATATGTTACAAATTTCGATGTAATGTCAAGACACGAAAATAGATCCATCGCATTAGAAAAAAAGAATTTTTTTGCCGATTATGATTACAGAGCTCCAGTCATATGGAGACATTTAATACTCTGCATTTTATTTTTAACCGTAACTACCGAACTTGAACTCAGGGAGTACTATATATAGCGTCCCACACTTCGGACTCATCATCTGCATTGGCATTTAGCCAGATTAAAATATGTAATCACCGGCCTATTTTTCTTATCGGGTTAAAATGCAACTATCACGATTTTTACAACTGCAAAGATAAATGTTTTAAGGGAGTCTCCAGAACCTAAAAATCTGCCTAAAAAGTTTTATTTTCTTGGCTTGAAACATGACATTGAGCTTTTAAAAATTGAGTAACACACACTGTTTCTTGCTACGATGATTACATTGTCAGATATGGAACATTTTTATATATTGAAATTTCTCTGTTCGGCTACCCCTCTAAACGGCCATATTCTGTTAATAATCGATTGCAGACTCCATATATATAATGTTGCGGAAGAAATCTCTTTTCGACGGCCACCCCTCTGAACGGCCACATTTTGTTCAGAATGGATTGAAGACTCGTTATAGCCGATGTTATGGAAGAAATCTTTTCGACTGCCACCCCCTCTAAACGGCCATATTTTGATCAGAATGGATTGAAGACTCATTATAGCCGATGTTATGGAAGAAATCTCTTTTCGACTGCCACCCCTCTAAACGGCCAGATTCTGTTCATAATCGATTGAAGACCACCATATAGCCGATGTTGTGGAAGAAACCTCTTTTCGACAGCTACCCCTCCGAACGGCCACATTTTGTTCAGAATGGATTGAAGACTCATTATAGCCGATGTTACGGAAGAAATCTTTTCGACTGCCACCCCTCTAAACGGCCATATTTTGTTCAGAATGGATTGAAGACTCATTATAGCCGATGCTATCGAAGAAATCTCTTTTCGAGTGCCACCCCTCTGAACGGCCATATTTTGTTCAGAATGGATTGAAGACTCATTATAGCCGATGTTATGGAAGAAATCTCTTTTCGACTGCCACCCCTCTAAACGACCATATTTTGTTCAGAACGGATTGAAGACTCATTATAGCCGATGTTATGGAAGAAATCTCTTTTCGACTGCCACTCCTCTAAACGGCCAGATTCTGTTCATAATCGATTGAAGACCACCATATAGCCGATGTTATGGAAGAAACCTCTTTTCGACTGCCACCCCTATAAACGGCCAGATTCTGTTCATAATCGATTGAAGACCACCATATAGCCGATGTTATGGAAGAAACCTCTTTTCGACAGCCACCCCTCTAAACGGCCATATTCTGTTCAGAATGGATTAAAGACTCCATACAGCCGATGTAATGGAAGAAGCCTCTTTTCGACAACCAACCCTGAAAACGGCCACTTTTTTACGGAAACTTTTTTTTTGTTAATGGTCTCCATAGAAAAGTTTCACTGTACCGATTTAAAATGTAACTATTGCTTTTATTACAAATGAAAATATAAACTTTTAAAGGGGTCTCAAGAATCTAAAAAATCTTATTAAAAGTTGTTTTTTATTTTCTGGGCTTAAAATTTAAGGCACAGATTTTAAAATGAAGACAGACTGTTTATATTGTCACGTAGATGGTAGTCGTATGGATTGAACACACACGTAGAGGGAATACAACGCTGTTTATTAGCACACAACACTTAGCTGAAAGAACTCAGAACTGAACTCACAGGTTGTGCTACTTGCTCTTTTATCCATCAACAGAATATTCTGGAACGCCGTTCCAGGAAATTAAAGAATGTTCTAGCAACTTCTAGAACTAACAGAAATAGAATTAGAATTAAATTAAATTAAATTAAATTAAAATAATGTAGAGCTTCGAACCGGGGACCTCTTGCTCAGCAGTCCGGTGCGTTGACCATTCAGCAACAGCGTCTTTGACGGGAAAGGCTTTAAGCGGCATTGCTCCCTCCTTAGAAGAACAGCGTCCCGCTGTCCTAGGTTGCCTAACTGCTAGCAACTTTTGATCTGGAACGTGTCTGTGGTCCGGTGTAATCATTCTTTACATTGGTAGGCGGATCCTCTTCACAATGGCCGTCTTCAGATGTTGAAGAATCACCATTCGGATGTTGTGCTTGTAATTCAGGGTCGTAGTAAGGCTTCATTCTAAGAACATGGACGGTGTCTATCGTTTTCCGGCGTCTTGATGTTGGCTCATAGTCTTGGACTTCGTAGGTTACGTCAGATAATCGTCGTAACACCTGGTATGGTCCGAAGTATTTTTTAAGCAGTTTCTCGGACAAGCCTACTTTCCGAACAGGCGTGAAAATCCATACTAAATCTCCAGGTGAATAGGACACCACCCTGTGCTTGGAATTATAACGCCGACGGTCCTTTTCTTGCGCCTCTAGGGTTCGTAGTCTGGCTAACTGCCTTGCCTCTTCGGTTTTCACGACAAGATACTTAGTATAGTCGTTCTCCACGTCAGGGCAGAAGGGGAAAAGAGTGTCGAGCGTTGTTTCGGCTTCTCGGCCATGAAGTAAATAGAAAGGTGTGAATCCGGTTACATCCTGTTTAGCGGTGTTGTAAGCGAAGGTCACAAACGGCAGTATCTCGTCCCAGTTTCTCTGTTCTACGTCTACGTACATGGATAACATGTCGCCTAGTGTTTTGTTGAATCGCTCAGTAAGGCCATTGGTCTGGGGATGGTAGGCTGTCGTCATTCGATGACTAATTTTACACAACCGGATGATATCTGAAACAAGTCTTGATTGAAACACTTGCCCTCGATCGGTGATGATAACTCGGGGCGCTCCATGTTTTAGAAGTATATCTTCGACGAGGAATCTCGCTAATTCCGCAGCTTCAGCAGTTTTCAGGGCTTTTGTAATAGCATAGCTACTCAAATAGTCGGTGCAGACTACGATCCATTTATTTCCAGTGGTCGAATTTGGAAAACGCCCAAGGAGATCTATCCCAATGCGATGAAATGGCGCAACAGCAGGCGGTATAGGCATTAGATGACCCGGTGGCTTCTGTGGAACAGCTTCCTACGCTGGCATTCCCGGCAGTGCATGACATATCGTCGCACATTTCGGTAGAGCCCTGGCCAGTGAAACCGCTTCCTTATTCTGTCGTACGTTTTGACGAATCCTAGATGTCCGGCCGTGGGTGCGTCATGGAAACATTGAAGAATGTCTAGACGTAGATGCTTTGGAATGACAGGAAGCCATTTCTTGCCGGTTGGATCGAAACTCTTTTTACATAGTACGTCTTCAATCAACTCAAATCCTCCTTTCACTGTTTCGCCATTTCCTAGAGTCCGTATTAACTCCGCAAGTCTTGGATCTTTTCTTTGTTCGTCAGCAACGTTAGCAAAATCTATAGCGGTGATGACTTCCGATGGTATATTGTCTTCTTCCAATGGATTTCGGGACAAACTATCAGCGTCCTTGTGTTTCTTTCCGCTCTTGTAAACAATCGAGATGTCATACTCTTGTAGTCGCAAGGCCCACCTCGCAAGTCTTCCTGAGGGATCCTTTAGATTAGTTAGCCAACACAGCGAATGGTGGTCTGTTACGATTGAAAAGTGTTTGCCTAAGAGGTATGGTCTAAACTTGTGAACAGCCCATACGGCGGCAAGGCATTCTCTTTCAGTCGTGGAATAATTTTTCTCTGCTTTGGTTAGTGTCCGCGAAGCATAGGCAATAACTGTTTCTTTTCCATGCTGTATTTGAACCAAGACTGCTCCAATACCATAGCCGCTGGCGTCCGTTCGCAATTCTGTTTCGGCGTTTTCGTCGTAAAGTCCCAGTATAGGGTCAGATATCAGTGCTTCCTTTAGCCGGTCGAAAGCATCCGACTGCTCACGTCCCCAACGAAATTTAGAGTCACCTTTCAGCAATATTTGTAAAGGTTGAGCTTGATGACAAAAATCCTTGATGAAGCGGCGGTAATAAGAACAGAGTCCTAGGAAACATCTGACGTCGTGCACACTTTTGGGTGTGGGAAAACACTTCACGGCCTTTACTTTATCTGGATCGGGGCGGACACCTCCTTCCGATACTAGATGTCCCAAAATCTTAATTTGTTCAGCCCCGAAGAGACATTTTTTTGGATTTAGGACAAGCCCAGCTTCTTGGATGCATTTAAATACGACATTCAGACGTTTAAGATGGTCGTCGAAGGTCTCAGAAAACACGACAATGTTGTCTAGATAACAGAGACACATGGTCCATTTTAGGTGTCGTAGCAGGTTATCCATCATTCTTTCAAAGGTTGCCGGCGCATTGCACAGACCAAAGGGCATGACCTTGAACTCGTAAAGTCCTTCTGGTGTGATAAAAGCTGTCTTTTCGCGATCTGCCTCGTCCACTTCAATCTGCCAGTAGCCAGAATAGAGATCGATCGACGAAAAGAACTTGGCTCCTTTTAAGCTGTCTAATGTGTCGTCAATACGTGGCAGAGGGTAGGCATCTTTTTTCGTAATTTTGTTGAGCCTACGATAATCGACACAAAATCGCCAACTTCCATCCTTTTTCTTCACGAGGACAACTGGGGACGACCATGGGCTCTCCGATGGTTGAATAACATCTCTGTCTAGCATCTTTTCTACTTCCTCTTGAATAATTCGACGCTCCGCAGGAGATACTCTGTATGCCCTTTGGCTAATCGGTAGATGATTGCCAGTGATTACACGATGTTTCACATTTACTTTTGTTCCGGCTTTTCTTGACTGATCAAAAATTTCAGGAAACTCAGAAAGTAATTCTAAGAGTCGCTGCTTCCGTTCTACCGTGAGATCTTGGGCTAGCATTTGGGAATAGTCGACCGGAGAAGGGCTCGATTTCAACTTGGCGGCTGAGCAGATATGCGCACTGGACATGCAGTTCAGATACCTCTCGTCTAGAGTCTCTGCATAGCCCACACACATGCCTTTGGGAATGAACCTAGCTTCTGGTTGAGCGTTCGTGACCCAGAGTTCGGCTGTACCGTCGTAAAACGTCAGGATCGTTGAGGGCACCGCAACTTCTTTGTCCAGCAGCAGTAGTCGATTTCCCTCCACTATAACGTCTGTGATCGCATTAATTTTGGGATTCGTGACAATTATTTTAGAAATAGAGTGCGGAGGTACGACGCAGTCTTGAAGGGTGTTCACTCGCCATGTCTCAGCAGGTTCAGGATCTGACATCATTTCGTCAAACACTAGTTCCGATCGGCCACAGTCGACGACTGCTCTCGAGGCTTCCAGAAAATCCCAACCAAGTATAACATTGTGACTGCAGTTCGGCATAACTGTAAACTCAAAGGGACGTATTAGACCATTGATGTTTAAGCGAAGAACACATTTCCCTATTGGACGGACGTGACTTCCGTCGGCGACCTTGAGGATCATGCTTCCGTTGATTGGGAACATAATCTTTCGCAGCTGACGTCTATATTGGTCTGAGATGACAGAAAATGATGCGCCGGAGTCCACGAGTGCACGTACTGGTTGACTGTCAATGTTTAGTTCTAGATAATTCTTCGTCATCTTTGCGGCAGCGGGAGGATTTTGTTTTTCAGCGGCCTCACCTCCAAGGAAGGTCGCACTGCTTAGTTTTCCTCATTTCTTCGGCCAGGTGAGACACTGGAACGTCTATACGGCGATGGGGATCTGAAGCGACGAGTAGGCGATCGACCTCGGTTAGGGCTAGGCGACAGACTTCTTTCAAACGTTCGGCTGGATTCGTCGGCGGTGTTCTGGGAGATCATGCGTCGCTGAGCTGTGTTTCCTCTATCAGCTCTGTAAGCATTAAAAATTTCTCTTCTATCCCGGTAATAGCGAACGACATGTCCGGGGCGGCCACAGTGAAAGCAAACGGGACGATTGTCGGTCGTACGCCACACGTCGGATTTTCGGGGTAATTGTTCCTGTGCCGGCTCCGGCCTGTTATACGTCGAGTGGATGCTGCGGTTGTACGTGGGAGTCGACCTTCGGAAGCTTCCACTAGATATGGGAGCCAAAGATTTCTCAACCTCATCTCGCACAATTGCTTCTATGGTTTGTACGCCTGTTTGGGGCTCTTCAATTTGGGGTGTAGTTAATCGCTGTATCTCTTCACGGACAATTTTACGGATCAGTGAGGTTAGACCCTGTTCCTCGTCGACGGAGGCAATTGGGACAACATTCGGCAAGCGACTGAATTTCTGACGTCCTATTCGCTTTTGCTGCATTTCCTCAATGTACTGACACCATTTACTGAAATCGACTGTCGTTTTTATCTCCTTAGTTAATAAGGCCTGGTACACCTCTTCTGCAATGCCCTTCATTAAGTGGGACACTTTATCGTCTTCTGACATGGCCGGGTCAATTTGGTTGCAGAGTCCTAAAACGTCTTAGGTATAAGATTGTGTAGCTTCCCCAGCTCTCTGCGCTCGGCATTTTAAGCAATCCTTAGCTCGCCGTATATATAGCTGAGAGTCACCAAAAGTTTTTTTCAGTTCTCTTTCGAAGTCGTCCCATGAATTCAGCAGATCTTCGTTATTTTCAAACCATATTTTGGCGGTCCCATCAAGGAAAAAGTAGACGTTCGCAAGACATAGAGTATCATCCCATTGATTAAATTTTGATACTCTAAGGTATTCTTTTAACCACTTGGTTGGATCTTGTCCAGGATCGCCTTTAAAAATTGTCGGCTTTCTCGGTTCCCTAATTAGTGCTGGAGACAGCAGGACGGTTTGTGGCTTCACTTCTCCTTCAGGCATTGCCGGGAATCGCTTTCGTGGAGCGGCTACGTAAAGACCGTATTCCGGAGGAAGATTTAAAAGTCTACGGCTTCTTCGTATTTCTTCTGCTTCCATACTGAACTGAGTACCCGGCGCCTCCACCAAAGATGTCGCGTAGATGGTAGTCGTATGGATTGAACACACACGTAGAGGGAATACAACGCTGTTTATTAGCACACAACACTTAGCTGAAAGAACTCAGAACTGAACTCACAGGTTGTGCTACTTGCTCTTTTATCCATCAACAGAATATTCTGGAACGCCGTTCCAGGAAATTAAAGAATGTTCTAGCAACTTCTAGAACTAACAGAAATATAATTAGAATTAAATTAAATTAAAATAATGTAGAGCTTCGAACCGGGGACCTCTTGCTCAGCAGTCCGGTGCGTTGACCATTCAGCAACAGCGTCTTTGACGGGAAAGGCTTTAAGCGGCAATATCTAGGAGGGTTACATTGTCAAATATAGAACATTTTTATGCCGGGTTGAAAAGTAGCCTATTACTTTTGTAATAAGAGAAATGCTTAAAAGGGGTATCCAAGACCTCAATATCACGGTAAAGGCTCCTTTTTAATTTTTTCGCTTGAAAATGAGCTTTAGAGCTTTTAAAATAAGCCCAAGCTTATTAGCTTTCATCTTAAAAGCTAAAATACCTTACCTTAATTAATCTTAATTAGCTTTAGAGATTTTAAGATAGAGGTTTTCAGTCTCCAAGACTTAAATACCTCGGTAAAAGCTCTTTTTTTGTTTTCTTCGGTAAAGAAATTAGCTTGAGAGATTTTTAAATAAGCTTCAAGCTTATTAGCTTTCAGCTTGAAACCTCACTTTAATTATTAAGCTTAATTAGCTTTAGGCCTGTTAAGAAAAAATAACACAAACTAACACAAACGACTATTACATCGTCAGATATAGGGCATTTTTATACCGCACTATCTATGATCACAAACCGCTACTATTGCTCGAATTTTTCCTCAATTGTAATACATAATAAAAAATAATTAATTTATTTATCTACAATTTTCACTTTCAAAAAGTGACATGAACCATATTTTTAAATTTAAATTATTCGAGAAAATGTGCTTAACTGTGTTTTCATTGCCAAGAATTTCCTTTGTTGGACGAAGTCTAAAAAGGACGAAAATATAGAAATGTGCAGAAAAGTTCAGGCCTTATCTAAAATTGCCATTTTTATTTAATTATCTATATGTCTATAGCGGTAGCTAAATTGTTTTCCAACATTTTTATATCACTTCAAATTTAAGGATTTATTTACACGGATGCACAGATAAACAATTAAGATAAAAAAAGTTTGTTTTATTTTAACACTAAATATAGCAACCTATACAAGATACAAGGTGCCCCCATAAAGTGACCGGACATTTTTTTTAAATAAGAAAAATATTACTCACCTTCAAATAAATTTATCTCCTTCAAAATAATCGCCAAAGGAGTCTATATAATTTTTACAACGTGTCTTCAAGTCATAGAAACACTGTTTATAGGCGTTGGACCAAACCGTTCGCAAAATTCGAGTAACATTTGATTTAATATCCGAGACGTTTTCAAATCTCTGTCCTTTCATGGCCATCTTAAGCTTCGGAAAAGGAAAAAATCAGGTGGTGATAAGTCATGAGAATATGGGTGATTTATCACTGTAATTGAATGCTTAGCAATATATTGTTGTACAGAAATGGCTGTATGGGGCCTAGCATTATCGTGTAAAAGAAACCTTTGTCCAGAATCAAACAGTTCCTTCCTAACTCGCCTTATCCTGCTCCTTGATCTAAAAAGCACCTCCTTGTAAAAATACTGATTAATTGGTTGATTTTCAGGAACAAATTCGTGGTGAATAAGTCCTTTGTAATAAAAAAATGCAAAGTCCATGAAAGGACAGATATTTGAAAAGATCTCGGATATTAAATCAAATGTTACGCCTATTTTGCGAACGGTTAGTTCCAACGCCTGTAAACAGTGTTTCGATGACTTGAAGAAACGTTGGAAAAATTGTATAGACTCCTTTCGCGATTATTTTGAAGGAGATAAATTTATTTGAAGGTGAGCCATACTTTTCTTATTTATAAAAAAATTGTCCGGTTACTTTATTTACTCTACTTTTAAAAAGCTAGGTGGACCCTTGTTCAAACATGCAGTATTAAGTCCTTCCATGACTTTAAAACACCAGCTTGGAAAGTCCTATAGGCCCAGTGGTCATACAAATCTACCTGTAAGAAACATATTGCATGATAGTATCACCCAATGTGTTTAAAAATTGTGATCTATTGATTTTGAAACGTCACGTCACTTTTTAACTACACATGAAATTGTCTCCCATAAACCAATGTTCAAAGTTAGCTGTTCATTGTTGAAATTTCGATATCTCTTATAAACTAATGTTCAGAGTTTACTATTCATGGTTCAGATTTGGATCTGTTCCATAAACTCAGGTTGAAAGTTTTCTGTTCATTGTTTAGATTTTGATATATCTCATAAACTCGTGTTCAAAGTTTACTGTTAGTTATTTAGAATCAGATTTCTCTCATGAACTTATGTTCAAAGTCTTCTATTCATTATTTAGATTTCGATAATGAATAGAAATAACTCATAAACTCGTTCTTCTATACCTCATAAACTCATGTTCAAAGTTCATTGTTAATTATTTAGATTTCGATATCTCTTAAACTCATGTCAAAAGATTACTCTTCATTATTTAAATTTTAGGTAGTATAATGAATAGTAATATCTCATAAACTCATTCTTCTATATCTCATAAACTCATGTTCAAAGATTATTGTTCATCATTTAGATATCGATAGCTCTCAGACACATGCTAAAAGATTATTGTTCATTATTCAAATATTATGTAGTATAATGAATAGTAATATCTCATAAACTCATTCTTCTACATCTCATAAACTCATGTTCAAAGTTTATTGTTCATTATTTAGATTTCGATATTTCTCAAACTCATGTTAAAAGATTACTGTTCATTATTTAAATTTTAGGTAGTATAATGAATGGCAATATCTCATACTCATTCTTCTATATATCATAAACTCGTTCTTCTACATCTCATGAACTCATTCTTCTATATCTCATAAACTCATGTTCAAAGTTTATTGTTTAGATTTCGATATCTCTCAAACACATGTTCAAAGATTACTGTTCATTATTTAAATTTTAGGTAGTATAATGAATGGCAGTATCTCATAAACTCGTTCTTCTATATCTCATAAACTCATGTTCAAAGAATATTGTTCATTATTTATATATCGATATCTCCCAAACTCATGTTAAAAAACTACTGTTCCTTATTTAAATTTTCAGTAGTATAATGAATAGTAATATCTCATAAACTCATTCTTCTACATCTCATAAACTCATTCTTCTATATCTCATAAACTCATGTTCAAAGTTTATTGTTTAGATTTCGATATCTCTCAAACTCATGTTCAAAGATTACTGTTCATTATTTAAATTTTAAGTAGTATAATAAACACATATTCTGTTCAGTGTAACGTTTTGTCTATAAAAAGAAATGAGTTACCAGTGGATACTAATAATGATAGGTATAACCGTATTTTTCATACTTTCATTGTTTCGTTCTCAAATTCTATAAACTCCGTGCACTTGGAATTCTTCCTCCCCAAGTAAATCGATGGCGAAGAACTGACACATAACTATTTTGCCTTGCCTTACTTCACCTGTGGACATTCCGTGACCTTTCGCAGCCGATATTTTTAGACCTCTTTTCTTTTCAGACTCGATATTGATCCATCGAACTCGGAATATTCTTCATCGATTAATTTGATCGATGATTCCTGCAGATGTACACCTGTATTGTACCGTAATTAGTCCTGCTAACCTTGGATGGAACGGGGTAGGTTAAAAAAAAGTTGAGTTTACAATATTGCTGGCAACTAGCACACGTCGTTTAACTTTGCGTGATTTCTTGAAATTTCTCCTCCTAACGATATTTTAAGTGAGAAGTGATTTCGAATGGGAGTTCAAAAAAAATAACTCGTTTTACAAATGGTGGTGTTCAAATACGATGTGTTTTTATAGCCTGTTTCTAAAATTAAAGGCGAAGAAAGAGAATGGAATAAAACATGTCATAGTGGAGTATTTTAGGAAATCACTTTAGTACTTGTAGCTTTAGAACCGAAGAAATTAATGGAAAAAAATGCTTAATGTCAGCTTTACTGATGATTGTCTGAAATTTTCTGTTAAAATATATTTCAAGAGTGAAAGTGCACTGTTTCTTGACTGTTTGAAGGATTAATTTTTTTCTTCAAGTTCACGTTTTTATTTGAGTTTCAATTTGAGTTGCTCCTATCATGAGCTCTTTATAACTACACTAGAGTCTAACCCCGTTATAACGAACTTCAAGGAACCAAAGGATTTGTTTGCTTTATCCGGTGGTTCGCTGTATTTGAACCGTTAAGAAAAATGTTAAGAAAAGACTTCACAAAATGTACAACTCATTAGTTGCAATGCGAATTCAATAATTATGTATTAATAATTACAAGATAAAAAGAAATTTTTATATACCATGTTTTTAAATTTTCTGTTGAATCATATAAACTTGACAATTCTATGTACTAATAAATACTTTTTAAAATTGTTTCATGAATTATCCCATCAACTTGAAAGAAAATGAAGTTAATTGGAAGTTAACTTGCGTTTAACTTTTCGTCCCCGTCCCGGCCGAAGGATGGCTGCTCCAGTCTACAAAACAAAATTAACTGAATATGAATTCAATTCTGCTTAAACATGGCTAAATGTATTACAATAATGCATTGTCATCGTGTTCTGAGCTTTTCTAAAAGTTTCAAATGTATAGCTTGTCGGGAAGTTAGTTAAAAATCGATTGCAAGATTTGTGCTGGACAAACAAACACACACACATACAAACAAACAAGCGAGTTAATAAAAATATGGTAAAAATTATAAAATCTATTAAAAATCACTATTAATAAATTACATCGACTAAAATCGATTACATTATATTGACACAATACTAATTAAATTAAGTGCAATAGGAAAACGGAGGGGAGGCTAAATTTTCGTTATATACGGAGTTCGCTATAACAGGGCTCGACTGTATGAATATTTGTCCTTCTTTTTCATTATAATGATAGATATTAAGTTGCATTTGACCTTCTTACCCCGTTGGGAAACCTGTTACTTTTAAGTTAGGAATTATATAACTTCATTTCGATGCCCCCTGCCTTGAAGTTTGCCCCTAGGACCCCCTGGGCCCCTAGAAGCCCCCCTTGCAGAGGGGTGTGGTGGCGATTTTATGATCACCACAAGGGTCGGAGTCGGATTGAGCCAGGTGCCACCTCAACTTTGACCGGACATTCCCATGGTCGGCATCTGTGTGCATCGTACCTTTTCCCATCCTCACTGACCTCATAGAGGGATTGTCTAGTCTAGGGATATAACGTGCCCCTATCCGGCAAAGACACGGAGGTATTGAATGGTGCTTCTTGGGATTCCATTCGAGTACCCTCATCTCCGAAAGCCGACGTGCTACCACTAATCTCGATTCCCTTTACTTCGAAATATAGTTCAAATGGTTTTATTATTTAATGAAATATTTAACACTTCAGAAATATTATCACACACGGCTCGCCCGTGTACAAAGTGCAATATTTTCGTAATTTTGAATCGTTTGTTTTTAAGTGTAAGGTTTAAATATTGCAAGCAGTTTCTGTTTATAGCTATACCATTTCTAATGCAGTTTTGAATTTCTGATCCTTGTATTCTTTTCCGTTCACTGTTAGTCGTGCTTTAAACGTCGTAAACCGGCGGTTATGCTGAATTACAATACGAGAAAAGCTGGAGTTGATGTAGTCGATCCTATTACACGGTGTACGATCATTAAGAATATTTAATAGAGAAAATAAAATAAAAAGAACAATATCTAAGGATAGAGAAAAATAGAACTGACATAAAGAATAGAGAAAAGAACAATACACAAAACTTATCTATTAGTTAAAACATATTTATTTTGTTAATGAAAATTTATAATAATATAACTGCGATGCCATGGGAATTCATTTTTAAATAATAAGCAGAATTTACTTACCAAAAAATGGTGTGGCTGAATATTAGGAAATCCATTGATATTTGCTATAAATGAGTTTAGAATAAAATGCAATAATGTGATTTTAGCAGTTAACCAGGATGTACCGATTACTAAATACATATTTGGAATTTCTCAAAAAATAGAGTGAATAGAATAACAGAATAAATAGAAACAGGGTTTTTAAGAGAAAATTCCAGTCTAAGCATAGAACAACTAAAAATACAATCCGCAATCAAAATTACCCAGCATGCAGCGGTCTTTTTTTTTACAATGAAGATAATAAAATAATAAGTTCTATTAAGTTTTAAAGTAATAAATGTTTAAAAATATTATTCCGAAAATTCTTAAAAATCTAGAAAGTAATTTACCAATTTAAATATTAATCTTTAAGCTATTAATTCTAAAAAAATAATAAATAGTTTTTAAACAAACAAACAAAACAATTTTACATGTGCTGCCATCTCTTGGCAGAAAGGTGAAGCAATGCTGAACACACGGTATCAAGTATATATCACGAAGACGGACAATCTCATTGTTTTCTTTAGGTTTATGGACATAATAGGAATCCATTCGCAAGTTGTCCTTAGATCCAATATACCGGACAGTTTAGAAATAAGGCGATTGTATCTGCATTCTTTGGCCTTCAATTATAAATATCTCTCAATATTATAAACATTTTACATTTTGTCATAAAACGCAAGAATTATTGTTTATAATTTGCAAAAAGAAAAGTTTATTACGAAAGGAATAATCAAGGTTGAAAGAGAAGCTGCACTTTGTGCCCCGCGCGCCTGCTGGTGTTCCGAAAATTGGCGCGTCCGCTGAAGAGTTAAATCTAATAATTAAAAGATAAAAAGAACTTTTTATATACCATTTTAAATTTTCTGTTGAATCATATAATCTTGACAATTCTATGTATTAATAAATACTTTTTAAAATTTTTTTTCATGAATTATCCCATCAACCTGAAAGAAAATGAAGTTAATTGGAAGTTAACTTTCGTTTAACTTTTCGTTCCCGTTCCGGCCGACAGATGGCTGCACCAGTTTACAAAACAAAATTAACTGAAAATAATAAAAACATGGTAAAAATCTACTTAAAGGTGGCTAAAAGTGTTAAAAGTGCATTGTCATCGTGTTCTGAGCTATTCTAAAAGTTTCAAATGTTTAGCTAGTCGGGAAGTTAGTTAAAAATCGATTGCAAGATTTGTACTGGACAAACACACACACAAGCAAGCAAGTTAATAAAACATGGTAATAATGCTACAGAAATTTCAAAAATCGAGTTAATTATACCTCGTTATATGAAGAAGTCCCTTTCATGAGCTCAGCAACACGTTTTTTGATATTTTGAGTAGATTTGACATACTTTGGTTGTTTCCTTTATATTTTCGGAGCTTGTAAATCCAAATTATCAATGAAGCTATGGATTTTTTAAATAATGCAGTGTTATCGTAAATGAGATATATCATAAATATTGAAAATAATTCATCTTTCAGCCAACCAGATACCAGCAATGAACTTTAAAATAAATCTATTGTTTACCTAAATGATGTAACAATACAGCATGAAATATAACTTTAAATGGCTGTAGCTCCAATTATTTAGACATTAGTTGATTTTTTTCTTCAAATCTTGCTTGCTGTTTATTTTTAATATCCGTACCACTTTTTTAATCCATTCTACCATAAATTGGTTGATAATAGTTATAATTAGTCTGATAGAATATTTTGTAGACTGATTGGAAAATTCTGCATCGATCATCGTGGTTTTTCTCTCGTCATGTAATGTATTAGATTCGCAACTTCTCCTTCTTCGGACGGGATAATTATCCTAGGAAAAATGGCGTACAGTATTCCTCTCCGTTTTTGTAATATATATATTGTTACGAATTTTACGAGTCTCTGGTAATCTAGCCAAATATGAAAGTTATCGCCAAGTTGGCAATGGATTTGGTGACTTATTTTGGTCACCAAATTTGGCGTTATTCTGCCAAATGGTCGCCAGTTTGCCGTCTAGACCTTTCTAGAAGCTTCTTGAAATAACTAGCTGGTTGACAGATAGGGGGTGCTTTGGAAGTCTGTAAATAAACATGGTATTGGCATTGGAACTCGGTGTTCTTTTCTGCTGAGAATTGAATTTATTGAAAGTGCGTTAGGCATGTATTGTATTGAAGACTCTGTTCTCCTGACTTGTGTATTTGGAGTTTTCTGCTGTATAGAAGGCAGTTGTTACGTATTTTCTGTTTGAATTTGTGTATGCGACTGAAGAATTTACAGAATAATACATTTTATTTTGCTCGCACTATCTTTTTGAAGGGTTTTATTCAATCCTATCTAATCCAGGAAAACGGAACAATATATAGTATATTAAAAGCGTTGTTGGCGAGTAGGAATTCGGGGGTTTCATTAGTGGCCTGCTGGCGAGGCTGTATGGGTGAGATACTTCAGCCTGTACTGTAGTGTAACATTCCACGTTTTTCCAAGTCTACGATTCATTTGCAAGACGGGCAGATTGACAATGAAGCACAAATTCAACCACCTGTAAAACAGCTCATATGTAATGGCATTGTCTGCAATGTATTTGGCATAAATGTTAATTTAGTCCTATGGGCATGGCAAAAAAAAAAAACACAATGAGATTGTCAATTTAATATTCATGACTACAACTAACAACCGTTTTTTTGTTTTTTACCATGTTTTTATTCACTCGCTTTCTTATTTGTTTGTTTGTGTGTTTTTCGCGTACAAATCGCGTACAATTTTTAACTGCTTTCCCGACTAGCTACACATTTGAAACTTTTAGAATAGCTCAGAACACGATAACAATGCATTATTCTAATACTTTTAGCCATCTTTAAGCAGAATTTAATCATTTTCAGTTATTTTTGTTTTGTAGACTGGTGGAGCCATCTATCGGAAAGGACGGGAACGAAATGTTAAACGCAAGTTAACTTCCAATTGACTTCATTTTCTTTCAAGTTCATGGGGTAATTCATCAAGAATTTTTTTAAAGAAGTATTTATTAATACATAGAATTGTCAAGTTTATATCATTCAACAGAAAATTTAAAAACATGGTATATAAAAAGTTATTTTTATCTTGTAATTATTCCCCATGTTTTTATTAACTTGCTTTCTTGTTTGTGTGTGTGTTTGTCGCGTACAAATCTTGCAATCGATTTTTAACTAACTTCCCGACTAGCTAGACATTTGAAACTTTTAGAATAGCTCAGAACACGATGACAATGCATTCTTTTAATATTTTTAGCCATCTTTAAGCAGAATTTAATCATTTTCCGTTAATTTTGTTTTGTAGAATGGGGCAGTCATCTATCGGCCAGGACGGGATCGAAAAGTTAAACGCAAGTTAACTTCCAATTAACTTCATTTTCTTTCCAGTTCAAGGGATAATTCATCAAGAATTTTTTTAAAAAGTATTTATTAATACATAGAACTGTCAAGTTTATATGATTCAACAGAAAAATAAAAAACATGGCATATAAAAAGTTCTTTTTATCTTGTAATTATTTAATCCAAAGTATTCGGGGCACAAAATGTTTTCTTCAATTACGCACGTACTGTAACTATTTGTTTCCTCATTAGGGTCTTTATGCAAATATCGTTACGTTTATAAAATTTCTCTAATAATTTGAAATTTCGCTATAAAAAAGTTCAAAATTTAAAGCATATGGTAGCTTTCAATATGTATGCTGATCCAATAGTTCAATTTGCATAATTTTATCGTTTTTATTGCGTAGGGAAGTTTCCGAAGCATTTTTGTTCAAGATTTATAAAAAAAAATTATTCATGAAATGTAAATCAAAGGGCAAAAGTTGCAATTTCATTAGAGTAATTTTGCATCAGAAAAAAGTTTTGATATTTCCTTCTAATTCAATAATCGTAGATAAAGCTATTAAAGAATAGAACAGCGTACAGAAACAGTATAAAATTGGATTGACGCTGTTGAAAATTTTATACAAATTTGCATGGAATTTCACATATAGAAGATATTTCACATATAGAAGACTCCAGATTCATGTTCATAGTAGGCGTGGTAACGTTTATTAATGAGATTTAGTATACAGGGTGTCTCATAAAATCTTGACACATTTTAAAAATTTGTAAAAAAAAGTATACAAGGTAAAAGCTTGAAATTCACAGATGTGTTACTGTATATATTAAATGTTTTCTGTGTCACAAAAGTTGAACAGGTGGCGCTAGTTGTTCCCTGAGGGGGAACGTTGTAATATGGCTACTCCATCAGAGAGAGAGCAATATGTGTTGGCTGGTATTTCAAAACGGAATCTGTTACGCCAGTGTAACGAAATTATACCAAGATGTACTGTAATAAAGTCCATGTTCAGGTAGCCGGATTCTTGTTACTGACTCAAATTAGGACATCTGCTATAGGTTAATAATTACAATCTGAAAAGAACTTTTTATATTCGATGTTTTTTAATTTTTTGTTGAATCATATAAACTTGACAATTCTATGTATTAATAAATACTTTTTAAAAATTTTTTTGATGAATTACCCCATCAACGTGAAAGAAAATGGAGTTAATTGGAAGTTAACTCGCGTTAAAATTTTCGTTCCCACCCCGGTCGATAGATGGCTGCACCAGTCTACAAAACAAAGTTAACTGAAAATGAATTCAATCCGACTGAAAGATGGCTAAAAGTATCAAAAGAATGCATTGTCATCGTGTTCTGAGCTATTCTAAAAGTTTCAAATGTCTAGCTAGTCGGAAAGTTAGTTAGAAATCGATTGCAAGATTTGTACTAGACAAACACACAAACAAGAAAGCGAGTTAATAAAAAATGCAATAAAAAAGGCAATGATCTCCTTTTACCTATATGTGAATGTAAATATACACACACACACAGACACACACACACACACACACACACACACACACATATATATATATATATATATATATATATATATATGTATATGTATATGTATATGTATATGTATATATTGGGTTATTCGGAGAGTCATTTCGTTTTTTCTTTTATTGAAAATGAAAGACTATTTTCTTATACCGTATAAATATTTTATTGAATTATATATTCTCCATTTCGGTCCAATACCTTTTGCTATCTTTCTGGCAGTAGCAGGATTCCACGCTCATAAAACTTGTGATCTTTGCTGGCAAAAAACTGATCCAAGTCATTATTTGACGGCCTCATTTGTGGTAAACGTTTTGCCGAAAGTTCCCAAACTTGTATGAGGTCTCGCATTATCTTGGTGGAACACAATCCTTCTCTATGGATCAATTCTGGCCTTTTCTGATTGAGAGAATCATTCAATTCGTGCAGTTGATGACAGTACACTTCAGAATTGATCGTTAGGAATTGATCGAGAAGCTCAAAAAAATTCCCTTGAAACCCCACTAAACAGACGGCGTCACATTTTTTTCGATGACTATCGGTTTTCTAAGTGCTTTGATCCGGTTCATCTTTTTTACTCCACGATCGCTTGCGTTTAACATTGTTGTAGACAACCCCTTTCTCGTCCCCAGTGATAATGTGCTTCGAAAATGGATCATTTTCTTGACGTTTGAGAAACGAATCTCAGACGTCAAGGCGACGGAGCAAATTTCTTTCTGTAAGAAACATGTCGGACCCATATATCGAGTTTCGAAATTAAACCGAGGCGTTTCACGTGATCATGAACGGTCGAATGCGATAAATTTAATCTCTCGGCAATCTCACGAGTTGTTATTCGCGATTTCATCAATAAATGCCTTTATTTTGCCTTCGTCAGCTTCAACTGGCCTTCTAGAACGTGGTGCATTTTCGAATTCAAAATTGCCGGAACGAAATTTTGCAAACCAGTTTTGACACTGGCGTTCTGTCAATACATTCTGTCCATACACACCGAATATTTTTTTCGTGCTTGAACAGTATTTTTACCTTTTTAATAGTAAAAAAGTAAAATGGGTCGAAAATGCTTTCGACTTTCCATATTTGATAGGGCACCAAGCAAAAACTACTGTGCACAATCAAATAAACTTCTTCACAAACAAGCCTTGCCGCCAGCTGCCATTATATCAGCTACAGGGTTTGTCCAGAAAGTAATGATACTGAATTTTTTCTCGCCAAGCAAAAGGCCAAAGGGGCGGAATTTGCTGACGGTTACGGCTGGTGTAGGCTGTCAGCTACAGAGTCTCGCGGAAGTCAGTTGTCCTTGAGCCTTTGGAGCGCTCGGATCGCTCGGGAAGCAGACACGTGTCTGAAAGTGGCGTTAGGTTTTCAGAATGAAGCGTAGTGTCAAGCAGCGATACGCCATAAAGTTTTGTGTAAAACTAAACAAATCTGCTACTGAGACGCTTGACATATTACAAGAAGCCTGCGGGTAGGATTCTTTGCCTGAGGCTCAAGTATTAAGGTGGAACAAAGCCTTCAAAGGCCGCTAGAGGACGTTGAGGACGAACAACGTGCTAGGCGTCCATCAAGTTCTCGAACTTTAGACAATGCGGCTAAAATTAAATTGCTTTTAAGACTGTGATCGTCGGATGAGTGTCTGAATGATTGCGGAGACGTTGGGACTTACAAAACGTTGAGGAATAGATTCGTGCGCGTGCGCCCGGAGCTGACAAAAAACTGGATTCTGCACCACGATAATGCGCCGGTCCACACATCCTCGAAAGTGACTCAGTCAATGGCAAAACAAAACGTCGCAACGCTACCTTTGCTTGCTCTACTTTTTTCTATTCCCTCGGTTAATATCCAGCTTAAGAGGTCATCGTTTTGATTGGAGAACTTGCAGAAAAACGTAACGTGGGTTCTGAACAGTATTCTACACTGCTGGCCACTGTAAATGCAACACCTTGAAGGAAGCATGCAAATAACATGAAATTTACAACATGGATTAGCGGAGGTGAGATATGCAAATGATTAGAATTTCAGGGCAGACGCACATCGCGCGCGCCTGTGGCGCCACTTCAAAGCGCTATTTAAGGCTTGAAGATTTCGACGATTTCATGTTCGGCAATTGTGTTTTTCTTGTGGTTTTTCAAAAAAACGAATCAATTATGCCTCGTCGAAAACAGCGATCATCTTTTGATCAAGCATCCGAGTTTGACAGAGGAAGGATAGTGGCCTACCGATATTGTGGTTTATCGTTCAGGGAAATCGATAGTCGTGTTGGACGAAACCAAACAACTGTAATTCGGATATGTGATCGTTGGATGCAGGAGAGTACGACGGACCGGCGTGTTCGATCGCATCCACCTCAGCGCACCACTTCACGTGATGACAGGCAAATTGTGCGCATGGCAGTGACGGATCGCTCAGTCACATCACGAACCATAGCACAGCACATGCAGTCTGTAACGCATCATCCAGTGTCTGCGCGTACCATTCGACGCCGTTTACAGCAGAGTGGTCTGTCCGCAAGACGTCCATTGCTGTGTCTACCCTTGACGCAGAACCACAGACGTCTCCGCCGCCAATGGTGCGATGACAGAAGGATGTGAACGGCAGAATGGAATGAAATTGTCTTTACTGACGAGTCACGCTTCTGTCTGCAACACCACGATGGTCGCATACGAGTCTGGAGACACCGTGAAGAGAGGATGCTAAACAGCTGTGTTATGCACCGCCACGCTGGTCCTGCACCGGGTATTATGGTATGGGGCGGTATGGGATATCACTCTCGCACACCTCTAGTACGCATTGCCGGTACTTTAAACAGCCAGCGCTACATCTCCGAGGTGTTGGAGCCAGTTGTCCTTCCTTACCTTCAGGGCTTGCCCACAGCCATATTTCAACAGGATAATGCGCGACCACACGTGGCACGCATTGTCCAACGGTTCTTTGTCAATCGCCAGATCGAATTGCTTCCGTGGCCGCCTCGCTCTCCGGATCTTTCGCCGATAGAAAACATGTGGTCCATGGTTGCTCTACGATTGACCCTGATTCCATCCCCAGCTGCCACAGCAGATCAACTTTGGCAACGTGTGGAAGCTGCTTGGTCTGCTGTACCCCAATAACTCATCCAAAGTCTCTTTGAATCAATGCCGAGGCGTGTGGCAGCGGTGATCTCCAACAATGGCGGCTACTCTGGCTACTGATTTTGGCAGGAACCACACTTCACAGAAGTCTATAAATTTAATCATTTGATACTTGGTCAACGTATTATCTACCAAATAAATTTTGTTGTGATATCTCTTGTCTTTCTTGGTGTTGCAATTTGGGTGGCCAGCAGTGCAGTTGAAGACTTCGAGGCGGGCATAAATGGGTGGCAGGGTTCTTGGCAACGGTGTATTAAGGGGGTAGTACACTTTAAAACTTTCAAAAAACTTAATTTTTTATTATGATTTATTTAAAAAAAATGGAGTATAAGGAATCTTTTGGGAAAAAAATGAAGTCAATATTACAATTAGAACCGCTTTTATGGCGAAATGTATAAAGCTAATAGTAAAGAAATTCATAGAAAATTTAAACTTTAAATGACTTTTTCTGAAAATTGTTATTTTCCCACTTGTGCTCACTATTTCTTCAAAACTAATCGTTACAAATTGCTAAAATTTTGTATACATCTACATCTTGTATCTTTATACAATTTCTACCTAAATGTTAAGTACATATTACAATTTTTTTTGCAGAAATGTTTTTTTTTAAAATTATATTTTTTGTACATTACAATACATTTATTTGCATGAAAAAATATTTTTATGTGAAATATGGTAATTATTTGAGGTTTAGATTAAAGTATAGCCTATGGATAGAATATATACAAACAATCTATATATATAAAACAGTTCCGTAACTGACTCACTGACTGACATACAACGCACAGACCAAACCGCTGGACCTAAAGGGCTGAAATTTTGCATGGCGATTCTTCTTATAGTGTAAGGCTGCATTAAGAAAGATTTTTGAAAAATTATTCTTTGATTTTTTTAAAATTAAATTTTTCAGCGGTTTTAGTAATTTTTTTGAAGTTTGCATTTAAAATAATAATTTGAGGTTTATAAAATTTATATCACCAGAAAGAGCATAAAAATTCCTTTTAAATGAAATCTTTTTCGAATCTTTACGTCTATTTTCTGATTTTTGGTGAATTTTTAAACATTAATTTTTAGAATTTAATTTATTAAATGCCGATCACGTGATTTCTTTTTCTGGTACTTCAAATAAATTTATCGTCACGTGCATAACAACTAAATAGACAAAAATTATTTTTTTCTTGCTAATGCGACAGACGGTTGGACATTATTTTGTCTATAAAAATATCCCTTACGATTTTTTTGTAAATATATATATTTTTTTCTACATCAATTGTATATATTGATGTCGTATTTATTATAAATATATATATATATTTTTTCGCATTAATTGCATACATTAACCGTTGTATTTAATTTGAATGTACTCCGTAGCGAAGTGCGGGTTTTCAGCTAATTTAATATATATCTCTTATAGTTTTTAAAAAATTCTGCGCACCATTCATTGACATAAGATTCATTTTTCATAAAACATTAATTATTTTTTTTTACATAAAATAATTTCTAATAATCTCCCCAAAATTCTGTTTTTGTATTCTAATAGATAAAGCTCTGTACAATTCACCCTAAAAATAGTTTAAATCAATGACAAATCAACTGTTTGACAACGCGTTAAGCTTGGTAGTACAATCAGTGTATTTTTGCGCGTGCAAAGGTGTACTCCCCCCTTAAGGCTGCTATGTACTAAGAAAAAAATCGTGTCTCCCTTTTCCTCTTCTTGCAGATTCTTGTAGTGGGAGGAGTCCAGTTGAAAATTCGAGAATTCCACTCCCTTCGGATTGACATTTTGAGGGATTGTAATGGTTCTCTCTCTATAGGGGGGGTTAAGCGCTGACACCAACTTGTTTATTTAAAATATATTTTTGTCTCCTATTTACAGGTACATAAATGCTGATAATTCAATAAAATTGGTATTGTCAGATAGCCTGAACTTTTCTGCAAAGCGCTACCGGATTCATTTTATAAATTTCGTCCACCGAAGAAATTTATGAGCGTTTAAAAGACACTATACCAGATTTTTTCCTGAATAATTTAAATTTTAAAATATTAATTGCATTTTTTTTTAAAAAAAAAAAGGTACACAAATGTAAAATTTTTTTCTCTATGACGGAGTATAATTTAAAACAAAAATCTTTGATTCCATGTCGCCAATCCGTGGAAAAATTTTCTCCATAGATTAACAGTGAGGTGAGCGAATCCAATGGGGTTAGTACATAGCAACCTTAATACAAGAGGAGGCTATTTTGAAGAATATTTAATGTCTAAAAATTATCTTCAAATAAACGAATTTTATGGAATCAGTCTTGTTAAACGTTATGTTGTTTTTCCCGTACAGCGAGTGATGTGCATGTTCCGGAAATGACGTGATGCAACCATTTCTTCGCGATCGCAAGTTGCGATGCTCGGTTACTGTCGCTGGTTGCGATGTTAGAATTCAACGTTTCTTTTTTTTTTTTCGGTGTTTATATGTTTTTGTAATGTTTCTTATTGTAAGTGTTGTAATTCTAGTTATTTATTGAAAATGAAGTATTAAATTTTTGTGACAATTATATTGATGTTTATTTGGCGTAAATTGTTTCTGCATATGCAAATCAATCAGATACACGCGTGGTTTGAATGTATATAACGTGCTGGCTTTACTTAGAGCTCTCGTGGGGTCAGTCGGAGCATTGTGTCAGAACGAAATCTATCGCCGAAACTAAATGTTTGCTCGAGTTTACTTTGTGGTGAAAATAAACCTACGTTTTTTTTCAAACGACTGCTTCTTTTACTTGTTCCTGCTTCAGTCCACTGCTACATTTTGCTATATATATATATATATATATATATATATATATATATATATATATATATATATATATATATATATATACTAGCTGAAGTACCCGGCGTTGCCCGGAATTTTAAGAAGGTTTGTTAACCAAAATCAATTTTAAAACTTAACACAGTATAAATTACATAGCAAAAAAAAAAAAAGCATGTGAAATGTTATACATATCTCAGTATTTTTGTAGATGCAGTCTTTCATCATTGTACCACTAAAAGCTGTAAAGTAAAAATGTCAAATTGTGGAATGTTTGTTAACCAAAATCAATTTAAAAACTTAACACAGTATAAATTACATAGCCAAAAAAAAAAGCATGTGAAATGTTATACATATCTCAGTATTTTGGTAGATGCAGTCTTTCATCATTGTACCACTAAAAGCTGTAAAGTAAAAATGTCAAATTGTGGAATGTTTGTTAACCAAAATCAATTTAAAATCTAAACAATTTAGCAAGATTTAACGTTCTATCTTTGGTGCAAAAGAAGCTGATAAGTAAAACAAAAATATACATACATTTATAATAAACCACTAAAAGCTGAAAAGGAAAAATGTCAAATTGTCTTTTGGAAAGTAAAGCTGAAAAGGAAAAATGTCAATTTGTCGAATGTTTGTTAACCAAAATCAATTTAAAAACTAAACACAGTATAAATAAAATAAAAAAATCAGCATGTGAAATGTTATACACCCAAATAATAAAAAAAAATCCAATATAAAAATATCTACATTTATAATTAACTTCTCAGAATTCATCTAGATTTAACCTTTCATCTTTCGAGCAAAAGAAGCTGAAAAGTAAAACATAAAATATATACATTTATAATAAACCACTAAAAACTGAAAAGGAAAAAATGTCAAATTGTCTCTTGGAAAGTTAAGAAATTTAAAAAGTAAAGCTGAAAAGTAAAAATGTCATTTTGTCGAATGTTTGTTAAACAAAATTGATTAAAAAAGTAAACACAGCATAAATAACATTAAAAAAAATGTGAAATGTGAAATGTTATACACATCTCAGAATTTTAGTAGATTCAGCCTTTCATTTTTCAAGTTTAAATTAAAAATGTCAAATTGTCTAATGTTTGTTAACAAAAAGTAATTTAAAAACTAAACACAGTATAAATAACATAGATTTAATAACAGTATAAATATCATAAAATATATACATTTATAATAAATCACTAAAAGCTTAAAAGTAAAAATGTCTAATTGTCCATATAAATACCTCCATAAATGCAGGATTCTGTAGCCAAAAAAATATATAAATAAAGTATTAAAGTATTTGTTAAAGGCACTGACTGATGAAAAAATTAACAGAAATCTGCAATTTGGGCTACACGCACCATAAATGCAAGATTCTGTAGCAATAATAGAAACATCCTGTCCTTATTAAACTCCATATAAATCTCTGTTAAATTAAACTGATCCAAATATTATCTCAAGTACCTTCATAAACTATGTTTCTCATTTCTTGATTCGGGGTTCAATATGAATGTTTGTTAACCAAAGTCAACTTAAAAACTAAACACAGTATAAATAACATAAGAAAAAACATGTGAAATGTTATACACATCTCAGAATTTAGATAGATTCAGCCTTTCATCACTAAAAGCTGAAAAGTAAAAATGTCAAATTGTCTTTTGCCTTGTGAACTCTGCATGAAAAATTAAACATAGTATAAATAACATAGTATAAAAAAGGGATGGGAAATGTCATACACATCAATACTAAAAAACAACAAATAAATTTTGGTTCTAATTTGACTCTTAGTGTGCTTCACTCTTGAAAATATTTGTTCACAGATGTACGTGCTTCCAAACGTTGATGACCAGAATAATGCTTGACTATGCAGTGAAGGATATTTATATCTGGGCTGGTATGATTTATGAGTACAACTAAAAGACTCGATTGAATTTCTCTTTAAGTTAGATGCCAGATTGCAACTCTATGCATTCCATTTGACAATTTGCTAGCATTATATCTATATCGACTGCAAATAGAGTAGAAAACATGCAAAAAAAAAATTGTTTATTTTCCCCAAAATCCTGAAATCAATTTTAAATTCTTGTACTAAATCGGAAAGTAGGGCTACGTATTTTGTAACATTTTTAGAATTGTGCTTGGTCAGCGTCTCGAAACGCAAAAAAATTTTAACATTTCATTTGGCTTGCCATAATTTCAACTTCGTGGATATTGCACTGAAGTAAAATCCATGAAGTGACGGGTGTTTGAGTCATTTAAATGGGCTTTCAGATCTATCAAAATGTACTAAATCTGCAAGCCAGTTATCATAAAGTTCTGGCACAGATTACTTTTCAATGTCATAAACAATTTGATATCATCAAGTAGGCTATAAAACCTTTTTAATATTTTCTCCACTGAGCTACCTTATTTCTTAAAAGCATTGCCATATTCAGCATCCAAGCTTTTAAGAAATTCCTGAAAATGGCTATGAATCAATCCCCAAGCCTTCATAAAATTCACCATTTTGAAGATGATTTGCATAACATGGTCCATTTTTTTCCTTTTCCGCATTACTTTTTATATCAAGGCAGGCTATTAATTTATTTTTCGCTTTGAGCTCTCTCTCACTAACACTCTGGGCCTTACTAACACTTGCTTTGGGCCGCATGCGACCCGCGGGCTGGACACCCCTGTATTAAAATATAGGTAAAAGACCCTGACAAACGTAAAAATTAATAAAAATCTGCAATTAGGGCTCCACACACCATAAATGCATGATTCTGTAGCAATAAACATCTCCATAATTAATATCTGCATAATAAATGTCTCCATAAATGCAAGATTTTGTAGCAAAAATATTAAAGTATAGCTAGAAGGCATTGACAAACAAAAAAATTAATAGAAATCTGCAATTAAGAGTTCCACGCACCATAAATGCAAGATTCTTTAGAAAAGAATAAAAAATTAAAGTATAGGTAGAAACCACTGACAAACGTAAAAATTAATAGAAATCTGCAATTAGGGATCCACGCACCATAAATGCAAGATCAATTGTTTTCAAACAACTAATATAACCAAACATGTTATTTTTCACACATTCATTAATATAATCGTTATGTTCAAAGGGTCAAAATATAGAGATGAAGCTAAAGGTAAGAGCAACGTATGGTTAAACATATATAAATATGGTGAGCAAAGTTTTTCAGTTTGTTTATTCTATTCTCCGCTTTTTTGAGGGGAAGATGCAAAATGTATTCAACTTGAATGTATTCAACTTGAATTTAAGTAAATGAAAAGTGAAACTAATAATATAAAAAATTAACTATATTTAGTTACATTAAAATGAAATATGTTATTCATTTGACAATATTAAACCAGTTAGGTATATTATAATGTAAAAAAATAGTTATTACATATTAAATATTATTTCCAGGAGGGTGGATATTGTTCAGAGTTCAAGACATTTACTGCAAAAAGCTATAGTACCAATAATGTATAACGAAATCTATAAGTTGGACACATTTCTAAAGAATTGGAACCATGAGGAGAATCTAACTTAAAAGGATTCGAATGTAAACATATTAATATTTTGAAAAATGTATTTCCTTTGAAGCATTCAGCTTTTAACATATTTTTTTTAACAAAAAGGACTAAAATAATACAATAAATATATTTCTATTTTACGGGGCAAAACATATATCTATCTATATAAATAAAGCAAAGTGTCTATGTATGTTCTATGTATGTATGTAACGTATACAAATCTACATTTCTTGACGAATCTGGTTGAAACTTGGTATACTTATGCTTTGAAGCCTTAAGATAATTAATTCTAAGATAAGTTTGGAAGCTTTAAAATAATTCTAAATAAATACAGTTTTTAAATAATATTTCATCTCCAGACGATAGAATCAATCATTCATAAGAACTGCACATGCGCACCCACTATATGTTAATTCTAGATGTCCAAGGTAAGTGAACATATGGATTTGTTATTTCGTAGTTATTTGGAGTTATTTAAAGTTAATTTTCTAATATTACTCCTTTAGTTTTCTTTTTTTCATTAATCCTTTTCTACTGGGTTAATTCCCAATATGCGGATTACTGTTGAAACTCTGGAATATTTCTGGGATAGTCACACACTGTTTTCACTTTTGTTTGTTTTTGTATTGCTAAGGAAATTGTGTTATAATTGGATATTTCTGAAGGGCAGTGAAATATAATTATGTTATATTTACTTTTCTATTTTACATTTAGTCTACAACTCTTTGAAATATTTCTGTGATATAATTGTAGTTTTTCTATTTTGGGCTGTTTTTATAAGGAAAGGAATGACGAATTGGGGAAAATTTTCATATTAGAACATAAAATTGCGTGTATTATTTTTGCATTTTAAAATTTTCTCTTAAGATTGTAGGTCATTTTGAATATAACTGTCATATGTATCATGTGTGAGAAGGAAATTAAAATAGTAGCATTAAGATTTTTATGCAGTTATAGGCATTTTAGCTAAATTTCAATAAAAATTACTTCAAATTGACCAATTTATAGAAAAAGTATGCTATTTACAGGTAAGTTTTTGTTCCTTTTTTTAATTTTTAAGTGCTATTTTACCATAAAACAGAAAAAAAAACCTTTAAATAATCATTTTTAAAAACAAACAAATGGAATAGCTAAACACGAACATAGTTAAGCACAGTTTTGCGATTTATTTACGGTTAAGTTTAGACTGATTCTTTTTAGTTAAGTTATACTAATTTTTATGCTTTTAAAAGTACATCGTGAATTATAAAATTAAGAACAATATAAAATACAGTATACTAAACATTCTGAAGTACAAACACAATATGTAAAATATCTAATAACCACATTTCAGAAAGTAAATAATCGTAAGTTAGCAACGATATTCAATGCGTTTATTTACCTTGTAACATCTAGGTGCGCATGCGCAGTTTTTATGAATGATTGATTCCAACGCCTTGAGATGAAATATTATTTAAAAACTGTATTAATATATAAGCATTTTAAAGCTTCCAAATTTATATTAGAATTATCTCCAGGCTTCAAAACATAAGTATACGAAGTTTCAATCAGATTCGTCAAGAAATGTAGATTTGTATACGTTACATACATACATACATAGAGACACTCTGCTTTATTTATATAGATATATCTACCATATCTTTTTTATTGTTTTTAATGAAGTGCAACAAGTCTCATTACTTTCTGGACACACCCTGTATTTAAAATAATCAGCTGTTAAAATACTATACAATGGCAATGCGGCTTAAGTGTGAAGTTAAAGAAAATATAATTACTGTGAAGAAAATACAATTAAGTCATCTGTTGAAATAAAAACGAAATTACTTTCCGAACAAACCAATATATATATATATATATATATATATATATATATATATATATATATATATATATATATATATATATATATAGGGCTCGATTTGAGGCGGTAAGGCGTTCCGGTACCTCTCTTCAGGGAAAAAAAATTACGATAGTTAAAAACATTTATTAAATCACATATTACTCTATTGTTAGTGAGTGGGCCTGGTCTATTATACGTAATTTGGAATCCCCCCCACACACAGACCCCCGGAAGGTTACAGTTTCGGCACCTCTATTTCTAGAAATCGAGCACTGTGTAAATATATATATATATATATATATATATATATATATATAAATGAATGTTTGTTTGTTTGTTCGTATTTTATGCGCTGCCGTACCGTTCAACCGATTGCGATGAAACTTGGTCAACTTATTGCTTGAACTTGCGCGAAGGTTATAGACTATTTTCATCCCGCTACGATATTCCGTTCCAGAATTATGTTAGAACAAGTTTTTCGCAGTATCAACGGATATTGAAAATAGCCAAAAAGATCGCCAAATTTCCCAGCTCAGGATATGGGATTTCTCCCCGGATATTTTTGTTCAAAGCCATTGTAACATTTCATTGTTGCCAATTAAATTATAACATTTCATTGTTGCCAATTAAATTATAACATTTCCGTAAAAATAAATGGACATGAATTAAAACCGTGATTTATTCATATATTGGCGCATGCAAGAATGAATTTGATATATTATTTTCATGTACGTGGCAACACCGGAATATTTCTTTTTAAAAATGAAAATATAAGGATGGAAAGTCATTAGTTTTAAGTGAATGTGATATCTATCCATTTCATGAATTGAAACTATCCCAAGCTACCTGTTCAAACTCAAATATACTGAAGGACACGTTCACTTAGCTAGAAACACGTGCGTTTAGCCTTGACGCGATGATTTATATAACTGAAGTGACATTGAAACATAGCAGATGATTTAGTTTTGAGAAAGAATAACAATCATGAAATACGTGTATATTATAATTAAGAAAGTGTGAGAGTGGCATTGGAACGTAGCAGATGATTTAGTTTTGAGAAAGAATTCCGAGCATGAAATACTTGTATATACTTTTTCTATAATAATTATCAGATTTGCTGTGTTTTAATATTGAATGTGATCTCAATCCATTCAAACATTATTGATTCATTTTCTATAATAATAAATCCATTCAAAAGTTATTGACTAGCTGTAAATTAATGCTTTAAAATGCCCAAAAAGAGGAGAGCAACTTTTAATCCTGCAGATGTAAGGGGAAAATGTCAAAAATTGTTGAGACATGAGCAATGTGATGAAAAAAAAAACAGAAGAGCGCGAAGCCAGCATAATTCGAAATGCAGTTAGACGCACACAAGAATCTGAAGAAAAACCATTCCCAAGAGCTCGAAGGTAAATGAATTCGAATTGTAGTGATCCGATGCAGTGAGACTGATAAAGAAACTTTTAATGCGTCGAACATACGATTGTCTTCGAGCTTCAACATCGAAAGGAGAGGAAAGCGATGAACAACGACAGCACCGACAACAAACTAATGTTATTTGCTACCGCAAAATAATTTTAGCGAAAACTTTAAACAACCTAACATGAGGCTAATTATTGAAAAAAAGTAACAGAAACTGAATCCCGAGCAAAGCCAGGTAATACATCTAATATATATATATATATATATATATATATATATATATATATATATATATATATATATATATATATATATATATATATATATATATATATATATATATATATATATATATGTTTTCGTCAGGGCCCGATTTAGAAAAATTCTTGACTATAGGCACAACTCGGTATGGGGGACCCCTAACACTTATGTGGGCGTAAAATTTCCGAAATTGACACACAGAAAAAATAATCATGAATCATTGTGAAAGTACCATTTTACCAAGAATTGGCTATTTGAAGCGTAGAAGCTTAGAACATTATCAAATAACAAAAAGCAATACAACATTAACTTCATCAGTAAAACACCAATACAATGCAACCAGAAAAACTTATTAATCCATTATATAATACACAATAACATACATATGATAAACTATACATAAAACTATACATATGATGAACCTATCAATTAAATTTGAAAGGATATATTAAAAAATTGCTATTAAAAAAGGTAAAACTAAAAAAATTGAATTTTGAATTTTTTCTTTTAAAATAACTTTTTTGGGGGGTCCCAGCATTCGGGGGCCCCTACGACCGGGCCTACTCGGCCTAATGGAAAATCAGGGCCTGGTGTTCGTATATATCCTTTTAAAGATCTTAAATGAGTAAAAAAAATTCGAGATATCTAGCTACAAATTAGGGATGCGACATCGATGTCGATGTTTTTAAAACATCGATGTTTTGATAAAAACATCGATGTTTTAAACATCGATTTATTGAAGCCGATGTTTTTTAAACATCGATGTTTTGTGCTCGATGTTTTACGTTGTCTCGATGTTTTTTTTTAATGAAAAAGTACCGTAATAAAAAAAAATTACCACGTAGCATAATTTTCACACTCAGTAAATGTAAGTCTGAATTCTGAAAAGGACGAATACAAAAGGGGGAACGATTCCTTAGCAAACAGACAAATGGCAATTAACAACCAATGAACCAATCAGAGCACTCGGAATGTTCCTGACACTCCAGAACCTTCCATGGGGTTTTATTTTACAAATAGTATATACACGAGTGCATCCATTTAAGTCTTTGTTTCGTTCTGGTTTTATATAAGTTGACGTTAATATTATTAGTAAGATGCCTCCCAAAAGTACCGTTTGGAAATATTTGTACAAAACCACTGACAAATTAGCGAAATGCAATATTTGCCTTAAGTCCCTCAAAACTTCTGGCAATACCACGAATTTATCTGGTCATTTGAAGGCAAAACATGGCGGTATTTACAACGAGAATTTTGAGTCATCAATGTAGCCCAAAGCAACCAAGTTTTTGTCATTTGTGCCTGCCCAATCAGAGAGTAAAATTAAATCACCCCTCCCCCCACGACTAACGGAAATAACATTAATGTTAGAGGTTACTAAACCAGTTTAAAAAAATGGATGTTCTAAAACATCGATGTTTAAAAACATCGATGGTTTTGGGGCGATGTTTTATTAGCATCGATGTTTCAAAACATCGATGTTTTGTTATCGATGTCGCGTCACTACTACAAATTACAGATGCACAACAGAGTTCGCATAGACCGTACCACAATAACCTTTTGTACCGGCCATTCTAATCATCTTAAAAATATCCGGTTTGAGTTATCTGATTCGAAAACCTCTATGGTGTGTTTAAAGGTGATAAAAATAAAAACCTGCTGACTGAGAATTTTGTGATGCGGATCCCTTTTCGTGACCTTTTGTATGAGAACGGCGTCTAGACACGTCTCGTTAACGCATTCAAATGTCTTTACTTTGAAATACGTGTGGAAGGATCAAATATCCCGCAAAGTGGAGAAATATTCCTCATTTTAAATGCAAATGATTTATTTCAAACCCAGCTAACTCATTTATGCAGTCCGAATGAAATTCTAACTTAGACAATCGTGTTAGGGCGTTACTTAACATGAGTTTATGTTACTGCTATCTGATATCCCGCGCTTCGCTACGGAGTACATTCAAATTAAATTCAACGGTCAATGTATGCAATCTATATATATAAAACAGTTCCGTAACTGACTCATTCATTCACTGACTGACATACAACGCACTGACCAAACGGCTGGACCTAAAGGGGTGAAATTTTGTATGGCGATTCTTCTAATAGTGTAGGGGTGCACTAAGAAAGATTTTTCAAAAATTCTTCATAGATTTTTTAAAATTAAATTTTTAAGCTGTTTTTTAAACTTTTTTTACGTTTGCATTTAAAATAATACATTGAGGGTTATAAAATTTATATCACGAGAAAGATCATAAAATTTCCTTCAAAATGAAATTTTTTTCGAATTTTTACCTCCATTTCCTGATTTTTGGCGAATTTTTAAAGATTCATTTTTAGAATTTAATTTATTAAATGCCGATCACGTGATTTCTTTTTCTGGTACTTTAAATAAATTTATCGTCACGTGCAAAAAAAATAGACAAAAAATATTTTTTTCTTGCTAATGCGGCAGACGATTGGACTTTATTTTGTCTATAAAAATATCCCTTACGATTTTTTTATAAATATGTTTTTTTTACATCAATTGTATACATTGATCGTCGTATTTATTATAAATATATATATATATATATTTTTGGAATTAATTGCATACATTGACCGTTGTATTTAATTTCAATGTACTCCGTAGCGAAGCGCGGGTTTTCAGCTAGTTAATGTATATGTAATTAATTTGTTTATCTGTTTTAGTTGCATTTTCTATTGATGAACCTTGCAGTTCACGGAGGGGAGGGTGTTGCAACTTCAAATTTATGCTCTCCAGATGGCGCTGCAACGCACCCTCTCCCTATGTAAGTACTTTTGTTTTGGTAGAGCAAAAAGAATCGAGTAAGCGAAAAAGGAGACTGGGATGAACTATTCAGATCCACTTTTCGAATCCCAGAATGTAAGATTGATCTATTGTCCGCTTTTTGTGATGTCCGTAGCATTAGAAAATAAATGCGGTTTTGTGTAGACTGTGCTGCTTCATTTACAACCCCTGGATCGGACAGTAGAATTGCCACAATAGTTAAATATGACTAAAACTCGTAGAAAATGTGATATTTACGTTACAAAACCTCTTTGCGCACACTATTTGACCGTGCCGTATCGGGGGAAAGATCTCTAGGACACAAAAGTCATTTTTTCGCAATCTAGAAGGAGCAATGTGACGTGTTGTAGAATTTTTGGTACAGATGTGTTTCACGCACCTTTTTCAATTTGGCGATTTTTTTTTATGTTTGGCGATTTTTTTTTATTTTTAGCAATTTTTTTTTTGGTCTGGCAGCCATCCGATTTGGCGTGATGTTTGTTTTTTGTTGCAACCCTGAATAGGTGTTGTGGTATTGTGTAGTGTTTTTCGAAGTTTAATATACCGGTGTTCGATATTTTTGTTAGCGTTTCATAGTAGCGGTTTAGGATTTCTGTAATGTTTTTGGAAGTTTAATGTCTTCGTTTTTTGATATATCTGCGTATGTTTTAAATAGATGTTGCGGATATGTGTAATGTTTTTGGAAGTTTAATGTCTTCGTTTTTTGATATATTTTGCGTATGTTTTAAAGTAGCGGTTGAGCATTTCTGTTTAGGTTTTGAATTTTAATATAGCCGTTTTTAGATATATTTGCGTATGTTTTAAATAAGTGGTTGAGTATTTCTGCTGAGGATTTGAAGTTTAATACAGCTGTTTTTAGATATTTTTGCGTGTTTTAAAGTAGCGGTTGACATTTCTGTTTAGGTTTTGAATTTTAATACAGCCGTTTTTAGATATATTCGTGTATGTTTTAAAGTAGCTGTTGTGGTTTTGTGACATGTTTTTGAAAGTTTATTATTGCCATTGGTAAGTTTGTTTTGAATTTATTTTTATATTTGAGTTGTTATTGATATTTTGTGTATTATTTTAAGTGTAAAATGTCCGCGTAGGCCTGTTTTGGCGACAAGTTGGCGACAAATTTTTTTTGACGAGTATTTGGCGTCAAAAAAAAATTTGTCGCCAAGAGAGGTGCGTGTAATACATCTGTTCCGAATTTTTAAGGAGAAATAACTGCATAAGTATGAGACTTTAAGGGGACAGTGGACAACATTGTAAAATTTGTCAAAAAAATCTGATTTTTTTATATTTTATTAAATTGTGAAACTTCAGACAAGTAGGAATGTGTCGCAAAAAGAATTTTTAATTTCTGCGATTACTTTCCTAGTTATAGGCTTTTGTATTTAATTTAGATATTATGTGGTTACTAATAGCAATAACTTTAAATGTGTTTTTCTCAAAATAAAAATTTTCATGTCATACGAATATTGAAACTGCTCCAGGCGCATTTCTAATGATCGTATTGCTTTGAAATTTAAGTTTTAGATACTTAACTGTATATCAAATAAATCTTATTGAAAAAAAATGATGCTTCGTAGCTCAGAATTTCTAAATTTTGTACTCGAAAAGATGATTTAGAGGTATTCTGCGTAATAAAAAGGGTGTTTTCACTATTATTATTTTTCTCTCTTTATATTTTTAATGAATGCTTAAAATAAGCAATAAGTTTCATTGTTAGTTCTATAAGGTATCCTGTAAATAAAAATTACCATTTTATATGCAAAAGAAATGCGCATGGAACATTTTTAATGAGGCCAATTTTTGATATAATTCATAATTCATAATTCGAATATTATAAATATTTCATCTTTAAATTTTAACCACTTTTACATATCTATGGTACTAATAACGTATTCAAATTTCAACCAAATCCATTCAAAACAAAAAAAGTTAGGTTTGAAGGTCCACTGTCCTCTTAAGGTGACAATGGAACATGAAAAACTTTTTAGCATGTTTTTATTAACTCGCTTTCTTGATTGTTTGTGTGTTTGTCAGAATAAAGCAGAATTTAAGCAGAATTAAATTAATTTTCAGTTATTTTCAGTTAATTTTGTTTTGTAGACTCGTGCAGCCATCTATTGGGCCGGGACGGAAATGAAAAGTTAAACGCAAGTTAACTTCCAATTAACTTCATTTCACGATTGATTGCGTATTTTATACCTCTTTATTACGCATTTGATCATTCTCTTTCAAGTTGATGGAATAATTCATCAAAACAATTTTAAAAAAGTATTTATTAGTATATAGGATTGTCAAGTTTATATGATTCAACAGATAATTTTAAAAAAAGGTATATAAAATGTTATCTTTATCTTGTAATTATTAATAGATTTTATCATTCTTTCAATGCATCATTATTGAATATACACAGCAACTTATGAATTATACATTTTGGGTTCCGGGAATTTTTTTATTTATTGAGTTAAAATTTTGAATTTTTTTGTGATGGTTAACAATATAATTTGCAAACAAGGTCACATCATAAAACTTCTAAAAAGGTTTTAAAAAATTTTTAAATTAAAAATTTTTAATAAAAGTGGGGTAATTTAAAATTGTTATAACTCGAAATATTATTTATCGAATTTCAAATTTTTTTCATTTAACTAAACAGAAATATTCAATTTTTAATTTCAATTCACCATTTTTTGAAATATTAATTTTTAAAAAAATTAAAAATATTTAGATTAAAAATGACGAAAAAAATTATGTAACTTATTTTTAAAAAACAATATTTTCGAAAGTAAATATTTTTTTCAAATTTGCTGAATCAAAATTAGAGTAAAATAGTTGAAAAAGACATGTTACAAGTTTCAACCATTTATCTTTAACGGTTCTTGACTTATAACAATTTAAAGACGAAAAATGGGGAAAATACCCATCATTCAGAAAAATGCACTTATAGATTTAAACAACGATTGGCTACTATAAGAATGTTGCGAAAAAAATAATTTCTCCTGTTCTAAGA